>CM053504.1:34394977-34449669 GCA_028627145.1 Eidolon dupreanum | reverse complement strand
TTTTTTTTTTTTTTTTTTTTTTTTTTTTTTTTTTTTTTTTTTTTTTTTTTTTTTTTTTTTTTTTTTTTTTTTTTTTTTTTTGCCATTCTGATTAAGTGTCCTTGGCTTTTCCATTCTCTAGATAGGTCATTTGATCCTCTTCTTTATTCACTTTGTTTATTCCTTTGTTAATTCCATTTAATACCCTTCTCATCTCAGATGTGTTCTTCATTTCAAACTGGTTCCTTTTTATAATTTCCATTTCCATTTTTATTTTTTTATCTCTTTGTTGAAGTTCTCACTGAATTTATTTACAGCTTCCTTAAGTTCATTGAGCATCTTTATCACCAGTGTTTTAAACTCTGTATCTATTAGATTACTTGACTCCATTATTCCTGGATCTCTGTTCTGTTCTCTCTTATGATTTCTGCTTCTTTGTCCTTGCATTTTGGCTGCTTTTCTATGTCTGTTTCTATGTAGTAAGCAAAGCTCCTAAGCCTCCCGGTCTTATTAGTGTGGATTTGTAAAATAAGTGTCCAGTGGCACAGTCCTGAGAGGGGTCCAGCTGCAGGCCAAACGTAGCTCTCCGGGGCCACCCGTTAAGATTCAGCAAGCACCCCACAGATGCTGTGCTTAAGTTGCCTAAAAAGGTCACATCAGAAATCCATGCCAGGTGCCTCCAGGGTGAGTCTAGGTGGTGCTCAGCACCACCTGACTCACTGAGGATACACCTGGATGTGGCTTGGGCTCGGCCACAAGTTAGGGAAGGCAGAGTTTCAGGGAATCCCCCGGGCAGAGCGACCTCTATTATCCAGTTTGATGACATCTTGGCTATGGTGACACTGTGTCCACGCACTGGGAGGTGGGAGGGCTCAACAAGGAACAATGGATACCGTCAGCACTTCTGTACCGAGTAAGTCTCGCCTTGGCCTTCACTCCAACAATGTCTCCCTGTAAGTCCCTGGTGCCCCCTGCACACAGCCTTATTGGCACTGATACTCAAAGCAAGCAGGTTCATCACTACGAAAATCCACTCACGGACATGGCTCCTTTAAGAAGTGTCTGCCACTACAGCAGCCTCTGTCCCACTCAGCCCCTCGAGACCGGGTAGCCCCACATCTTTGCCCTATCCTACCTTCTGCCGTTGCAGGGTGGTTTTTTAGATTTTTCCCTAGTTTTATGGCTAGTTCATCTAGATCCCAGGTGATTTTTCCTTGCTCTTTGCTCCTTGTTTCCATCACAACTTTGATTTGGTCGCCAGAGGGATGAACAGAACCTCTATCATCTATGCCATTTTTTTTCCTCCTGCCTGATTTGTATATTTTTTAAAGAAAAGTGAAGTTCTTAAACAAATAAACAAAGTTCTGCTGTCTAGTAAGCAGTTTATTTAGTGGGTACTAAGTGCTTCGCACATCTCGCCACCAACATGTAAAGAGCTTGAATGTCATCACTCTCTTTTTGATAAGAGAAAAGCTGAATAAACTAAAAATCCATAGCTTTTCTTAGACCCATTAGAAAACCGAAAATGCAAGGCTATCTGCCACCTTGAAATCTGTCAAGATGGGAGAGCCTAGAGAGTCACAGCTGAGATGGGCCTACATGAACAGAAATGCTAGAGTCATAAACTGGTAGGGACACTTAAGAGGTAAATTGGATGACTTGTTGGAGGCTGAGGGTATACTCTCTTGAGGGCTGAAGTCTTAGGGGGGTTCATATGTTTGTGGGTTTACCTCCAGGAAACCCCTTCCCCCAGGTTCTTATGGTAAAAAGCCAAGAAAGATACCCTCAGGGCTCTAACAGGGGGAAGGAGAAAGAAACTTTTGTGAAATAAACTCAGAAAATTCCTCTACAAATTTTCACTCTTCAGAGGGAAGGACTTTACCAGAGATTATCCAACCTGGGGGGAGGGCTTTTCTCCAACCCCAGCCCTCTCTAGCTTTCTTGCTTCACCAAAGGGTAAGAAAGGGGAGCTAATAGATACTTGTGAAGGTCACATCCAGGGACACAGGTCTGCTAAAGGACTGATTTAATCATAATATTATAGAACACATCCCTTTCCTCACACTTTACAACCACACAATCAGGGCTCTAGCATAATAACAGTAGATTATTGTGAAAAGAGCTGCAAAACACAGTAAGAAAGAGTTCTTAGTGAAGTTCAAAAACAACAGGAGACCAAAGCAAGAACATTAGAGAAATGTGAAGTCTCTGGCACCTACGGCTACAGAAAACATTAAACACAACCCAACTCCTAGACAGATTAACACTGAAACCCCACACTAAAAGCCTATTTATCATACTTCCTTATTACCTGATGCATAATATTTGTCTTTCAACCAAAAAATATGGGACATATTAAAAAGCAATAAAAAGACAGTCCAAAGAGACAAAACAAGCATCAGAACCAAACTCAGATATGGTACAGATTTTGGAATTATCAGAAAATGATTTAAAAAAATAAAATAATGTGATTAATATGTTAAGAGCTGTAATGGGAAAAAGTAACCAAGCTTGAGTACTGTAAGCATAGAGATAGAAACTCAAAAAGACTCCAAAGAAAATGCTAGAATCAAAGCCATGCAGTGGGCTTAAAGGATGTCAACAAAAACTTCTCAAATTGAAATGCAAAGAGAAAAAGAGAATGAAAAAGAACTGTGGGACAATTTCAAAATTGGAATACCAAAAGGAGAAGAAAGAGAGAACAGAGGAGAAATAGTTGAAGTAATAATGGCCAAAAATATTCCAAAATTAATGACAAACACCAAGATATAGAGAACACAAGTAGGATAAAAACCTACACTTAGACATATAATATTTGAACAGTAGAAAACCAAAGACAAAGAAAATCTTGAAAGAAGTCAGTGGGGAAGGTTGGGGTACAAGGGGGGTTATGAGGAGAATCTTACTATAAAGGATTAGAATAAAAATTACAGCAGAAAAGATGAAAGCAAGAAGAGAGTGGAATCAAGTATTTAAATGATCAGTATTGTGATGAGTGCTATGAGAAAGAGATAACATTATCCATAGCTAAAAGTTAACTAATTGGGGAGACAAGATTCAATATTAAAAACTGGTAATCTTAACAATTACAGCCATGTTTAAAAAGTGAAAATTCTTCCCTTCACTTCCTTCTATTCCTGCTCCCTAGGGGTAAATCTTAGTAACTATTTGATGTGACCCCTTTTAAATAATTTTCTAGATACATAAACAGATTGATGAAGTTTTTTAAATACTATTTTTATTTTTCAATTATAGTTGGCATACAATATTATATTAATTTCATTTGTACAACATAGTGATTAGACATCTATATATCTCACAAAGTAATCACCCCAATAAATCAAGTACCTATCTGATACCATATGTAGTTATTATGATAATATTGACTATATTTCTTATGCTATCCTTTATATCTCCATGCCTATTTTGTAATTATAATTTTGTACTTCTTAATCCCTTCCCCATTTTTCACCAGCCTTCCAACCCCTTCCCATCTGATAACCCTCAAAATGTTTTCTGTCTCTGTAAGTTTGTCTCTGGATTTTTTTTTTATTTTGTTCTTCAGATTCCACATGTTTGTGAAATCACATGGCATTTCTCTTTCTCTGTCTGACTTACTCCACTCAGCACACTACCCTCTAAAGCTACCATGAAATATCTTTTTCTATACATTTACTTTCAGTCTGGGGTATCTTTTAATCTGAAGTCTCTTATAGATAGTCTATGTAACGGTCTTGTTTTCTTATCCATTCAGCCATATTATCTTTTGATTGGAGCATTTATTCTTTTCCATTTGAATTACTTGTTGATAGATATGTAGTTATTGCCATTCTTTATTCATATTTTTGTTACATATATTTTCTTCTTATTAAAGAAGTACTTCCAACATTTCCTGTAATACTGGTTTGGTGACTATGAATTCCTCTAGCTTTTTCTTATCTGGGAAGCTCTTTATTTGTCCTTCGATTCTAAATGATTGCTTTGTTGGATAAAGTAATCTTGGTTGTAGGCCCTGGCTTTTCAACACTTTGAAAATTTAGTGCCAAGTCATTCTGGCCTGCAAAGTTTCTGTTAAGAAATTAGCTGACAGTCTTATAGGAGCTCCCTTGTAGATAACTAATTGCTTTTCTCTTGCTGCTTTTAAGATTCTCTTTGTCTTTCTCATTTGGCATTTTAATTATGATATGCCTTGGTGTGGGCCTCTTTGGGTTCATCTTTTTTGGGACTCTCTATGCTTCCTGGGCTTATATGTCTATTTCCTTCACCAGATTAGGGAAGTTTTCAGTCATTAGTTCTTGAAATACATTTTCAATTCCTTGCTCTCTCTCCTTTTTCTGGTACTGCTATGATGCAAATGTTGTTGCATTTGATGCTGTCAAAGAGGCCCCTTAAACCGTTCTCATTTTTTTGGATTCTTTTTTCTTGTTGCTGTTCTGATTGGGTATCCTCTGCTACCCCATCCTCTAAATCTCTGATTTGATCCTCTGCTTCATCCAATCTGTTGATTCCCTCTAATGATTCTTCATCTCAGATATTGTATTCTTTATTTCTGACTGGTTCCCTTTTATACTTTCCATCTTCATTTTTATGTTTTCTATCTCTTTGTTAAAGTTCTCACTGAGTTCATCTACTCTTCCCCTAAGTTTATTGAACATCCTTATAACCAGTGTTTTGAACTCTGCATCTGGTAGATTGCTTGTCTCCTCTTTCTTTTTCTGGAGCTTTGTTCTGTTCTTTAATGTGGAGCACGTGTTTTTGTCTCCCCATTATGGCTGCCTCCCTGTGTCTGTTTCTATGTATTAGGTAGGGCTCCTAAGTCTCCTGAACTTAGTAGAGTGTCTTTATGTATTAGGTGTCCTGTAGGTGGGGTCCAGTGGCACAGTCTTCCCTGGTCAACTGAGCAAGATGTTCATGGTGTGTCTCTTGTGTGGGTTGTGTGTGCCCTCTTGATGTAGATGAGCCTTGGTTGCTATTTGCACATCAGTAGGAGGGGTTGATCTTTGAGCTGATTTGTTGTAAGGACTGGCCAGTGAAGGATAGGATTCACTTTAGCAGGGATCTAGTGCCTGCCCAGTCTGCCCTTCCGGAGTGTCCTCTTCAGATGCAGCCCTGGGTGGTGCTCTGGTTCTGTTGCTAGTCAAATTAGGCCACTGGGTGTGCCAGCCTAAAGGCCTCCTGGGATGGGCTCAGCTGCAGGCCAAGTTCAGCCACAGCCTATGCACTTCCAGGCCTCCTGGTAAGAGTCATCAAGCAATCTGCAGATGGTTGCCACCCATGTTGGACTTACCGGTACCTTGAAAGGCCAAGCCAGGAACAAAAGCTGGCTGCTGCTAGTGCCAGGCTTGGTATTGCTCAGCAGGAGATATGGATCATGCTGAGGCCAGTTGCTGCTTCTTTGGGTATTGTGAGCCTTTGAGAGATTTTTGGAAAGTCTGCACCATGAGCCAAGACAAGCCATTTGTATGGGATAAATCAATGAAGGCAGCTTGGGTGGGCCCACAAGTTGGGAGAGGCAGAGTCTTAGAGAATCCACTGGGCAGAGTGACCTGTGTTATCTAGATTGATGGAGACTCAGATATGGCGGCTGCCTGCATCCACACACTGGGAGCGGGGAGGGCTCAACCAAAAAATAACAGATACTGCCAGCACTTCTGTCCTGGAGAAAGCCACCCCTTCAACCCTCGCCTTGAAGTCTGACAGCTTAGTGTCTCCCCACATGTTTCTGGTGCTCCTCGAGCACCTATCCTAGTACTGTTGCTCAGAGTGAACAAGTCTATCAGTGAGTAAGTCCAGGCATGAGCCCTTTAAGAGGGAGGTCTGTAACTGCTGCAGCCCTCTGTCTCACTTAGCCACCATCTCTGGTGGTTTTCACAGCCAGAGGTTTTGGAAATTTCTCTTCCTGGCACTGGAAACCTGGGCTGTGGAGCCCAGTGGGAGGCCAGGAACCCTCAATCCTCAGCAGGGAGATGGAGTTCTGCAACCAAGATAACTCTTTCAATTCTCGACTGCCACATGCTGTTATGAGACTGGCCATTTCTCATCTCTGCCCCTCCTACCAGCCTCTTCTTATTTATGTCCCCAAGTGTAGGACTTGTGCTCAGCCAGACCTCAGGTGACTTCCAGTTATGATTGCTTTGTAGTTTTGTTACAATTTTGGTGTGGTAGCAAGAGTAGGCATACACAGCATTTAGCTTCTATGCCGTCTTGGCCAGTCTTGATGAAGTTTTTAAGTATATATTTAAATAAATGATACTTCTTCTTTTTTTACAAAATGAGATCAAATTGTGTGGTTTTGCAACTTGCAAAATCATTGATATCTGTTCATGACCATGAATGCAGCTGAATGTAGCCTTCTCTCTCTCTCTTTTCAGTGACTACTTAGATTTTGCTATTGATGACAATTCAGATTATTTATAATATTACAAATTATGCTGCCATCAGGAATAAACAGATATAGATAGATATAGATATAGATATAGATATAGATATAGATATCGATATAGATATAGATATTCTTGTCCCAGGATTTTTGCAGGATACAGTTCTGGAGGTGAATTTGATAGATCAAAGATTGTGTACATTTAACATTTTCAGGCCAAAAAAAAAGCTATGTTGTTTTATACTCTCATCGACGTGCCCTTGAGGTCCTATGTTCTCCAACTTTAGATAGAAAGTAAATCTTTCTAGGGTAGAGGAATGGCTTCTCACAGCTGTTTTAATTTGCAAGTTCCTAATATTAGGGGAATGAACATCTTTACAGGTGGTTATTAGTCATTTGTGTTGTTTATTCAGTGAATAGTCCATTCTTTATTGGCTTATTTGTTTGAAGGGCCTTTTGTAACAGCAATATTAATCCTTTATATACATGTTCATACATTTTTCTCAGTCATGTGTCCTTTAGCCTTGTTTGTGAGGCATTTTTATTCATAGGATTTTGAATTCCAATAGACTTAACTCTATAATATTTTCATTTGTTTTCTAGAACTAAGTCAGTTTCCTTCATTCTATAAATGTGGAAACCAAGTCAAAGAAGTCAAGTCACTTGTCCAATTTTATACTCTTAACTAATATTAGAGCCGGCATTAGAATCTAGCTCTTTCCACATAATGCTCACCAACAATGACAAAATAACAACCAAATGAAATTTAAAAATGTAATCATTTACTAGACACAGATAAAAAGGGCTGGAGTAACTGGAAAAATATTTATAGAATAGAGAATTTAAGCTGAGCCTTGATGCTTGAATAGTATAAAAATTGTTTGGAGAAGAACAGGAACAAAGGCAGAAGGTAGGACCATGGTTGGAATGTCCATGGGATAAGAGCAGCCTGACTAGGTCACAACATGTATTCTGGAAGTAGAATGGTTAGGAAATAGTCTTCCACAGAGAGATATTACTGAAGTCATAAGAACAATGGATTTTTTTGGAATGTAAAGGAGAGTAATAGAGTTTTTTCTGTGAAAGACTGGCTCTTTACTTCCCTTAACCCATGAGAGCAACAGAGATATGAGCTGTTGGTAAAGTGTCCAGTGGAATCTGGAAGAGAAGTGGCACAGCCAACTGCACTCTTCCTCTCTCGGCTGGATATTTAGGAAAAGTGAAGACAGGGGAATGTTGTGGCAACAATCAGCTTGAGATCTACCAGTCAAAATTTGAGACCTACTGCTGATCAGAACAGCAAAAACTGAGTTTTGAATATCATTAACTGTGAGGAGCAAGAAGAGGAAGGGAAGTCATATTGAAATCACTTTATAATCTTGAGATCAGAGGAGCAGCAGTAATAGAAACTATGGAAGAAGTTTTCCAGAAGGCAAAATGATCAATAGCATCAGTTGTAGCACAGAAGTCAAGAAAAAGATACTAGATGAAATCTATTGGATTCGATGAGTTTTAGTGGCCATGTTTTATTTTCTCCATCCTGCCCCTCCCTCCAGTTGAGAGATATTCTCTATCTACCTCCTCTCAAACACGCGGATATCTTGAACCCAGTGGTAGATGTCTATCATAGAACTGTGGCCACAGTAGGTGCATCGATCAGTCCTTTTTAGGATTAGAGTAGAAGTCACTCTCTAAGAAGGGAACCACAGAATGGGAGGCCCAAAAGCTGTTGGCCATTTCTTGCCACATAAAGGAAACTAATTTTCAGTAGAAGAAACTCCACCAACATGCAGAGAAATGTCAGGAGATAAGTGTCCTGATGACATTTGAGTTTCTGGTTCCATTCGTCCCAGACACCTAGCTACATGCCTATTCTTCTCTGGTCTATAAGACAAACCCCAGTATCACTTAAATAAATCCCCCTCTTCCCATAAGCTACTTCAAGATATATTCCTGTAATCTGCAACCAAAAATATAATACAATATAGGTTTAAATGTAAAATAGTGGCCTAAATTTCTACATAAGGCTGTATATATATTATAACTTACTAATAGGATTAAAATTTCTAAAGGGAAATAAGAGAGAGTCATAATGATAACTCCTAGATTTATAGACCTACCTATTCCACCTCTTGAATATCTCTCATAACTGTCCTCCATTTCTATGGCTGCGGCTTTAGTTCAAACCCTCATTCTTGCTTGTATTTGTATAATGGCCTCCTAATTGGGTGCTCTGCCACCAATATTAGTATTCCTGAATTTGTTCTCTATACTGATGCTAGTTTGCCTCTCCAAAACAAAAATTTAGTCTTGTTCTCTATGTATAAAATCCAAGATATTTAATATAGCATATAGGCTCTTGATGTTCTGGGTCCTGCCAAACTTTATGGTCCCACATTCCATTAATTTCTGATTTGTATTTTATGTTCCAGTCATACATAGCCTCTTGTCATTCCCTGCACACTCCATGCTTTCTTGGGCTGGGCACATGGTAGACATTCACTAAAGGTTCATTAACTTAAATTGCTTCTATCCTTTTGAACATGCTCTTCTATCTGGAATACTATTTCCACCTTTTAACTTCCTGATCTATAAAATTCATCCTACATATTACTTCAGCCAGGTCGCCTTCCTTTATCCCCCACCACCCACTTTCTCTCTTCAGACTGAGTTAGGGACCCCTCCTTTGTACTTCCATAGCCCCTACTATAACAGTTTTTAAAATAAATTGTAAATGTTGTCTCACTTATTTTCCTTTCCCCCTTCCTTTCTCCCACCATGGGGAGAGGGGGACTTAATATTGAGGACAAAGCCTGTCCTGTCTTTTACTCTGTATCTATACCTTGGCATGTGGTGGGCAGTCCACAAATTCTAATTGGGTGAGAGTTGAGTGGATAGAGCAGATATTCATATAGGTGTTTTCTCCAAGGGCTAAAAGCCACTCATTCCATCTCTAGATATAGATTCTACAGTTGTTAGTTTAGCAGTCAAACAATACTGGAATTAATTTATATGCAAAATACGGAGCTAGTTATAGGGGTATCCTTCAGTAGCATACAATAAGTTAAATATTAAAGAATCCCCAAGCATAACCTTCAAGATATTTCTATCTTAGCAGAGAACTTTCCAAAAGTGAATTATCTGCATAAGAAACTTTTCTATTTGATTGATTCCAGAATTATCTAACTGATTTACTTCCAGAAGGAAAGAGAAAGTTACTTCCTCTATGCCCAAAGATTTATGTTTTCCCAAAAGGGAGGATAATATTATTCAACATTTTGGTTGTAGAATGTCATGGGACAAGAGGAGATTCAGTGAAGGAAATGTGTTAGAAGATGATGAGAAGACTCAGTTCTCAAAGAATAAATCTTTCTCTCTACAAGTCCAGATCCATTACTATATTAACATTACTTCTCAGCTATCTCTTTTGACATCATGGGTCTCCAACCTCTGCAATAAAGCATGGCACTTTAGGAAATATGTTGTTCTCAGAAAGAATGCAGTGAGAGAGCAAAAGAAAGGAAGCAATAAATAAAGCAAACATTTTATGAGACAGCAATGATAGGCAATTTCATCTATTACTTAAACCTATTTAACCTTCACATTTTTAAAGAAGAGAAAACAGATTCTGAAAGGTTAAATAAAATTTGCCACCAAATTTTACACTTTGGTAGGGTAGGATTCAACTGAAGTCTTAATTCTAAATCATAATTGTTTTTTACTATGCCACATTCATCTAAAAGAAAAGTAACAAGGATGAAAATGCAAATGTATTAGGGTCTTAAGCTAACATTTCTAGCTTGAATACTTATTTAAATGGTTATATTTCTTGGTTAATTTTATTTTATTTTATTCTATTTTTAAACAAGCAATAGTACTTTAGTAAATAGAAGATTGTTAAAGAGATACTAAAGTATATATGTCGAACTGAAATAGACTGGTAAAAAAAATTAATGATTATCTAGTGTTGATGAGATCTGTGGGGAGAAAAGGGTACATTATATACTCCTGACATGTAAATTGATAGTCTAATTTTAGAGGGTAATTTGGCAACCTCTATCAAAATGTATAATAAACTTACCCTTCGATCCAATTTTATTTCTACAAATCTTTTACAAAAACAGTAATATGTGAAGATCAGTATGTATGTTTACCTGTAGCACTGCTTGTACTAGATAAAGAGAGAGAGAGAAAGAGAGAAGAAGAGAAAAAGAAAGGGAAGGGAAAAGAAGGAAAGGGAAGAGAAGGCCTAAATTCATTAATAGGGGACTGATTAAATAAGATGTAGTAAAACGGTATCATGGAATATAATGCAATCATTAGAAAGACGATGAACATCTATGTGTACTTATTATTACACTTGTACTAATAAGGATCATATGCATAGGCACTGATGTAGAAATTGATATATAGTTAAGAAAGAAAATCAGTATATGTAATGATACCATTATATCTTTTTGTGTGAATATTGTGTTCTAGATAAAGAAATAGAGCTATAAAATATATCTCTATATATGAAAATATATAGAAAAACAGATCTGGAAAAACACAGAAAACACTTAATAGTGATTATTTCTAGAGACAGATGTGATATTGATTATTTGTGAAGGTTGCTTTCACTTTTATTGTAGCATAGGTTGACCAACAAAGGGTCTGCAAGTAAATGTTTTAGGCTTCTGGGCCATAGGTTCTCTGTTGGAACTACTCAACTCTGCCACTGAGGAAGGAGTGTAGCTATGTTCAATAAAATTTTATTTATGAACACTGAAATTTGAATATCACATAATTTTCACATCACAAAACATTATTCATTTGATTTTTTTTTCAACCACTTGAAATTGTAAAAACCTTTCTTAGCTTCCTAGGCTCTACAAAAACAGGTGCCAGGTTCAATTTGGACTAGAGACTACAGTTTTCTGATCCCTGCTCCAGAGCTACACTGAAAAATTCTATAGCCATGAGCAACCACCACCACTAAGCACTTGAAATGTGGCTAGTCCAAATTAAGAAGTGGAGTAAGTATAAAATTACAAAGGCTTAGTACAAAAGAAAAAAAAAGCTCCATAATAATTTTTATGTTGACTATATATTGAAATACTTGAATATATTGGGTTAAATAAAATATATTTATTACAAATAAAATATATTCTTGCCTTTTTTAACTTTGTTTAATGTAGTTACTAGAAAATTTTAAATTATATATGTAGCTCACATTGTAATTCTATTGAAAAACATTGCTCTACATACTTCCATATAATTTTGAATTGTTTTGCAATAAGCTTCTATTTATTACTTTAAGAATTTTAATATTGAACTGATATCAATAATGCCTATGATCTAGAAATAACAGTATTTATAATTCATTATAACCTGAGAAATTATAGTTAGTTTTTCCAAGAAACTTATTTTACTATTGTAGTAACTATAAGAAACACCTTTTATCACTGCTCCATTAAGTCTACTTACAGCCGCTTGAAACTTCCAAACTTTCTTGTGTCTTTATAAAGAAAATTTATGCAAAACAAATATCCAGTTGAATAGTAAGTTTGTAAACTTTGTCTAGATAGCCATCAAAATAGTCTGAATGTAAGAATAGTCTCATTAACAATAACTACTCAAATATCGCTTAAGTCCTGATCTATCAACCTTGTAGAGATGCAAGAAAGAAGTACACATAAACAATTCTGGCTTTCTTTCCCACTCCTTTTCATAATAGTTTTCATGTGAATTCACTGTCAATGTCAATCACATTTTTAAGTCCTTTTCTATTGTAACTATTACATGAGATAAACACCTAAAGTTCATGAATGTACCTAGTACATGAGTAAAAGTTTCAGAAATATTAGTGAGTCTTAGGATTTTAGCCTTATCTTCACTTTACAAATGGGATATGTTCTAAAATATTCATTAGTAAATCTATTATTTAGAATCTGGCATATATTTACTCTAGATGATGATAGATAGATGATAGATAGATAGATAGATAGATGTAAAAAGAACTATTCATACACATTCACATGCATAAATAAATATATATACATATGTATATATAATTTTAAATAATACATAAAGTAATACACATATACACAATTTAAAAGTACTGTTTCAAGATAAGGAAAAGAATACCAAGAATAAATTTCTTTTCTCTGGTATCACTGAGGCTCCCTCCCCAATTTTCTAAAGCACTTAGGACACTCTTAAGCATATAGCAATCACTTGATCAATCTTGGTTCATAGAGTTATATATGTTCATTCCAGATCTTTTCACTCCAAAAGACTTTTTTTTTGTATGAAAAAGAGAAAATATAAGTAGGATAATATGATACTAATATAATATCTTCTTTTATTTAGAGAGCTTTATGGGAAGGGACTAGACTTAGTTTGACATCAAAGGACTGAACAAGGACTGCACATTACAGTGTCATATTTAGCCTCAGTATAAGAACTTTCTAACAACTAGACTGTAGAATAATGTGGTCTTTATGAAATAGTCTTTGAAATGTATGCAGTTCATTCCTGGAATATCAGAAGACTATGTACTCGGACCCTATTATTTTGCTCCCACCCCTCAGAGTTCCCTTCATTGGGCTGATTTGGTGTTGCGGTCTCAAATTTTTGAGGAATAGCAACAATTATGAGCCAACTTTAGGGAATAAATGCATCTGCTATAGAACTATTAAGAAGTTTACATTTAGTGCTCACTATGAGAACCCCACCCTCAACCCCATGAGAAATTTCTTTTAAAGCCAAATGTTAGGAAATGCTTCTTTCCCTGAGGAATCAGAGATTTTTTCCTTCCTAAAAATAAGGAAAGTGTAACTGGCTTTTTCAATTGACCATTAGGCAGCTTAGAGCCAAGTTTGAGGTTCAACTATAGGAACTTAGTAGGCTTTGTTGTCTTACTGTATTGTTGATGTTATTATCACCCATATCTTAACTTCCTACTCTTTTATAAAATCCTTTTTTATGAGGACCTGATTCTTACTAAGTGTTTAAAGTACACAAATATATTTATTTATAAACTGCCTCATATCCTTTATGAACCAAGGTAGAGAAAGAATAAATGTATAATTAAGCTTTTCTTTTTTGCTTCATATAATTAACTCCTTGTAAGTCTCTACTACAAACTATGTGAGAGATACAACTTGTTTGAACACATGGAAATGTGGCAATCTATACATAGAAAACTAAGGACAAATCATGATTAGACTTTCTTGGGTATCAAAAGTATCCACCTATATTCACTTATGGCCTATGTAGTTCACTGGAACCACATATGAATACTGAATATTCAGAACATTCTCCACTTCTCTTTTTGAAACGAGTATACAATAGACACTCCGATTTGTTCATTTAAGATCCATCACCAAATAATCTCTTTATGCTACATAATTTTTTTTTTCATGAGCAAAGCACTTAATACTTACTAAACCTGAGTTTTATGTGAAAATGATCTCAGAGGGCACTGGAAACCCCAGATTTCTTTTCACTCCTCCAGTGTCTTTAGTAAGCAATTCCTAAACCACCACTTCCACCACCCTTTAATCTCTGCAAACTGTGTTGGTAAGAGCTGCATCAAGGAAGTCTGCCATCAATTATGTTTGCAATGGTAGCTCAATCATATATCCAACCATCATTGATTATCCTAAAGAAATTCTACATTTAAGAGAATCAATTGTAAATCTTTATACATACCAGACTATTTATAGAAAAATAAAACTTTATATGTATAATAGTTTTCATTCAGATCTTTCAGAGTACTTTATATGTTTGTAATAGTAAGCATATAAAGTATATAAAGGACATATTACAAATTATCTAGTAAAATATTCCATTACCTAGTTACTAAAACAACCTTTGAACAACATTCAACCTTAATATATGCTTCACATTTCAAGATACATCTCATTAAAAAGTGAACTTGAAACAATTGTAAATTTTAAATCTCTTTTTTAACCATATAATTTAAAAAAACCTTTTACTCATTCAGCTTTGCCACTTAACTTATTTTGGATATATATATATATATATATATATATATATATATATATATATATACATATATATATATATATACTTTTTATTTTGTAAGAGATGATCTCCAAATGGTATATATATTTCTTCTATTAGATAATTATATATTTCTAAAGACACTTAAAACAATGATAAGCTGCTTTCATTCAAGCTGGTATTGATTTTCTCAAGCAATTTTTATTTCTCTGGCTTGGCATTTTTGGCTCAATTCTAATAGTTTGTGGCACTTTTGTGAGATTTCCATTATTTTTAAAGGCAAACAAACAAAAAGAAACAGTTCAAATCACCTTTTCAGTATGACCCTTACATAATTCTCTATACACTGATAAGATCAAACTACCTTTTAAATTTAGCACTTCATTTTCAAGAAAGTAAAAAGTGCTATGTTTACTGATGAGTCAGATCTCATTATTAGTTTACGAATTTTGTATTTGAGGACATAATTAGTCATTTTCAAGTCCATCTGACAGATTTGTTGTGATTTAAGACTCTTTAGGTTTTGTTTTTGTCTTTTTGTTTAAGGAAACCTTCTGAGGCAACTTTTATCAGTCAGGTTCTCCTTTTGATACTCAATGTATAAAATAGACAAATGAAGCCTTTTAATGCAAAATATTGAATCGATAATTAAATGGTTTAAAATTTACCAAAACTGATATCAATTTATGAGGTAAACAGTTTTAAGCACGATTCGCAACCTGAAATGCAGATACATATGAATATCTGTCAAATATCTCAACAACACAGAAGAATAAAGAACAAAATTGGGAAAATAATTATATTATTGTCATAGTTATTTCTTTTTAAGTGTATTTAGTAAAACTTTATTAATAAATGCAACAAGTGATCTATTTATCAAAATGTTCAAAAATTGGAGTTTCTCCTTCAAGTAAGTAATGGTTATAAATAACCAAATTACCTGACTCAGGTGTAAAGACTGATACCTCCTTGATAATTACAAATTAATTTGTAAATGTAAAGTAATACATCTTTAATGGGACTTGTAAGAGAGCAAGGGACTTTACATTTTAACCGAACCTCTCAGATTTGGAAAAACTTATAAAAGTATATGTTTTTTTATAAAGCTATATGTATTCACTCTAATCAAGTATGTGTAGACATGTAGTAGAAGTAGAACCTTTAAAATATGTAGCTTATCACTCAAAATAATAAATAGAAATATTGTTTTGCTTAAAATGCAAAGGATTCTTTTTTTCCAATAAAAGAGCCATTTAGTGACATTCCAAAACATGTAAAATATGTCAAAGATGTTGCTTACTGGAAATGCCATTATATTCTAAAAAGTTTTAAATTTTCTGTATAAGCAAGATATAGAAACTTGTTATTCAGAAATAAAAACATATATTTCAATATTACCATTGTTTTCCTATGTCATGTATTTTATTACTCTAAAAAGTAATTTTAAAAACAGAAAAATTGAATTTCTAGCCCAAGCTCACAATCCTAGAGTGAGAGCATTGTAATATACTTCATCGTTTTCCACCTCTAGTATAGCCTAATGTTATTCTCTACCATGATTGTAAAAACTAGTATTACAGCTTGACCCTAGAAGGAAGGCTTCTAGTTTTTGGTTTTTTTTTTAGGAATCATTTAATTAGACCTCATTATTATGATGGTTTCAACAATGATGTCTTTAACACCTACCATTCACTCTCACATTGTACTAATAACCATGTTAATTTAAAATAAATTAATTGGTCAAAACCCAGAAAACTATTTTCATTCTAAAATATTGGAATGTCAGGAAAGGATGACTCAAGATTTTTTTAAATAGGAGTTAAATTACAAGGACAGAACTGTATTTTGGAAGAAAAATATGAAAGAATGATTGCCACATAGAAGTAACAAAGTCATATCAATACAAGTGTGATATTATAAGAGTCAAAAATAACTGAAGTGAATGTTTAAAACAAAATGTCTTTAGGAAAACTGAAAAGAGATGAGAACCAGATTTTAGAAACTGGTGAAATTAACAAAGATTTAAAAAATAAACTGTTTCATATCTGTAACAATTTGTTTCTTCTTTATAACCTTAAAATTTGCTACAAAACACTAGTATCCTGACATATTTCTTTATTCCTTCCCAACTGCAAAGATATTTTAAAGCTATTTCCACAAAATGAGGATTTTATTAATCAAATTACACAACTATTTTAAACTAATCACAAATATGTCAAGTCTCTCATTTCTAAAAGGCATTTATTTGCTTGATTATCCAGCAGAAAGTTATATTTTCAAACACAATTTCTCTTTATAAACAACTTCGTTACACATTAGAAATCTGTTTGCCACCCTAGAAAAACATTTCCCATTAAGTACTGGCCAGCTATGTCAGAAGATTTCTCAATATCTCTCAGGCCCCTTTTTCTGAGTTTCTGTCTCACAACAGTAAATCTCAAATCTAGATAAGGCTTCAACTACAAAATTTTTTACCAAATATTTTTGGCCTTAAGGTTAACACAGAAATTTTCAACAAACATCACATTTTTGTCAGACAGCCAAGAGATCCTACTGAATCTTTTTGTCTATATCTGTCACAGTCCATTTAATTAAGTTTTCAGAGCTAAGTGTGCTGTGTAAAACTACAAAAACTTAAACTATGAAAAAAGCAAGGTACCAAACCATATAAAACATGCTACCTCTTCTGTGCAAAATGGTAGTGCACTTCCAGATGTATAGCACATCCCAGAAGAAACAGGTAATGGTGCCTCTGAGGAAGGAAACTGGGATGGGAGAAAGGAGTGGGAGGGACATCTCTTTTCACTGTATTTCCTTTTCTTTTTCTTTTTTTTTTTTTTTTTTTGCAGAGTGGCAGCATTGCTTTCAACGAAAGAAAACATTCCTTAGAAATGTATCTGCTGTGAAATCCAATTTAGTCAATAATATTTAAGAATCTACTGAGTGTAAATTTCCATATATAACTTAGGCATACAATAGTGTGGTGAAATGAATTTAATGAAAAGCTTTAATGGAATATCGATTGGATTATTTTAATTTTTATTTGTATATAAATGCACATATTCATCCTCCAGACTACATCTATTTTCAGAATCATCTGCACATATCCAAATAGTGTTTCCAGCATGCAAGTATATAATTTCTAGAATGAGACACAAATGATTGGTAGGGAAAAATACTGAGGATTGTGGATTTTTTTTTTTCCTTTCAGAACTGCTCACCTCCAGTGAAGGAGTACGATTTAGGGTATTAAGTTCCCAAGCAGATAGAAAGTGACTCTGCAGAGAGCCTCCAGATATGATAAAGTGTTGTTTTATTTAAAGGCGAGAGACTTCCAGATATAAATGCACCTATAGCAGTTGAAAAACAAAATAAGCAACCACTTGATGTGAACTGCTATTCCGAAGTTCTAAATAAAAAAAAAAAAATTACATGAGATGAAATGTATAGCCTGAAAACATAGTAAATGATAATAGTCGGGAAGGGGGGACTAATTGTAAACATGTTTTCAATTGGATAATTAATCAACATGAAGATTATGAGAATAGGTTCCATTTCTGGAATGTGTTTGAACTTGGAAAATAGTAAAGTTTGCTAATGACTTTTATATCTACAGATGTTATAACAACTATTTTTACCTACCCTGTTGTCTCTGAGGAACGCTTGAAATGAAAGATTTTCTAGTATTTTTTAATTCAAGCTAACACAAATGAACAATACAATTTGCATTAAACCAAAACTTAAAAGCCAAACTATAGTTTTCAGGATTCCAGCAACCACTTAAATACATACATAAATGCCTCTTTGTGTATCACTAATTTGAAAAAAAAAGTAAGTAGGTAATTCCAGTGCATGTGAGAATGAAGACCTAGCTCAAGTGTTTCAAGTTCAGGAAAGACCTATAAAAGTAGCATAATGTTAAAATTATAGCAATACAAATCTTGCTAAGTCAATAACTGATGTCTGCAAACAATTCACGTAATCTCGTGTTTTGTTCTTTTAGTATTTTAAAATCATACTCTACACACTTGCCTTGTTGATACTTTCTTCCTGTAGGTGACCATACTAGTCCCACCCCACCCCCCACACTCCAAGGGCAAATTCTTTGCAAAAATACACTGAAACGAGCAAAACAATGATTAAAACAATGAGTAAAATTACAGAGGACATTCCAACCAAAGGGCTGATACCAAAGAGGAAAAGGAATAGGTAATACATACTGTCCTGTCTTCAAGACAAGTACTGTTAGGTTAAACTGAAATGGTTTGCACACATTCATTTCTTCTTCTTTTTAAAAAATAAAATCTTGCTTTAGAAAGCAGTTTCCTTGTTTTTCTTCTACTGTTCCTGTCTCCAGAGAAAGTTAAAAATTATATCTTCATTTCTTCTTTTTCATTGTTTAATTGCAAGATTGTTTTAAAATTTTGGTCAGCTTGATTTGCGCACTTCTTTTGTCTTATTCATTGTCGTGTTCAGCATCTGGTAGAGAGTTCACAATGTCTAAATTCTTTGCTGTGCAGGTAAATTTCCAAATCAAAGGATGATAACGTTTTTAAAAATCAGTTTATCTATGGTTTTGTATTTTTCAAGAGAAATACCATTTCACCTGATTTCTGCATTCATTTCACAGTCCTTCCTTGAACAGGTTATATTTTTTCGAGAGCGAAAAATAAAGATCCATTTTGAACAGCTAGAAATATTTGTATTTTCCTTTTTTTTTTTTTCTTTCTCTTCTCTTTGATCATGGTAGGGACAGGAGAATAATCCCTAGGTTGGCTATTGGGTCGTGGGGGAGGAAAAGGGGGGAAAGCAAAGGGAAAGAAAGCTGTAAAGAATTTTACAGGTGCAAACTGAACATGTAACATTCTAGCAAATAAAAATTACCCTTATTCCCTTAATAATGTCCATCCCCACAGAGTAAAAACAGAATACTTACAAGTTAGCATCTGTGTATTTGTGTCTCTCTATTTTCTATCTTCTTTGGATTTGTCTACTTTCAACTAATTTGGAATACCCGTTTGGTTGCTCACAAAATGATGCTTAAGGGTCTAAAGATGCATAAATTAGAAGCCCTACAATGGCAGAGGACGGTCATTGTACCTCTTCTCTTTATGCGCTCTTATGGTGGGACCAAAGAGCCCCCCCGCCCCCCGGCTTTTTAACACTTTAGATGATTGAGCGAGTGAACGTCTCTGGTAGCTCGAGAGGACGAAGCGAGTCCTGCACTACCCCACCGCACCCAATCTAGCACCACATCTCTCCCTCACAATTATGCTGGACTTTGCTACGAAGTCACTTTAGGAGAACGAGAGTCTGGATGGGGAGAAGCTCGGAGACCCTCACTTCAAGCCTAGACGCGGGCCTCGGAGTTTCTATTTCTGGTGTTCCAGGGCTGGGGTAGCTGCGGGGGACAGAGGCGGGAAGGATGGAGAAAGCAAAGGGGGGTGATCTTTTAAAGAAACATCCGACTGCCCCCTTTACCGTTTTTGCCTCCGTTATGAGGACGGGGGTGGGGGGGCGAGAAAAAGATGTCAATGACCATTGTTTGGGATGTTGCTCCGCCCCCCGAGTCTGTCGTAAATCTGGCGCCGGACTAAAATAAACCCCAGGTCCCCAGCTCCGGGGGCTCGCGGCGCCTCGGAGTCCTCCTCACAGGCGCTGCGGCCGCTGCCGAGGTGGCGCCGACGAGCGGCCGCCGCGTCCCGCCCGCGCCCGGCCCGGGCCCCCCTACCTGGCGGCCCGCCGAGCCATGTCGTTGAGCCCCAAGCACACGACGCCCTTCTCCGTGTCCGACATCCTGAGCCCCATCGAGGAGACCTACAAGAAGTTCGGCGGCGCCATGGACGGCGCGCCGCCAGGCCTGGGGGCGCCTTTGGGGGCCGCCGCCTACCGCGCGCCGCCGCCCGGCCCCGCGCCGCAGGGGGCAGCCGTGGCGGGCATGCAGCCGCCGCACGCCATGGCGGGGCACAACGCGGCGGCGGCGGCGGCGGCGGCGGCCGCGGCGGCGGCGGCGGCGGCCGCCACCTACCACATGCCGCCGGGCGTCTCGCAGTTCCCGCACAGCGCCATGGGCGGCTACTGCAACGGCGGCCTGGGCAACATGGGCGAGCTGCCCGCCTACACGGACGGCATGCGGGGCGGCGCGGCCGCCGCGGCCACCGGCTGGTACGGCGCCAACCCGGACCCGCGCTACTCCTCAAGTGAGCGGGGCCGAGAGCGCGGGACTGCGGGCAGGCGACAGCGCGGTTCTTCCCGCCCCCGCGCCGGGCGGAGCGGGTGCAGGGTCCCGTCCCGGGGCGCGCGCGAGGGGTCCTGGGACCCGGCCGGGGACTGGGGGGGGCGGTGCCGGGACTCGGCCAGGGACGGGGGTGGTGCTGCTGGGACCCGGCCAGGGTCCTGCCCGCGTCGCGGTCCCCGCGGTGTGAAGCGAGGGGCTCCCGGAGGCAGGGCGTTCACCGGCTTCCCCCTTGGACCCCCTCCCCAGTTTCCAGGTTCATGGGGCCGTCGGCGGGCGTGAACGTGGCCGGCATGGGGTCGCTGACGGGCATCGCGGACGCCGCCAAGTCGCTGGCGCCCTTGCACGCGGCGGCGGCGGCGGCGGCGCCGCGAAGAAAGCGCCGCGTGCTCTTTTCGCAAGCGCAAGTCTACGAGCTGGAGAGGCGCTTCAAGCAGCAGAAGTACTTGTCTGCGCCGGAACGCGAGCACCTGGCCAGCATGATCCACCTGACGCCCACGCAGGTCAAGATCTGGTTCCAGAACCACCGCTACAAGATGAAGCGGCAGGCCAAGGACAAGGCGGCGCAACAGCTGCAGCAGGAGGGCGGCCTGGCTCCGCCGCCGCCGCCGTCCCCGCGCCGCGTGGCGGTGCCCGTGCTGGTCAAGGACGGCAAGCCCTGCCAGAACGGCGCGGGCACGCCGACGCCCGGCCAGGCCGGTCCGCAGCCGCCGGCCCCGACGCCTGCGCCCGAGCTCGAGGAGCTGTCGCCCAGCCCGCCCGCGCTGCACGGCCCGGGGGGTGGCCTGGCGGCCCTGGACGCGGCCGCGGGGGACTACGGCGGCGGCGTGCTCGGCGCCAACCTGCTCTATGGCAGGACGTGGTGACCTCGTGGGTGCCCCGGGGCGGGTTCCTGCCTGCCGCCCGAAAGTTTTGCAAGAAACGGCGAGAACGGATGGGTGAAACGTACTCAAACCGACTCCTGTGTATACGGCGATCAAAACGAACGAACGGGTCGTAGAGAAGGCAGGCTCGGAACCTCTTTGCTAGGGGCGGGAGACAGCAACAGCCCCAGGACCAAATACTGTAACACCACACCAGGAGGCTTTGAGATGGTGATTTCCTCCTTCCAGAAGTTCCGAATTACGCAAGGAAAGCTGACTGAGTCCACAATCACCAAGTTCCTAGCCAAAGCTCTCAGAGTTTTAAATGTTGGAAACTTTGTTGGTGTTTGTAGCTCTGAAAATCAGTCCGGAATGAATCCTTTTGAAAGTGGAACTTATATTGGGAGATTAAGTTTCGAAGAGGCCCCCTTAAGTGCAATTCCATTAATGTTTGATTGAAAAATTGATTTGTAGCTGAAGGTGGATTGTGCACATGGCAACATTACTGCAGAGGAATTATTGCCATTTAGGAGGAACGGAATAAAAACAATGAAAATACTGCTTATATAGATTGGTATAGCTTTTTAAATTTAATGCTAATTTTTAAATGTTTTGATTATTATTTAGTAAATGAGCGTTTGTATATTCTCTTAAAAGAGAATTCCCCCACCACACCACCGCCATGCAGTTCATCATGAGAAGGCTTGTAAACTACTTTTTATATGGGATCTGGTCTCCCCAAATCAACCGATAAGATAAATGCACCCTATATTTCTGTAGACATGTTTAGTCTTTCTAAGGTATTGACTTGTCTGATTTTGAATACCTTGATAATATATTAGAACAAGCTAGCAAAATTGCTAAAATTGACGTTAATCTATTTCAAAGCATGTCAAAAAGAAGGAAGAGAATAAGGTGATTTATTGAATTGTAATCAGGTTGTAAAGAGTAACTAAAATATTTATAATTTTTCCATCATATTGACAACTTAATAGGGGTTGCACACCGATTTTGTTGGAGTTTTATTGTACAAATAATGTATTTACTCTTTAATATGCCAATTTATATTTCCTATGTTTCAAATGGGTATTTAAATATAACTTAAAAGAAACAAGTGCTTTTTTGTGTGTGTGAAAGTCAAGTGGTCATTTATTTTCCACTAAGATGTATAGGTTTTGTTTTGGTGTGTTGTGACAACACAGCTTAGTTTATTCATGATTTAAATAACTGGTGTTGGAGTAAAAATACTAAAAGAAAGCTAAAGAACGTGAACTTATAAAATTAATGAAAATTAACAACATAACATGGATAAAGTGTGATTTATAAATTAGTTACCAAACACCCTAAACCTCTTCTCCTTTTGAAAGTTTTAGAAGTACAGTTTGAGGCTGAAACATTTTTTATTTCACTTCATTTTCGGGGGTGTTTTTCTGAATGTGCAAAGTGAATCCTTAGGAAGTTGTTTGAGAAATTAAATTAAACTTGTACTTTCTCTAAGCTTTTTACATAGTAAGTAATAATAATAAACTCCAGACATTTTCACAGAGGAAAAAAATAATGAAAAAGTAAGGGAATCAGCCTTTATCAAGGGGCCACAAGTGCATTTTTGGAAAATGAGAAATAATTTTTAAACCTTTTACATAAATCATTTGAGCAGGAAAATTAATATGAAATGGTGCAATACACCTCCAGAAAATCCTCCCAGTTTGGTTTTACACACACACACACACACACACACACGTAACTATCGCTGATGTGCCAAATTTCAAAATCCTTGTTTATATTTATTTGATTCCTTTCTAGTACCAGTAGCACCAGAATTCTAAAATTTTACTTCTGGAAAACATGTTCCAAAAATCCACGTGGATATAGATATTTATTATACATGATATTGATATATATATATATATACACAACACTCAAGAGCAATAGCTTATGGACTGAGGGCTCCGAGTAACATATTTAAAGAAAATAAATCTTCATGGACAGTTTTTCTTTATAATTTATTTCCAGAACAAAGAATTCCTTAGACTAAGTGAACTCTATCAAAAAGATCAATAAGAAGAAACAGCCTTCTTTATACAATATTTTCTGAAAGTTTATTCAGTATAGGCTTATTGTTTTCCTTTCAGCATTATTTTGACTAGTAAAGGACCCAAGCCAGAAGTAATTGCTGTAGAAGGCTTAACATTCTATCCCCAGAAATTACTGAGTTTATGTTTGTACATCCTAAAATAAGGATGAGGTTTGATTGTTGAAACATGAAAATAAAAAATGTTTTTACTATGGAATTCTACATTTTGATTAATGCAAAACAAGAACTTGTTTCTTCTTTTGCAATTAGTGTTTTGCAGATCTTTTGTAAAAACACAAACGGCCAGACTAGGTGAAACTCATTAACTGAAGAGGAGGATAAGTGTCTTCACAACCAAGAGAGCTGGCACAGGATCTGAGTGGAACAAAAAGCCCCCTCAAAGTTCAGCACAGGCCACAGTCAAACTCTGTTTCAGAAATGCTAGCTGCAGATGTGACATTTTCCTCAATGTTTGGGGGTTTTACAACAACGTAATTTATCTTTTCCAATTGAGACACAGAAACCAAAACCCAGAATCAAAATTGCAGAGAGGAACGGCAGGGATTTTGCAATCTGTGTTGGAGTGTAAATTAAAGTGTTGTGTGTGTGAGAATGTGTGCAATGTTGAATGACACAGGAAGGGTGGTCTGTATATGGAAGGCTGGGAGTATAACTCAGTTGTCTTCTATTTAAAGCTTAGTACTAAAACCTAATGGTAAGAACAAATATTCAGACTTTTATCAACAGATGTTGTATCCAAACTTCATTCGCTAACAACTATTTACTTTCAATTTAAAACAAATCAGAGATTCAATCCTGTTCACTAAATGCAAGCATTTTCCAAAGACTTGCTTTGTTAGCTGTATTGAATACTGATGATTTAGAAGGACTCTTAGAATAAATTTGTGAACCATAATCACACAAAGACCCATCGATTGCATTTTTAGATATGAATTTGTGCATAAGAAAACAATTAAATGCTGTTAATATAAATTTCAGATGTAATTCTAAACATGAAATTGCCCAACTGTTTAACATAACACTAACACGTGTGGATAAAAACTTGTATGTTAATTATTTCAGTCCAATTAAAATATATAAATAAATTATATATATATATATATATATATATATATATATATATATATATATATTTACTCGCCATGCCCAAACCCAATAAGACAGGGAACTAGGATACATTTTATTGAAAAATAAATAAATAGCCTTTTTTTGTTTGTGAGAATTGATGAGCTTATGGAGAAGATTCAAAGAGAACTGTATCCATATCTGGTCAGGTACTCGTTCTCTCCAGTAAGTCTTGAGATAACTTTGTAATTTCAAGATCACTTTTATGTTATTTTTAAGTTAGGGGGTAGTGGAAGCTTCTGTGAGAGGTTTTTTGTTTGTTTCATTTGTTTTTGCTTTAGGTTTACCTGCAATTAAATGAAATGCTTATTTCAATTTTATTTTAAATTCCATGTAATCTCATTTCAGTAATTGACTTCTAATAAGAGTTTCACACTAATTTGCCTAACTCTAAGTTGTGCAAACTATTTTGCAGTAGTGAATAGCATCGTTCCCATTCCACACACCCCAAACCAAAGCATGTTCTCGGCCTTGGTTCCATAAATACGGTACTGGGAAGCAAGCAGCACAAGCGTTCAACTTGACCCTGAGCGGAGGGAAAGTTCGTGAGAATGGGTCACTTGTTAATTTATTAATTTGTTGACTTTTTTCTTGGTTAGAATTAGTAGAGCAGTCGAGGAATAGTCTGGCGGGATCTCTGCCCCACGACGCCCTGAGGTGGGTTGGAAGAGGCGTACGACGAGCGCAATGGAGCCAGGCAACCGCTCTTCCTGCTGGGAATGGGAAATCTTAGTGTACTCTCCAGAGAACGTCTACATTTTAGATCTTTACGCATAACCAAACTGTTAGTTTAGACTTAGAAGTTAAAACAGCAGCCTCGGAAGGTAGAACATTTCCGCTCTTCCTTTACAGGTTTGGTGCGTTCGTGCAGCGAGTTGAGATGATGAAATCCGGCAGGTTGAAAAGCTGCAGCACCGCGGCCGGGGAACCGAAGGATGGTGCTGCAGGGTTCCAACTTGCACACGACCACCCTAAGAGTTCGAGGTCTGAGCGTTCCCGCGCCCACCCTGCTCAACGCCGGCAGCTTTCAGGGCTCCGGGGTGGTCAAGTGGCGGGAGCTGCGGCGGGACGCGCGTGGCGCGGGACCCGCGGGGCAACGAATGCGCGAGGAGCGAGAGCCGGGGCGCAGCGTATACGCCCCACGTGAGCCGAGGGCCTAACGCTTCCGGTCCCCGCCGGGAGGGCGACTGGGCCTGTGGACCTGGGACCTTGTGTCTGGAGTAGCATGCCTGTTCCCGCCGCGCCAGACCTGCGACTCCCGGGCGCTGTCACCACCCACCCTCGGTGCGAAGTCGCGGCGCCCGACCTCCAACGTTCCCCACAGAACACGCAAGCCCGAGACCTCCAGCCCCACCCGACTGCTCAACGACCTCCGCCTCAATGCACGAAAGTTAACCAACCGGTCATTACACTCAATTTGCCTTTGTAATGCTAAATGGCAATCTAATAGTCATTCGTAGATGGCTTTGTACTTTAATGTGCATTACCTCATTTGATCTTTAAAGGAAAGACAACAGCTCATTAAGGGCCCTTAGCGCCACAATAAAGATCTACCATTTCCAGGTTCTAAGATTTTAAAGAATCTTTAATAGGAGACCCTGAAAAACTTTGCCCCACTTAAAGATAACATAATGGAGCATAGTTAATTATTTTAAATTGCCCCATAACTTTATTTACATCCGAATATGGCGGGGATATTAATGGTTTTAAATTGCATTTAAAGTTCTAAAAAGTTTTCTTTTGGCTTACTGAAATAACAGGATATTTTTCTAGTACATTCAAACATGGGGCCAAGCTGTAAAGAGATGGAGGTAGTATAAGAAGAGAAGAAAGCAAGGGTTGAAGGAATGGAGACGGGAAAGTAAGGGTTCAGCTAGCTGGCAGATGTCCTTCAAAGGCACACCACCTGTTAAAGGGAATCCAGTCCCCTTCATTTTTTTCATCAGGCTTTTTGTTTAGGTGTCTTCAAAACACCACTTTAAACAAATTTAAAATTTGTTTTGAAAGGTAACATGTAATTGTGAAAAAATCCTAATCAAAACATAATTATTTTACAGACACACATGATAGCTTGAAACAGAACTAAAGTAAATCACAACTAAAGATCTGAGAAAATATAGGTTCTGTAGAAGTGTGGGCTTTGGGTACCTAGAAGCTATACAGAGTAAGACATTTATATGGGCTTCTGTGGAATATGCAATACTTGATTCAAGTGACTACGCATTTTTAATATTTGGAAGATAGAGAAATTTAACAGAAGACATTATCATTTTAATGTGTTGTGAAGGTAATATATAATGGTTGTGTTGTTAATTCCCAGTGGAGAGACTCTTTTTCTCAACAATAAAGGATCCTGGTCTATTTACCCATCACCAGCAACGAACGCAATAGTTTCAAAATACCTTCCTATTAAGGTTAAGGTGGTATTTTTTTCCCACATAGACTTAAGATTAACAAGTGTGCCTTAGCTGAATATTAAAACAAATGTTCTAAGTCAGAAGGTCAAAGAGAAATTTTATAGTCTTGGGCTAGAATGGAAAGAAGGAAACAAAGCAGCAATCTTTACATGTGTGTCTAAATTTGTTGGGGCAATCAAATGAAAATGCATATGGAAGTGCTGTTGTGTGAACTCCAAGCATAAATTTAAGGAAATATAGTATGCTTAGTAGCAACAACAACAAAAAAATGAGTACAAACTGGAATCTATTATGAAACAATGCAAAATATATGCTAAGGAACATAGATTATTTAGCTATGAATTGAACTTTTCACTTTCCTTAAAGATTTTTAAGTCTTTAAAACTGGAGGAGTCTACATGAAACTTGTAAAATGCAAATAATGCATTCTCACAAAGACTGTATAGTTGCCAAACCAGTAGCTGACAGACATACTAAATATGGGTTAGCTGAGTTGTTTTGCTGAGCATATCCTTTTAACATCACTGATTTTTCTTCTGACATCAAATTATAGAAATGAATTGTTTTCTGGAAAATTGATGAAAAAAAAATCAACATGCTTGGCCAAGATTTCCAAAGTTGAAATACTGTAAATAAATAAGAACACAAGAGACCAGAGTTTTAAACTTTTTTTTTTTTTTTTTTTTTTTTTTACTAAAGTCCAGAAATTTCCATAAGACAAGTACATTAGTGAAATGTTTCCAAAGAAATACTGAACAATATATACTCTGGTTGGCTGAGGGTTATAGCTCAAGAGTTCATACCTAATTCTTGTGCATTAAAAATCAGCATGGATCTTAGATGATCTAGAATACATTACGTTTTGAAATCCACAGCTGGTTTGATTTTTAACCATAATGAAAAACCAGTATTCCTATTCCATCAAAGTGATTTATAAGCAATAATAAATTCAGATCCACCATATTATGCGATACACATCTTTGGAAAGCAACATAAAACAGTGAGATCAGATTAGTAGAAATATACACAGTTAAAAGAAATACACAAAGTACTGTAGTTTTCTTAAAAACTACTACTTGAGAAAAAAATCTTTCCACAAATAGCGTAAAACTGTAGAATGACGAAAGGATCTGGGAAAGCTTTACAAAAGCCTAATTCCAACTGTATCTTCCTGAGGGTGGTGGCAAAGGGTATTTTCTTCCTTCTCTGGGATATCCCTGAAAAAAAAAATGCAAGAGTTTATTTTCTGGATTAACACTCCTGCAAAGAAATTAATTTTACACTTCAATGGAAAAACACACCATCAAGAAGGTAAATATGTCTTAAAGGTATATCACATGGAAAGTCTCCATAAATACATAGGTGCTTTTGGTCCACAGCTTTATACAAAGCTTGCTGCAAAGTGGGGCACTAGCACAAATACTGTTACTGACAACTAATCAAATAAGCCTTAACAGGCTATTAAGAAGTTCCTTAAAATACACACAAATGAACTATAGTTACAATGTTTTGTGTAAAAACACTTGTGGTTCTCAATATTCCCTACCACCCCCAGCAAGCCCTATATTGTGGTAAGGTACTTACATCATCTTTAGACACATTACACTAGGAAAGTCAGTTTGCTTAATCAAGGTGTGAGCTTGCTGAGTCAGTTAAGGCTTGATTAGCTATTACTTTTAGATTTTTTGTTTGTTTGTTTAGCTTAAAACACTAGAGCATTAAGTAACACATTAGGTTATTACATAATCAATTACTAGTGACATTCATTACATAACCTAGTGTGCTTACAAATGATATTTATGTTGCAGCATAAGAGAAATTTGACACCTCTTCCATCACAATTCCCTTTCTAGGCTAGGCTTACAGGATTCTAAAATGGACCCTGCCTCAGGTTGTCTCTCAGAGAACTTCAGTAGTTTAAATCAGTGGTCCCCAATCTTTTTGGCACCAGGGACTGGTGCTCCTATGAGAATCTAATGTCTGATGATCTGAGGTGGAGCTGAGGTGGTGATGTGAGTGCGCTGGAGAGCGGCTGCAAATATAGATGAAGCTTCACTAGCTCACCTGCTGCTCATCTCCTGCAGCACAGCTGGGTTCCTAATAAGCCATAAACTGGGGGAGTGGGGAGAGGTGTTATGGGACCTCTGGTTTAAATTATAATATGATTGTGTACAGGCCCTTCAAAGATACAATTTAGGCGAAGGCCTTGTTTAGTCATATAAACCACTAAGAATATAGTGAAGTCATAATTATATTTTTAACGATGAACTGTTACAATTTAACGGTGCTTCAAAAACTGTGATTTCATAAAAATCAGTGGAAAAAGAGACTGAGAAAAAAATATATATTTCCAAAAGGTCCTAGAAGAATTATAAATTTACAATTGGTTTTTCTCTCCTAAGAGACTAAGAATGTCACCTTTTAACAGCAGAGAGCTCCTTAAAAGGAAAGATCTCTGAAGAGACAGGAAAGACAATAAACTGGGTCAGAATTACAGATGTCCCCAGCTCTGCAGCCAAACTGCAAGTGTTTTAGTTCCTAAGTGGGGAAATAAGGTGACTGAACTAAACATTCTCCAAGGTATCTTCTAGTTATAAGTATGTCCTCATTTCAATAATACTCATTGTTTATATTGCCTAGTATCATCAACTTTACTAGTATAAACAGTGTCAATCTATGATATGATACTTAGAGGTCTTGGGATGACAGCATTCAAAGTAAAATTCTATGAACTGATTCTAATGAACTGTAACAAAAACTTCTCAGAAGACAAGATGATTATTTTCTTATAAAGTGAACAGAGACTTGTATGACTAAAAAAAAAGTGTAAAAATTTTTTTCTTAGCTATCAGAAGATTTTTCTTATTTTTCTTAGCTGTCAGAACAAGGGGTTATATAGCAAGTACTTGAGTTACAAAATTAATATTTGAAGCACTGAAAAAGGCCTGTAGGCCAACACCAGGTAAGCAATTTAAAACTACTTCACATCACTGCAGGTGCCTAACTCCACGAACACCACACACTCTGAATCACAGATTTCCAATCCTGCTCTCTGGCAAGGATTTGATTAAAGAGCATGTAAATACTGGACAGAGTGTCAAGTGACTAGGGGACAAAGAGAATGAAGCAAATAAACCACAGTCTTAAATATTGCTAGAAAGAAAAGCTATAAAGAGAAAGACATGAAGCTTACATCTAACTAAATCTGTCTAGGAGTTATCATACTCATTAAATATATAGGTGTTTAAATTTGGTAGAAAATTATATGGCCTTTTTTTTTTTTTTTTTTTATGAAGGAGAGATACAGGAATCAGGACATGAGACTTCTAAGATGAATATAGCTAACAACTGAAAAGGTAGATTCCTGCTTTCAGCTTCTAGGAATTTATCATCTATTACAAGAGATCTCTTTTATATTAAAGCAAAAAGCATACGGTATCTTTAAAGGATAAACAATTTCTTTTGGTGACTGACCACATTTACACTAAATATCACTAACTACTATGATTAAAAGGGCTTTTTGTCTGGAAATTCTTCAGCATCTTCAAGATATAACCTATTTAGTGAGGCAGATACTCACCACCCTATATACATTTTTTAATGAGGGACCCAAGTTCAGCTGAGCTACTCTATCAATATCTTATCCAAAAATATTTTTAAGAAAACAAGGAGTCCTGAGAGGCATGGCTAAGTACAAAGTGAGCTGTACGCTTTTCATTCCATAGCCCACATTGTATCACCTGTCTCCCTCCACGATCATCACGTCTCGGTGGATACCCGCCAGGTCCAGCTAGCATCTGGTACTGGTTTGGCTGGAAGGCTGCATTTTGGGTTTGGAGCATACGGTTCCATGGCAGCAGAGGTTCAGCCACAACGCCTCTGTGGAAAAATATCATGTATGCATTAGAAGTCAGGCATGTTATATAGTCAAAAGCCTAAAACCAGCAGGTGTCATCTCAATTTTAAGATAATCCAATTTTGCTACATTTGTCATATGAGATATATAGCATCAGAGTAGCTTTTATGTACCGCGTATCCAGTGTAGTCTAATATGTTTCATGAGGTAGCAGCATTTATTTAAAAGGATGTTTAAAACTTGATTTAGAAAGGTCTGACTTATAAAAAATATTTTGCTCATTTTCAAATGTGAAATTTCTTTTTAGTCACATAAAGATTTGGACCCAAGATCTCTAAGTTGGCTACATTTAAGATGCTATCCAAAGAGTAAATATGTACAAGACAGGAGAATGAGGCTTTATTTTAAAAAAATGTCCAGACTCGTTCTTGGAGTCCATTCTTTCTAGTTAATTGCAGGTTGCAAATGAATTCTTACTGCTGAGTATTTTGAATCTAGGGTAGGGGACTTGGCTATTTTTTTTTTCCCATCCATTATTCTGCTCAATATGTCAGAAGGTCTGATCGGGAGGAAACCTTTTCAAGTTCTATTGATGCAGCTTTGAATTGACCACGGTGACCTAGCAACATGAGCACTAATTGGCATGGACTGACTGGCATTTGGTGTACAGTTTACATGAGAACACAGATTCAACAGCTATTATAACCCAGTTTGCTAGCCCAGATTACTAGTCAAAAGAAATGTTTTAATTGTCTTCAAGCACTTATTTTAACTTTGCAGATACAAAGCAACAGGTATGAGGTATGAAATCATAATTTAAAACTATCATATAAACAATGTAGCAAAGACACCTAAAGGCAATCACCATTTAAGACATAAGTTTCTCCTTGAGGCTTTTCTTCAACTTCAATTTTATAAAACAGTTACCACAAATAATAAACAGAATCAAAATTCTCCAGTATATTTTAACATTAGAGGCTTTGGGGCCATTAAAGATGTTAGGAAGAATTACAATAAAACAAAGTTTGCCAAAGCACTGACTAGCTGTATTAGCTTTAACTGTATCCGCATATGAATTTCACTCCCTAGATCTTAGGGGGGAAAAGCCCAAAGTTGGGTTCATTGGGTAATGTATTCTTCTCATAGTTATTCAAGCCTGAGTCTATCCTCTCGACCCTCCACTCTCTTCCCTTCACTTGGAGCTTGCCCTTTTTAAAAACAAAAAAAAACAAAAAACCAAAAAACCAAAGATGATTATTTTTGTGTGATGGCTTAAAGAACAGCTCTCTGAAGAACTCTAGAAAAGAAATGCTATTCTTCACAGTTATTGGTGAAACCTGACCTCTAAAATATAATTTGCTGTTAGAGAATCAAAATAAAATAAAAAATAAATCTATATTTCAGAAAGAATATGTTCAGACTTCCTATTTTCCAGGTTCATTATTAGTACAAATATATTTTAGCAAGAATGCCTCATCTGTTTAGCAATGACAACTCTGTGCTGAGAGAGGAATGGTCTCTTCTGGTCTCTGCAGGAGTGAGGGTTAAGATTTGTGCTGTAACAAAAAGGCTCAACAAAACTGGGCCATTAACACAAAAATCACTGGCCAAAAATGAACTCACACATTGTATTAACTGTGATCGATTTTTCTTTTCAATTTTACAATAATAAAATCCCACTCAACTCAGTTACAGGAAAATCTGCTGGCATAGATAATATACATTATAAATGTAATTTTACATTATTTTAGGTTCTAAAAATAAGTTAGAAACAAAGCCACTGTTTAAAACATAAAGTTCTCCTTTTTTTTTGAAATGATTGCTTAAAATGTTTTTGACAAAGATAATTTTTATAAAATAATTTAAATTAAACAGAAAGAACAAAGTAAGAGGGACATGTACTTTTTCCCCACTCTTTATAGGCAGAAAGGCCTGAATATTCCACAAATTTATCATATTTCTATATTAATTATATTAATTTATAAATACTTATAAAATGAAAATTGCCTTGGAAAGTACATTTTAAATCTGGGATGGAAGCACTGAGGTCAACACATTTTAACTTTTTTAAATTAGCAGCTATCAATTGAGGCAACTTATTTGAGGCATTTGGCATCATGGATAGCAACAATATTAAGTTTCTAAATTATGTTTTTGAAAGCAGCTGGCAATATGAACTATTACCAATTTGGGTGTCTTTAATTTATTCATATGGCAAATTAGTTTTTAAGATTTTTCAAAACTAACTGAGCTTAACACCCATAAGTTAAAAACTAAATGGCCACCTTGAATATGGCCAGAAAAGAGAAGCCCTCAATTGACAAGAACACAAATAATGGGGCAGAACTCAAGTGATACAGAGGATTCAAACGCTGAACATCTATGCATAACATTAACACTATTAACACGAGGTTGTCTTTGTGTGGGGAAACAAGGGGAAGGATGTTCCTGTTGTATTTTTAAGTGAAATGAATATATGAATTATAAATACTATTTCAAAATAGGAAATAATTCAAAAAACAATGTAGTTTAGAAAAAAAGAATATTCAAAATTTTCTTTTTTATGGGGTTCTCAACCCAAAATCCAAACTAGTGCAGTAGAAAAGCACTGAACTTAGAATTAGTAATACCTGGTTCTAGTAAAAATTTTACTACTGACTAGTTGTGATATCTCAGCAAAGTCAAAGTGACTAAATTTATATTTTCTCCTCTATGTCTTACAAGGTCGGGATAGTTAGAATGACAAGTGCTACAGAAATGAGTGATGTACTATATTTGTTAATAGGCTAATGGAGAAATTTAGAATAGCCAGTTTTATGAATAAATGGTGTATTTCTTAAATGACTATGATTTTAAGACATAAGACAGAATTCTATTATGCTCACATTGAACTTTTAAGGCATGATTTCAAGTTTCTGACTAAAACTAAACCAAAAATGTCCCACAAAATTTGTCCTTAATTGGCTGGGTTCACAAAGTCAGTCAGGATAATACCAATACTTGGCTACGGCAGAACAAAAGTCAGGACAATGGTGATGATCTTAGAAAAACTTTTAATGTGCAAAGGAAAGGAAAGCTATTGGGAAAAAATCCTTTGTAGATCCTTTACATCCTTTGAAGTCCCTATGGCTTTACCATAATGTTATTTTCCAAGTAAGTATTCTGATGAGTTTTGTTCAAGTGAAAAGTTTCTTAGTAGTAAGAATGGTTCTGGTAAGCTACTAAACTTCTGTGAGCCTTAGTTTCCTCATCTGTAAAAATAACATCTACTTTAAAGGTTGCTAGGAGGAATAAACAAAGTCATGTTTCTAAAAGCATGTTATGCACAGTGTTGACACTCTGTAAGCAGACGATCAATGGCAGCAATTATTAATAATTAAGGAGAAAGCAACCAAGTGGGAAACCAAGTCTTAAAATCAAACTTGACAAAAGTAACGTGGACAGTTATTTAAAATATCAGCTCTAATGTGATAATACATAAATTAGAAAAAAATTACCCTTTACTCATTTAATTTCTGTTTGGAAATGGTGCTAGTCTGAGGATACTGAAGTAGTACACATGATGTGCTTTGAGCACTTATATTGAAAATAAAACAAACACAGGCATTATCAGCTGTCTTAAGTTTAAAATGCAGCTTATGCTAAATAGTTGATACTATTAATAAACAATTGAATAACATAATTTCTTTTATATTTTTGAAGAAAATAATGATGTTTTAGAGTCTCTAAAGAAAGTTTTCTTAAAAGGGGCGCATCATTTAAAACCCTGTACATAACAACACTTTATTCATTTCAGATGTGAACAGTTCAGGCTGCTAAAATGCTAGAGAGGGAAACAAAAACAGATTAGAACTGGGAAGGCAAAAAAGGAAGCCTTACATGATGGGCTTAATTCATTTTATCACTAACTAAGGCTGGCAAAACCAGTGTAAAATGATAGATTTTAAAGCTGTCTCTTAAAAAAATCATTCTACAGATGTTAATACAATTATTCATAGCATGCCTAGCTGTCTTCTTGTGCAGAGACCACCTGACTTAGAAGCACACAACTTATCAATGAAAAAACACATGTCAAACATCTCTTGTTATTAAACCATGTCACATCCTTCCTAGTCCGTGGTACTTATTAGACTGCAGATCCCATAATCCTCTACTGAGTCCCCTCTGCGTTTAATTCAGTTCAGTCTTAAGTAGTTAAAGAAACTGTTTTCACTGGCAACTAATAACTACTGACCTACAGTGACACTGCCCTACAATAGGCTTGTCAGTCCTGAAAAAGTTGTACCAAAGAAGCTGATTAGGACTTCAAGAGGCTTGCAGCAAGAATCAATGGTCGGTCTGTACTAATGCTGTGTTGCCAGTGCAGAAATGATAAAAGTGGAACACCATTAGTTATGCCTCATTAAGCTGCACAACTCTTCTAAAAAGAAATTTGTTTAGCCTTACCAAAACCTAATACAATTTTAAGCTCTCTGTGTTGCATTTTTCAGGGCACCTCAAAAGCTTCAATAAAATAAAGGCCAAGAACCAAGAAAAGCAGAAGAGTATATAAACACGAGCCTTTTACTTCAAGGTGTTAACCATCTATTTTCCTAAAGGATAGGCACAAGAGAAACTGTTTACAGGGAAGGAAGTATATTTCAAACCATGGAAAAAAGCCCAAACCTCAAATGTTGATGTAGAAAAGTATTTAAAAGTGATGTTTGCTTATTACCTGTCAAATCTTTGCTGTTGGAAAAGAGGAGGAGGACCTCTCCAGGAATCCTGGGGCCTCATATCTGGAAAACAAACAGGGAAGAGTTAAACAGAAGAATTTTTAAAAGTAATCACTATTCAGTTACCCACATATTTTATAATAATTTTTTTATTAATTGAGACATTATAAACTAAATAAACTAGCATAATTACCCACAATGGAAATGTAAAAGATACAAAAACAACAGGGTCAGTAAATCTGTTAATTTTATTATTTTTCTTTTGGTAACAAAACACTTTAGTAACCATGGTCATTAAAAACACACATTTCTCTCTCTTTTGCCCTGTGTGTGTGTGTGTGTGTGTGTGTGTGTGTGTGTGTGTGTGTGTGCGCGCGCGCGCGCGTATGTATATAAAGGCATATGTATATATTTTACATTTATTTTTTAAATGCTGTGTAAAAGGAAGGGATTTAGGTTTTTTCTATAAATACAAACTGAACATATAGTAACTTTAAAAGAAACCCTAAAATTTTCTCCCTAAATGTGTAAACTGGAAAAGAACACTGACTTGCCTAGCTATCAAAACAAAAAGCAGAAGCACACAATCTCTCCGACACAGACCAGGAAGATGTATTAATAAAGCGACCATTCACTTTTTTATCGTTTTCTGATAGTTAAACCTCTTCCCTTAACACAAAACTGAACTAGCAACATCTAACTGTAAGAAACAAATAATTAAATGGCTGCTACTTCTCTACGTAAGCAGGATTAAAGGAATACCCCACAACACCAGTCAGCAGGGGTGGTTAGTAGCTTAGCAGGTTGGTATCGATCAACTGTCGGGTCTCCAGTATTATAGTCATCTCGGCCACCCTTCAGCAGGATCTGTGTGACCTAAATAAAACAGCTGGTTCCAGGAGTTGTCTAATGAGTTCACTGTGTGAGGACAGTAACCTCCTCCAGACTAGTGAGACCCAAGAGCAACAAGGCTTACCATAATGTATTCAGGCTCACATTTTAATGGAAACACAAACTAGAAACATGCTTTTCAAAATTACTCTCTTAAAGGAAAGAAGAAATGAAAGCTTATCTGGTTAGAAACCAAAAAACATGCAATCTGGGTTTACATTTAAAAAAAAAATAGGATTGTTCTTTAGAAAGCTCCTACAAAGGAGAATATGGAACGGGTAAAGTACCTAGCTGCTCATAATTATTCCCGAGTAAAACAACTGGCTACTTCTGACCCAAGGCTTTCTCCTACCTCAACACAGCTGACAATGCCAGACTGAAGAAGTTTCCTAAATGGACAAACTACCCCTGGGGAAGCAGCCATTGAGAGTGGCATCTACAGCTAACACAGCCCGCTGCCCCTTGGTCAGTGGCAGCCAAATTCACGAGATGTCTCTCTTGGAAAGGTACAGGGGGAAGTCTTCATTACCGTTATTTCCGAGAAGAATCCCATTTTGAATTTAAAGAAAGGTGGCATCTCTAGTTGATTTGAATTAAGTCCTCTTTTTATCTCTTAAAAACCAAACTAGCAGCAGTCAAACTGAGGAACAATGCTGAAGAGGTTTCATGGTGGTCATTAGATATTTAAACCTGAATGGAAACTCAGGAAGCTAATCACCACAGAAGCCACAGAAAACAGGGAAGAAGGATCACTAGTCTAGGCCCAGAATAACTTCTGAATCACTACTACAGACTATACACTATCAGAAAATCATACTGAGAGGAGATTAAACCAGAAATTCTTAGAAGACAGTCATTATTTCATCTGTGTGGCTTATTTCTATGAAAAAACTCAAGATATACTTACCTAACCACATTACATGATTTTCGGTAAGCTACCATTTATGAGAAAGCAATATAATAAAAAAAATGAAATTGACATTTGGGCTACTTTTTGTATCATTACTTTGTTAAACTTGAAGTCCATTGGTCTATTCAGATATTAGGTTAGTGAAAATTGGTTAAAATGTTACAGAAGTATTTTGTTTTAGTTTTACGTATACAAATTAGCTAATATAATGAAAGTCAAAAGAAATACAGTGAATTTCATTCAGACTCCTGTCTAGCTCTGTACTTCACATGTCCTAGAATCACTGTGGTCACCCTTAAAATATCCTTTTACCATTAAGATTTAATTCTATGATTCTGGTTCTCTGGTATTTCCTTATATGTGGTACCATCAAAGAATACATACTCTCCATGTGAAAGCACTTAACAGAAGCTTCCACACAGGATCCGTAATAAATTTAAAATTGAATGAAGATAATAAAAAAAGACACATCTGCATTATGAAAAACAAAAGCAGAAAAAAAGCTTGTATATTTTCTCCTAGGAACAGTACAAGTACAGGGAATCATCAGGAATACATATTCATTAGATTCAAATGTACTACATGTTAGATTAAACATAACAATACTTCTAAGTAGAATTGGAATGTGAAGTTAACTAAGTATAAATGCTTTTTTTTGGAGAGGGGGCACCACTCAACCGTCTACCTATACACCTATAAGTACCTAGAAAAATGGCACAAGTTCCTACTCTATCACTTCTAGTATGCTAGTTACTTTCCATTCTATTTTGCTTTTACGATTTCTCACCTCTAGAACAATTTTTTCACATAAACAGACTTAGCACATACAAAAATTATAGTTCTTTGTTAAAATCTAGTCATCTTGTAAGACTTAAAAAAATTGTATTACATAATTATTAAAACATCTCTTGCTTTCAATCCAAAAAAAAAAAAAAAATCAAAAGGATCAAAGACAAACTTCAAGGCTACCTTTAAACAAATCTCTTCATGTGGCTCTGAGCAAAACATATATAGCCCTTAAGTATTCATAAAGCAGAAATATTTCTTGGCTGATAAGTAATGAAGTAGAAAGTAAAACAAACTTATTATCATTCATTTGTATGGCTCTAACAGAAGATCCATTTGAGAGGGAGAAAAAAATTCTGAGATAGTGAACTGCACTTCAGAAAGGTACAGGCGCGAGAGGAAAAATGAGTTAATTTTTCCTTTGGTCTTTAAAAACTTATCCCTTTTCTAGAGCTCTAAGGCCACACAAACCAAGGCTTCTCCAATAACTCAAGTGACAATTTACCTAATCAGTGTGGCAGTCACAGAAAAGACTCCATGTTTACTGATTGCACTAATCAAAAATCACTTTTCAAATTCGGCTAACCGACAAGTTTACTGGCTGAAATTAAAAGAAGTGACATTCAGGTTGTTTGAGTTGTAGAAACAAAATGCTTTATTCACACTGAGTACTTGTCTCCACTTGACTTCAAGAAGTTATCAGTACCCGGACAAGTCCTCATCAGCCTAACACTGACACATCAGAGACAAATCAAAGGCCAACAGTAAGAAACACCTAAGGCAGACATTTAACAGAGTTTGTAGTTTGACCAAATGGCCTTTCTTAAGTGTAATTTTGCACCATATAAAGAAAATAGCTATGATACTAAAAATATTTCAATAGCTTGTTTAAATAGTTTAGATATCAATTTTACTAAAACTATTTCTGATCAAATTGTAAAATTCAAAATTCTATAAAAAGGAAGCCAGATCTTTTTATAACTTGTGTAAGACTTTCATGATATTGACTATATGTCAAGCACTATTTCCAGTGCTTAATAACTTAAACTCATTTACTGTGAATATTTTGTGAGATGAGTATTCCCTGTACCATTTTAAAAGTGAGAAAATAGGAGTAATGACAAAAACCTGCCTGAGGTCACAAGGCTATTGAGGGACAGTATAAGCTTTCTTAACCACTCCCCACTACATGCTTCTCCAAATTTCACATGCACTTGTGCTGTGGGTTGAGGTAACTCTTCACTCTTTCAGAAGGACCAGAGGAGAACCACTTCCTCTAGTTCAGAAGGCTCAACCAGGAGGCTCAAGAGCATAGGGTTTTTCAAGAAGGCAGGATTAAGGATTTGAAAACCTTCAGCATTTTGAAAGTTTAGAATTAATACACACATCTAATTAAGACAGGAAGAAAAAAATAAATATGTTAAACACTTGCATTTTGGTAGTTAAGTATCTTGACAAACACAGAAAATAAGAAAAAAAGTCTTGGTTAAATATCTGAAATCACTGTTCTCTTTAAAAGGATAATATTATTCTAAAAGATTTAGTATTCAGTAAGTATATAAATATAATGGATCATATAAAAATTACAACAGGATATAGACAAGAGAGATATGGATGGATGGACTGACAATTATGCAGGGATTAATTCTGTTTGCACAGATATGAAATTCAGAGGTCACAAAAGACCATGAAATAAATGTGCCAGAAAATAGCATACTTAATGACAGTAAACTAAAAGAAAACAAAAGGCATATCATTTGTTGAATTATGTATAAAGAGTGTTGGGGAAAACATCACAAAAAATACGATTTCCTTTCTTGACAGTTGGGAGCATTTGTCTGGGCTTATCACACAACTGTGACCATTTACTATCCAGCAATAACCATTCTAGATTAGGCCAATTATTCATCTAATATATCTCTTACAAAGGTTATCAGGGAATAATTTGTGATATGACATGGCTGACTTCAAGGAGGTCTAACCTCACAATCCCAAACTTTTCTAGGTTCTCTTATAACCAACAGCAATTAAAATTCATTAACCTATCCAAATCCTTCTTGAACTTTTACATTTCTGGCATATATGCAGATAATTCCCAATTTCCTTTCTCTTCTCTCTTGATCAAGTATTAGATCCATATTACTAACTCCTGGCAGATGATTTCAACGTATTCAGCACTTCAACCTCTACAAAAATCAGACTCATCATATTTTTCCATATTACTTCAGCTTCCTGGGTTTCCAAATTCTGTTAAAGGCCTTATTAGTCCCCCAGGTGTCCACAGTGCACTCATGATCCTCATCTTGTATCTTCTCTTTCCCTCATCACATTCAATTATACAGTCCTTCAGTTTCTCTTCTCCCATTTTCTCCACTTTGAAACTACTTTGCCACAGATCACTTCTGACCTTCATTATTTCTCCCTAACTAGAACCAAGTCTTTTCCACAGCCAACAGAGCTGTGATTCTAGAAAGATGTGACTATGTAATCTTCTGCTTAAAAAAAGCTTTAAAAAGCTCTTATAAATAAAGAAAAAGACTCGCACACAATATAATAAATTAGCTAGGGACAAAAACAGGCTATGAAAGAAAACTGGTTAGTAAAAATGTGATTGAAGCAGCAATTTAAAAAAATCATAGCTTAAAACAAAGATACATTCTTCCTTATCAAATTAGAAAGAACATTTAAAAACTGATAACCCTTGGTATTAATGGAAGTTGAAATATTAGAATTCTCATCTGCTGTTACATAACGGGTAAACCTCCTACTTGGAGATTAATATGGTAATTTTAACCAAAAGTCCAGAAATTCAACATACCTTTTCATCCAGCAATACCATTTGTAGAAATTTAGTTTACAATTAAATTAAGAAAGGAATCTATTTTAAAAGATTAGAAGAAGCGTATATGCTTAAAAATTAAGCAATATACTCCTAAATTATCTATGGGTATATAGTTTTAAAGATGGAAATCAAAAATTATTATGAACTGACTGATGATAAATATAGGACACAAAACAAAAGGAATATATGACAGAGCTAAGTGATTACAGGGAAATTTATAGCACTCAAGTGCATATGTTAGATAAAAAATACTAAAAATAAATTATGTCTCCATCTCCCAAATTTAGAAAAAGAACAGCAATTTAATTCCAAAGAAACTAGAAGAGAATAATGAAAACAAATATACAATGGGTGGGGGGGGGGGGAACCCACAAAGCTAAAAGTTTAATGAAAAAAAAAAAACAAACAAAAACTAAACCAATTAAAATTAAATAAGCCCTAGCAACACTAATTTAGAAGAGGAACAGAATACATTATCAATACCAGGAATTAATTTTAATTTTAGTCATTAAAAAATATTAAGAATATATCATGAGACAAAGGAGGCAAGAATATACAATGGGGAAAAAGGCAGTCTCTTCAATAAATAGTGCCGGGGAAAGTGGGCAAATACATGCAAAAATTGCAACTAGACTACTTTCTTACGTCATATACAAAAATAAACTCAAAATGAATTAAAGACTTAAATGTAAGAACTAAAACCATAAAACTCCTAGAAGAAAACATAAGCAATAAACTCTTTGACATCAGTCTTAGCAATATTTTTTTGGATATATCTCCTCAGGCAAGGGAAACAAAAGAAAAAATAAAGAAAGGGAACATCATCAAACTAAGCTTTTACATGGTAAAGGAAATCATCAACAAAATGAAAAGATAACCTATTAAATGGCAGAAGATATCTGCCAATGATACATATGGTAAGGGATTAATATCCAAAACACATAAGGAACTCACACTGGTCAACATCAAAAACACAAACTGTCCAATTAAATCATGGGCAGAAGACCTGAATAGACATTTCTCCAAAGAGGACATACAAATGGCCAAAAGACATATGAAAAGATGCTCAACATCATTAATTATCAGAGAAATGCAAATTAAAAGCACAATGAACTATTGTCTCGCACCTGTCAGAATGGCTATCATCAATAAATCAACAAAAAACAAGTGCTGGCAAGGATGTAGAGAAAAGGGAACCCTTATGCATTGTTGCAAAATGCCTTTATGGAAAATTATATGGAAGTTCCTCAAAAAATTTAAAAAAGAATTACCAAATGACCCAGCAATTGCACTTCTGGTTATTTATCCAAAGAAAACCAAAACACTAATTCGAAAAGATATATACATCCCTATGTTCACTGCAACTTTATTTAAAACAACTAAGATATGAACATAACTGAAGCGTCCATAAATAAACATCTGGATAAAAATTTTATATATATGTATGTGTGTGTGTGTGTAAATAAACAAAAAATGGAATATTACTCAGCCATAAAAAATGAAATTGTTCCACTTGCAACAATATGGATGGACCTAGAGGGTATTATACTAAGTGAAATAAGTCAGACAGAAAAATACAAATACCATATGATTTTACTTTTATGTGGAACTTTAAAAAAAACAAGTAAATGAACAAACAATACAGAAAGCAACTCACAGATAAGAATTAACTGATGGTTGCCAGATGGGAGGGGGGTTAGGAGGGTGACTGAAAAAGGTGAAGGGATTAAGAAGTACAAATTGGCAGTTACAAAACAGTCAAGGGAATGTGAAGTACAACATAGAGAATATAGTCAAGAATATGGTAACAACTATGTATGGTGTCAGGTGGGTACTAGATCGATGGGGGGAATCACTTCATAAATTATATAAATGTCTAACAACTGTGTTAATAACAACTTGAAACTAAATAAATACTGAATGTCAATTGTAATTGAAAAAATTTAAAAAACCCAAAAAACTAATTTAAAAAGACATATACACCCTGATGTTTGCTGTAGTATTACTTACATCAGCCAAGATATGGACGCAACCTAAGTGTCCATCAATAGATGGACGGATAAAGAAGATACAGTACATATATACAGTGGAATATTACTTATATTACAGAATATTACTCAAAAAAAGAACAAAATCTTGGTATCTGAGATAACACGGATGGGCATAGAAGGTATTATGGGTATGCTAAGTTGAAAAAAAATTAACAAACAAAACAGAAACAAACTCAGATACAGAGAACAAACTGATGGTTGCCAGATGGGAGGGGGTTGGGGAGTGTATGAAAAACATGACAGGGATTAAGTACAAACTGCCAGTTTTAAAAATAGTTACGGGGATGTAAAGTACAGCAACAGGGAATATAGTCAATAATACTGTAATAAGTACATATGGTGTCAGCTGGGTATTAGACTAATCGAGGTGATCATTTCATAACGTATATAAAATCTAATCACCATGTTATAAACCTGAAACTAACTGCATGTCAACTGTAACTGAACAATAAATTTTAAAGAAATGCAAAGTAAAAATACATAAATAAAAATAAATCAAGCATCAAGAAAAAGTATATCATGACCAATGTTTGGTAATATATCTGAAATTTTAGAATAAATGGCACATTCATACAAAAAAAGGAGGGCTTACAAAAACCAACGCAAGAAGTAACAACAACAAAAAAAAATCAGCATAACCTGTATCTACTTCAGAATTTGAATCTATAGTTAAAAACCTTTTCATGAAAAAATTGCTAGGCCCAAATGGCTTCACCACTGAATTCTTCTAAGGATGACAACAATCTCACAGTAACTCTTATATGAAACAGAAATTTAGGAAACACTTTCTAACTTGTATTATGAGGCCAGAATGTGTGAAAAAGAAAAGTTAAAAGCTAATCTCTCTCATATTACACAAGTGAAAAAGTACACCACAATATACTGATACACAGAAGGTAGTGACATCTAAAAAAGAATGATACATCACACTGAATTAGGATTATCCCAGTAATGACAGGTTGGTTTAACAGTCAAAAATCAATCCATGTATTTCATTACATAACAGAAGTTAAAAAAAAATCCATTACCATCTCAAAGTATGGAGGGAAAGCATTTGATAAAATTTAATATCCACTAGAAACAAATAGAAGGAAAATTTCTCAATATAATAAAGGTTGTCTATAAAGAAAAAAAATAACAAACATCATATTTAACAGTAAAATATTACCTATTTTCTCCCTTAAGACTGGGAATAAAACAAGAATGCTCAATTATACTGGAGATCCTAGCCAGTGCAATAAAGCAAAAGATCAAAAGGCATTAAGATTATAAAATGATTAATAAAATTGTCACTGCTTGCAGATGACATGATTGAGTAGGCAAAAAAAATCTACAAGAACATACAAAATTCAGAATAAATTTAGTAAGGTTGTAGATATAGTCAATATTCAAAAATCATCTTTATTTGTATACTCAAGCAAGCAATTAGAAACAAAATTTAAAAGATAACATTACTTACAAAAATACCAAAATACATCAAATATCTAGGAATGTTTATTTTTTCCTCACTTTTTAATTGTGATGATTTCAAGGCTTACAGAAAAGCTAAAAGAAGAGCACAAAGAATTCCCACATGCCCTTCACCTACATTCCCCAAATGTTGGCATAAAATTCTGTTCATCACATGACACCAATTAAAGTGAAAAGTTAAGCTATCAAGTGGAAAAAGGTATTTCCAATACAAAAAAAAAATTCTCACAAGCAGAATGTAGAAGAACGACAAAACAAAGAGAAAAAACCCGAAAAATGGACAAAAAACTGAAACAGGACTATATCTCTCTCTCTCTCCCTCTATCCCTTCCTTCCTTCTTTCCCTCCCTTTCCCTCGCTCACACACATGCAAGTGGTCAATAAACATGAAAAGTGCTCAACTAAGTAATTAAGTAATCAAGAAGATGCTAATTAAAACATCAGTGAGATACCATTACCCCCTAATAGAATAGCTGAAAATGAAAAGACAGTATCAAAGGCTGGTAAGAATGTGGAACAACTAGAATTTTACTATACTGTCATAGAAATGTAAATTGTTATAAGCTGAATGAAATTTGATAATCATGTGTAGCATTTTCATTCACTAAAGATGAGCATACACACAGCTGTAACCTTGCAATTCTACTGCTAGGTACATACCCATGAGAAATGTTTATACATATGCACCAAAGACACAAGAATTTCACAGCAGTACTATTCCAGGAGCTCCAAACTGAGAATCAATCCATTGGATAGATAAATGGTGACAGTCATTATGATGAAATATTGTAAGCAATGAGAATGAACAAACTATCGCTGGAAGTAATGACATGGATAAACTTCAGAAACAAAATAATTGAACAGAAGAGAGCAAATTTTACAGAGGGTAATAGTATAAGACTCCATTAGATAAAGTTAAAAACAAAACAAAACAAAACAAAACAAAACAAAACAAAACAAAACTAATCTGTGGTACTGAAGTCAGGATAATGCTTACCCTTAATGGGCTGAGGTAGTACCTGGGAGAGGACACAATGGGGAACTTCTTGGGTATTGGTAATTTTGTATTTTTTGGAGTGGTGGTTACTTGAGTAAGTTCATTTCATAAAAGTTAATCAAACTGTACACTTATGATTTGGCATTTACGTATGTTACAGTTCATTAAAAAGCATATGCAAAAACATGTATAATAACTAAATTTTCAAAAATTGCATATATGAACAATAATGAAAGAAATGCTTATTTCAGGTTCATGGAATTATGGGTGACTTTCTTTTTTAAGTTTTACTGTTATTGCCACATTTTGCTTAATTAACATGTACTACAGTTAATATAATTTTAAATGTCGCTAAAAATATGAAAAAAAATCTGTCTCTCCATGTTTATAATCTGTTCCAATATACATCCCCAGACTAATTTTCTATCAGTTAATCTAAGCTTAATACCATCTGACTACTTGCCCTATACACCAACCTCATTTTCTTTCAGCCCAGAGCATCCCAAATTCTCCTTTGTATGTTCAATTTAAATATCACATTCTCACTGATTTTCTTCTATGTTTTTACTCCTCCCATGCACACTTCAATTGAAAAGATGTGCAACATAATTAGAGTACCAACACTAATCCTCAGGTGACTCAATGTTTACAAGTCACCAGGCAGAGAGGGCCACTTGCTCTAAGTCAATCCCTACTTTACAGAATATATTTCCTATTTTAATGACATAGTTAAAATAAAGAGATTCTAAATGAAATAGAGTCTAATCAAAGTTCCTTTGTAAGTAAAAAATTTATATCTGATAGGGGCTATAATACTGGCAAATGAGGAGTTACGCTGATAAAAGGGGAGGAAGGACCCCACAATTTGAAATAAAATGCCCAGATGCTAACAAGAATTGTCCTGTTTCCAAAGAAAGCAAACTAAAAAGTATATAACTGCAGGATCCTAAAGGCATGAAATTCTTTACCTCTGGTGTGAGCTTGATAAATTTAAGAAATTTCTTTTCTCTTTCTCTTACTGTTAAAGTAGGATTCCACAGGCTGGAAGGGGACCTCGAATGGAGTATTTGGATTTACATGAACCCCCCACTGAGAGATTTTCTGGGAAAATCACTGGCTTTTACAGATTCTCATATTAGCCTATGATTTCCTAAAAGTTAAGAACTACTGATCTAGACAATGTTTCCTAAGGTGTGGTATGCATACCACAGGTGGTACACAAGATGATTTTCTGGGGGCCCATGAAACATGAACCATGAAACTTATCTTCATAGTTATATTTATTTTTATGTATATTAGAAAACAAACAAACATCAAACCCATAATATCACAGTACTGATATAATTTATTAATTTAAAAAACTAATTTAAGCTAAAAAAAACTTTCAAGGATTTAAGTAAGTAGCTGTCTAGATGGTATCTAGATAAACTATGGTGGCAGGAGTCCTAGCTACTAGAAAACACAAGATGAAAGGAATCTGCTTAACAGAGAGCACATGCTTTCTTTGCATTTGCTACTCAAACCACTTTTCAGACCTCTGAAAGTTTACTCAGTGCAATAACTTCAGAAATTCCTCATAATCATCATCTAGAAAAATACTGGCTAAACTAATCCACAGAGATTTTTACCTGGCTCTAGCACTCTGCATCTCAATTTTTCCTGTGTGGAAGGTGTGATACCATTACAGATAGAAGTAAATGTCAAAGAGCCATAAGAAAAAAAAGAACTGATAAGAATGTCATAAACAGCTAGCTTTAGGGGTGGCTCCATAGAGTAGTGGTTAGCACGTCTGCTTTACACCCAGAAGGTGCTAGGTTCGCGCCCCAGTGGAGCTACGGCCCATACCCAGGGTGTGCCAGGGGCCCTGGGTGTGCCAGGACCTGGGTGTGCAACGTGAGCGCACGGGAGGATATGCCCTGCCCTCAGAGATCCAGTTCTTAAGGGGAGACAGCAACATTTGTAGGCCAAGGGTTGGAAGTGGGGGAGGAGGGATTAAAAAAAATAAAACAAATAAAAAATAAACAGCCAGCTTTAACAATAACGTAGAAATGCTTTCACCATTTACTAGCAAATCTCAGGGCACAGATAGCTCTTTCAAAGTGATGTATAAATGATATGAAGTGATATATATGTATATATATGTGTATACATATGTATGCACACAGACATGTATGTATGTGTATATATATGTATGTATGTGTATGTGTGTGTGTATATGTGTGTGTGTGTGTGTGTGTATGTGTATATATATATATATATAAATACTCAGAAATGTTTGCTAAACCTGGAGGAAAAGCAGATAAGTAAACTGCTCCAAGTAGTTCCTCAAGAGGCCCGTTAAATTCTATGCCCCTTCTGTGCTGCACTAAATAGAATAAAACAGTAGAAGTCCATAGATATCACGATGGAGTCTAACCAACGTTCCATTCAGTGTCATTGAGCCAGCTTCCAGTTCAAGATTGCAGTGTAGGTCTTGTGGCTGGATTCCCCATAGCTTGCACCTGTTCAAGATACAGCTCCAATCTATCTACCAAGGACGCTTTAACGTAGCTTGCTGACAGGACTCTCCACCACCTGGGTCAACTTGAACTATAGCTCCAACTGGCCTGCCAAGGTGGTCCTGACATAGCCCCCAGGTCTCCCTGTGGCCCATGCCCATTCTAGTTCTTACTCCAGGTGCAGCTGGCCTGCCAAAGACACTCAATACACACAATCTACAAAGGGGAAGTTCCTACACAAGGCTAATCCTTCAAGACCAGGAGAGGTGGCTGTTTCATGTAATTCACAGAAACAAATTCAGCAAAAGCCAAAATGCAGAGACACAAAAATATGTTCCCAGCAAAAGAACAAGCAAAAATCCCAGAAAAAGAACTAAATGAAACAAAGACAAGCAATACCCAATAACAACTTTAAAACAATGGCTATAACAATGCTCAATGAACTCAGGAGAAGAAAAGGTGAATTTCAGGAGAATTTCAAAAAGAGAAGAAATAAAAAGAAAAAAATTAGAACTGAAGAATACAATAATTGAAATACATAAATAAACACACACACATACAAGGAAATCAGTATCAGATAAGATGAAATGGAACAGTAAGTTATAAAGCTGGAAGACAAAGTAGTAGAAATCATGCAATGTGAACAGCAAAAAGAAAAAAAATTCAAGGAAATGAGAATAGTTTAAGGAGCCTCTGGGATAATATCAAGCAAACAAACATAGGGGTCCTAGAAGGAGAAGATGAAGAGAAAGGGACAGAAAACCTATTTCAAAAAATAATATCTGAAAACCTCCCTAATCTGGTAAAGAAAATAGACATTCAAGTCCAAGAAGCACAGAAAGTCCCAAACAAGATAAACTCAAAAGAGGTCCACACCAAGACACATCATAATGAAAATGCCAAAAGTTAAAAGAGAGATTTAAAAGCATCAAGAGAAAAAGAGCTAGTTACATGATGACAGGAGAAACAAGTAACCAAGAATACTCTATCCAGCAAGGTTATCATTAAGAACTGAAGTAGGGGCGGCAGCGAGCAGTTGGCACATGCCTTTACAATGGCCCTGACCCTGTTTGGGGAAGAAGGAAAATTAATGTATGTTAAGTGTATCAATATTAGATAATTCTCATAAGCACCTGGTGAAGAAAAGAGCTGGAAAGAATTTCCTTTAAAAATAAAACCAGAGTCTGGATTTGGTGGAAACATGGCAGAGTGAGAGACGTCCCTAGATCTCTCCTCTTGAAACAACAATAAGCTGAACATCTAAAACTCAACAAAAAACACCCAAACTACACACCAGCACATCTGAGTGAGGGATCTGCACATAAGAGCTACCACAGGTCAGAACCCGGGGCGTGGGGCAGTGGACTGGGAGTAATAAAGAAGGTGCCTCCCACAGCTGCCTGAGCTCCCTGTAGGAGGAGGGGGAGGGGTGAAGGTGTGGCAATTTTCCTGATCAGCTCTGCCTGGAGGTGCCGGGGCTTGTATGCAGCTGATCAGAGGGCCCAGTTATCAGGGCAGAAAGCTGAGAAGCAGGGTGGGACCGCAGAGAAACAACAGCTGATTTTTACCGGCCGGCTGCAAAACCGAGGCTGAGCCGCAGCCCCAAACCTCCAACCCAGAGGGCCCCTCCACCTGTACCCTCCAAGACCCATCACCACGGAGCCCCAGGGGAATCTGAGCAAATGCTACCTAAATTGCTAGGGATTTAAGAGGCTTAGACGCCACCTACTGGAAACCAAAAGAAAAGTGCCTTCTTTGCAGCAGGCTAAAGAGACACCTTTATTTAATAAATCTTCTTTCTGGAAAAACAACAGAATACACATCCATTAATGCCTAGGGGGAGAAATAGTCCATTAAACACCATGAACAACCAAGGTGACAAGGCATCTCAGAAAGAAAGACAGAAAAATCTCCAGAAAATAAGCTTACAGACGTAGAAATATGCAACTTAAAATTACAGAGACTTCAGGATGATACTTCTGAAAAAACTCAATGAGACCCAAAATAAATCATATCAGCAATTTCAGGAATTGAAAAAACAACTAGATGAGCAGACCAAGGAGACCGCAACCCTCAAGAAGAAGGGAAGAGATTCTGGAGATGCAGAATGTACTGTAAGAGTTGAAAAATGAAATAGCAAGCCTCGAAAATAGAGTTGACCAAATGGAGGAAAGGATCAGTGATATCGAAGACAGAAATCTAGAAATAAATCAGAGGGAAGAAGAGGGAAATCGAAAAATGAAAGCTAATGAAAGAGAAATACAAGAACTAGCTGATACCACCAAGAGAGGAAACATAAGAATAATGGGCATTACTGAAGGCTAGGAAAGGGAACAGAGTTTAGAAAGCATTTTCAGACAAATTAGTGGATGAGAAATTCCCAAATCTAAGGAATGAGCTGGAGCTTGGAATTCAAGAAGTCAACAGAACACCCTATTATCTCAACCCAAAAAGGCCTTCACCAAGACACACTGTATTCAAGTTATCAAAAATCAGTGACAAAGATAGAATTCTCAAGGCAGCTAGGGAGAAGAAAATGGTAATGTATAAAGGAAAACCCACCATTAGATTATCATTGGACTTCTTAGCACAGACCTTACAAGCCAGAAAGTAATGAAACCAAATATTTAAACTATTAAGTGAAAAGAACTAACAGCCTAGAATATGAAGGAGAAATCAAGACCTTTCCAGACATACAAAAATTGAGGGAATTCTCACTATGAGGCCTGCACTACAGGAAATACTGAAAGGAGTCACCTCACCTAAAACAAAACAACGACAACAACAAAAATACATAATTAGGAGTAAAGTGACTATCAGGCAAATAGAAGGAGAGGAGTGCAACCCTTATTAAAAGCAGGGTATTATAGCTTAAATAATAAGTGAATTATTATAACAAGATAGTATTGAATGTTCAGCATACATAGGAACAAATTGAGACAACAAAGACTGAAAAGGGAAGAATTCAAAGATCCAAATTCCCAAAGGCAATGGAGATAAGGCACACGCAGAAGAAAACAGACAACTGTACATATATAACTATCCTTTACTTATTCATAATGGTAGCCACACCAAAGATTCAGAACTGAAATATAGAAATGAAACAAAAAGAACCAGAGGAAAAACCCACAAAAGCCAACCAAAATAAAGAAGACAGAAACACATGGACAAGCAATCAATGGAAACACTGAGCTACCAGAAAGCAAAAGATAATATGGCTATAAGAAGACCTCATATTTCAATAATCACCCTAAATGTAAATGGACGGAACTCACCAATAAAAAGGCGCAAAATTGCAGAATGGATCAAAAACAAAACCCAACCGTATGCTGCCTGTAGGAGACATATCTCAGCTCCAAAGAGAAATATAGACTCAAAGTGAAAGGGTGGAAAATGATATTTCAAGCAAATGGCATTCAGAGAAAAGTGGGAATAGCAGTACTAATATTAGACGAAATATACTTCAAAATAAAAAAGGTAAAGAAAGATACTGAGAGACACTTCATAATGATAAAGGGAATCATGCACCAAGAAGAAATAACACTTACTAACATCTATAATACTTATTAATATCTATGCTCCCAATCAGGGAGCCCCAAAATATGTAAAGCAATTACTAACAGAACTAAAGGGAGAAACAGACCAAAACACCATCATAGTAGGGGACCTAAATACCCCACTGTTGGCATGGATCATACAAGAATACTATGAAAAGGTATATAACATCAAATTTAATAACCTAGAAGAATGGACCAGTATTTAGAAAAATACAACCTTCCTAGACTGAATAAAGTAGAAATGAAAATCTAAATAGACCGATCAGCAGTATGGAAATTGAAACAAAAACCTACCAAAAAGTAAAAGCCCAGGACCAGATGGCTTTACTCAATTCTACTAAACATTCAAAGAAGATTTAATACCTATTCTCCTCAAACTCTTCCAAATAATCAAAGAGGAGGCAATATTTCCCAACTCATTTTATGAAGCCAATATTACTCTGATTCTAAAACCTGGTAAAGATAACACACACACAAAAGAAACTACAGGCCAATATCTCTCACTAACACAGATGTCAAAATCCTAAATAAGATACTAGCGAACCAAATACAGCAACATACTAAAGAAGATTATATACCATGATCAAGTGGGCTTCATCCCAGGGGCACAGGGATGGTTCAACATACACAAATCAATTAATGTAATATACCCCATAAACAAATTAAAAAATAAGAATCACATAATCATATCAATAGATGCTGAAAATGCCTTTGACAAGATACACCATCCATTTATGAGCAAAACACTTCACAAAATCGGTACAGAAGGAAAGTACCTTAACATAATAAAGGCCATTTATGACAAACCCTCAGCCAATATTATACTTAATGGTGAAAAACTAAAAACCTTCCCTCTAAGATCAGGAACAAGGCAAGGCTGCTGTCCACTATCGCCACTGCTATTCAATATAACATTGGAGGTCCTAGCAAGTACAATCAGGCAAGAGAAAGATATGAAAGGCATTCAAATAAGAAATAAAAAAGTTAAACTGTCATTATTTGTGAATGACATGATTCTCTACACAGAAAACCCTAAAGACTCCACAAGAGCACTACTAGAAACGATAAGCAAATACAGTAAAGTCTCTGGATACAAAATCAACGTTCAAAAATCCAAAGTGTTCCTATATTCTAATAATTAATTGTCAGAAAAAGAAGTGGGAAAAATAATTCCTTTTGCCATTGCAACAAAAAGAATAAAATACCTAGGAATAAATTTAACAAAATATGTGAAGGACCTATATAATGAACACTACAAGACCCTATTAAAAGAAATTAAAGAAGATACAAAGAAATGGAAAGATATTTTGTGTTCTTGGATTGGAAGAATCAACATAGTTAAAATGACCATATTGCCTAAAGCATTATACAGATTTAATGCAATCCCCATTAAATTCCATTGGCATTTTTAAAGAAACAGAAGAAAAAGTCATCAGATTTGTGCAGAAGCACAAAAGACCCTAAACTGCCAAAGCCATCCTGAGAAAAAAGAACGAGGCTGGAGGCATCACTCTGCCCGAATTCAAATTATATTACAAAGCAACATTTATCAAAACAGCATGGTATTGGCAGCAAAACAGACACACAGACCAGTGGAACAGAATTGAGAGTCCAGAAGTAAACCCATATTTAAACGGGCAAATAATTTTCGACAAAAAAAGCCTAAAACATACAGTGAAGAAAGGAAAGCCTGTGCTAGGAAAATTGGAAAGCCACCTGCAAAAGAATGAAACTAGGCTGTTGTCTATCACCACACACCGAAATTAACTCAAAATGGATTAAGGACCTGACTATAAGACCTGAAACAATAATATGCATAGAAGAAAACATAGGAACGAAACTCAAGGACCTTGGACTTAAAGAGGATTTTATGAATTTGACCTCAAAGTCAAGGGGAGTGAAAGCAAAAATAAACAAATGGGACTACATCAAACTAAAAAGCTTCTGCAGAGCAAAAGAAACAGTCAACAAGGTAAACAGACAACCATCCGAATGGGAGAATACATTTGCAAGCAACGCCTCCAATAAGGGCCTAATATCCAAAATATACAAAGAACTCATATGACTCAATAACAAATAACAACAAAAAAACAAATGATCCAATCAAAAAATGAGCAGAGGACCTGTACTGACACTTCTCCCTAAAGGACATACAAATGGCCTACAAGTATTTGAAAAGATGCTCAACATTGCTAGCTATTAAGGAAATGCAAATCAAAACCACAATGAGATACCATCTTGCACCTGTTAGAATAGCTATAATCAACAGGACAAGTAATAACAAATGTTGGAGAGGATGCGGAGGAAACGGAACCTTCATACACTGCTAGTGGGACTGCAAATTGGTACAGCCGCTATGGAAAACAGTATGGGGTTCCTCAAAAAACTAAGAATTGACCTACCATATGATCCAGCAATCCCACTATTGGGTATTTACCCTAAAGACCTGAAAACCCACATCCGAAAAGATATTTGCACACCGATGTTCACAGCAGCATTATTCACAGTGGCCTGGACATGGAAGCAACCGAAGTGTCCTATGATAAATGACTGGCTAAAGAAGCTGCAGCACATATATACAATGGAGTATTACTCAGCCATAAGAAGAGATGAAATACTGCCATTTGTGACAACATGGATAGACCTTGAGATAATCATGCTAAGTGAAATAAGCCAGACTGAAAAAGTAGAAAATCACATGATATCACTTACATGTGGGATATAAACCTAAAAGCAACAAATGAATAGGACAAACAAACAGAGACTCATGGACATGGACAATGGACTAGTGGTTACCAGAGGGTAGCAGGTAGGGGAGGAGGAGAGAGGTAGACGGGGTAAATGGGGTCAAATATAGGAGGGTAGGAGGAAGGTGAAGAGGGTAAAGGGGATCAAATATATGGTAGCTGAAGGAACCTGGACTTTGGGTGGTAATCACACAATAGAATATAGAGATGTCAAATTATAATATACACCTGAAAACTATATAACTGTATTAACCCATGTAACCCCCAAT
>CM053504.1:33965485-34394877 GCA_028627145.1 Eidolon dupreanum | reverse complement strand
AAGGGACACATACACACACAAAAGATGTAAAAATGATGTCAAAAACAAATATGGTAAGAAGGGTGAGTAAAAAATGTAGTGCTTTTAGAACATGTTAGAACTTAAGTGACCATTAACTTAAAATAGAATGCTATAAACATATGAATCTCATAGTAACCACAACCCAAAAACCTTTTATAGATACATAAAAAATGATAAGTATCTCAAACAAATCACTAAGGAAAGTCATCAATATACAAGAAAGCAAGAGAAGAAGGACAAAGAACCACAAAACAACCAGAAAACAATAAAATGGCAACAAGTACACACCTATCTGTAATTACATTAAATGTAAGTGGATTAAATGCTCCAATAGAAGACATAAGGTGGCTAAACAAATATGAAAAACAAGATCTGTGTATATGTGGCCTACAAGAGGTTCACTTGATATTGAGACACGCAGAGACTGAAACTGAAAGGATAAAAAAAGGTATTTCATGCAAATGAAAAGAAAGCTGAGGTAGCAATACTTATATCAGACAAAACAGACTTTGAAATAGACTATAAATAACAAGAGACAAAAGAGGGCATTACGTAATAATAAAGGGATCAATCTAACAAGAGGATATAATACTTGCCAACACCTACACACCCAATGTGGGAGCACCTAAATGCATAAAGCAACTATTAGGAGACATGAAGGGAGAAAATGACAGTAATACAATAATAATAGGAGACCTTCACCCCCTATTTATATCAAGAGATAGATCATCCAGACAGAAAATCAACAAGGAAACAGTAGCCTTGATATTTACAGAATGTTCTGTCCCAAAACAGCAAAATACACATTTTTTTCAAGTACATATGAAACATTTTCCAGGATAGATCACATATTAAGCCACAAAGTCTCAGTAATTTTAAGACTGAAATCATATCAACCATCTTCTCTGATCACAACAGTATGAAACAGTATCAATTACAATAAGGAAAACTGGAAAAAACACAAACACAAAAGCTAAACAACATACTACTAAACAATCAATGGATTAATGAAGAAATCAAGGAGGAAATAAAAAAATACCTAACATAAATGAAAATAGAAACACAGTAAATCGTTGGGACACAGTAAAAGCAGTTCTAAGAGGGAAATTCATAGCAATAAAGGTCAACTGCAAGAAACATGAAAAATCTTAAATAAAACAATCTAAACTTAGATCTAAAGGAACTAGGAAAAGAAGATCCAACAAAGTCCAAAGTGAGTAGAAAGAAGGAAATAATAAAGATCAGAGCAAAAATAAATAAAATAGAGACAAAAAATAAAAAAGATCAATAAAACAGCTGGTTCTTTGAAAAATAAACAACATAGATACACCTTGAGCCAGACTCATCAAGAAAAAGAGAGGGCCCAAATAAATAAAATCAGAAATGAAAGTGACAACCAAAACCACACAAAGGATTATAAAAGAATACTGTGAACAATTATACAATAACAAATTAGACAAGCCAAAAGAAACGGATAAATTCCTGGAAACATACACTCTTCCAAGACTGAGTCAAGAAGAAATAGAAAACCTGAACAGACTGATTACTAATAACAAAATTGAATCAATAATCCAAAAACTCCCAAAAACAAAAGTCCAGGATCAGGCAGCTTCACAGGTGATCTGTCGAACATTCAAAGAAGATTTAACACCTACCGTTGGAAAACAGTATGGTGATTCCTTAAAAGATTAAAAATAAACCCAGCATTTCCACTTTTGGGTATTTATCTGAAGAAAATGAAAACAATAATTCAAAAAGATATATATACCCGTAAGTTCATTAAGGCATTGTTTACAATAGCCAAGGTATAAAAGCAACTGAGATCCATCAACAGAGGAATAAATAAAGAAGATATGGTATATATGGTATGTGTATACACACACACACACACACTCACACACACAATGAATAATACTCAGCCATAAAAAAGAAAAAATGAAATCTCGCCATTTCTAACAACATGAATGGATTCTGAGAATATTATGCTAAGTGACATAACTCAGACAAAGGAAGACAAATGTCATATGATTTCATTTACATGTGGAATCTAAAAAACAAGACAAATGAATAAACGAAACACAAATTCAAAGATACAGAGAACAATCTGATGGCTGCCAGAGAACGGGAAGGTGAGGGATGGGCAGGAATGGAGAAGGGATAAGAGCATATAAACTTCCAGTTATAAAATAAGTCATAAGGATATAATGTACAGCAGAGGGAATAGAGCCTTTAAAAATTTTTATTATTATTATTTATTATTTATGCCTATAGCACCTGGTCTTCCTAGGTGGTTGCCCATCCAAGTACTAACCAGGCCCAACCCTGCTTAGCTTCTGAGATCAGACATCAGGCTTGTTCAGGGTGGCATGGCCCTAGATCATGGTCTGTGGCTCTACTGGGGCGTGAACCCAGGGCCTTCTGTGTGTAAAGCAGATGTGCTAACCGCTACACTATGAAACCACATCTTAAAAAAAATTTTTTGAAATATTTCAAACATTCAGAAAAATACTGAAATCTTATGACACATATTTAACAAATGTTAGAATTCTGCCACACTCTCTTGCCCTGTCATTCTGATGTTGCCTGGTTGGATAATAACCAGACAATCAGGAATGAAGAAGCAAGGGCTTCATGAAGAAAGTGTTTTTGAAAACCTGGCACATGACTTAGACTTTCTTGATAAATGGGCATGGCCATAGAGCTCAAAAATAACATTAAATTGGGATACAATTTAAAATTAGTATAAATCTATGAAGCCTATAACATTCAACTATTTTCTCTCTTTTCCACAGCAATCCAAATGTCATGTAATTATTTCCATGATTAACATTTCTGAACCACTTCTGTCTATAAAACAAATTATAAGGGGTAAGGAAAAGGCCAAGGTCTTCACAGAACCACAGGTTCCTACCTAAAGCAATGCTTGGCTTCATCTTAGGTGGTACTGAGATACAATTTGTTGAAAAAAGGGATACTGCTATCTCTCAATTAAGTGGTTGTTATTCCATATTTACTGCATGTGATTTAATTGCCCCACTACAAACAGCAGGCATTCCACATATCTTTTTGCATATGTTCACTCAAAAGATTTATAAATAAAAATAAGAAATCCAATTCAGATATTCAATTAACTGTATACAGTAAAAATGTCTGAAGACTGTATGAAGTAGTCTCTTATAATTCTTCTAAATTGTTTTTAAGTCCACTATCTCTGCACTGATACAATATATCCGTTTAGCAATAAAGATTAGGAACCAACCTTTGTTGTAATTTGCTTAGCAGGTAAAACAACTAATTAGTAAAAGCTTACTTGACATGAGTTTTGGAATCTGGGCTTGTCCTCTCAACAGTGGCCTGTACAAGTTTCCTTGATAAGTCACAGGTGGTGGTGCAGCATTACTGTAAACTCCAGTTCCTGAGCCTCTCGGCATAACATGGCTGTAAAGGGAGCAATCCAAATGCCAGGTAATTATTTTTCATGATTAACATTTCTGAACCCCTTCTATCCACAAATTATAAAGGGTAAGGAAAATGCCAAGTTCTTCACAGAACCACAGGTTACTACCTAAAGCAATGCCTGGCTTCATTTTAGGTGGTACTGAGATATAACCAGAAAAAAAATTATCTCTAGATATATCTATCGCATAACAACTGACACAAATTAAACAAGTGCTAGTAGCCATCTCTTTACTACTAGATCTGATTAAGATAATGCAAATTTAAAAGATTAACAAAGTTTAAAACAGTACCTGATATTAATGGTGAGAGCAAATGTTCATTTGTCACACCAAGATTCTTAATGGATAATCATTTAAATATATATTACTTTAAGCAAAAAAAAAAAAGTACTTTTTTTTTTTGCATTACATTTCAGTTTTTTCTGTCACTGCACAGTTGTCTCCCGATATCTGTGGGGGCCTGGTTCCAGGACCATTTGGGGATATCAAAATCTGAGCAGTCCCTTACATAAAATGGTGCAGTATCTGCATATAACCTATACTTGCATATAAGTTACAGCAGGGTATGTCTACACATCACTTCATACATGTAGATTCAGTGTAGTACTCAGCACATGTCAAATTCAAGTTTTACTTTTTGGAACTGTCAAAGATTTTCCCCCCAATATTTTCGATCCATAGTTGGTTGAATCTGCAAATGTAAAACTTGGGGACACAGAGGGCCAACTGTCTACACTAATACTCTATATCTTGCTATTTTCAATTTACTAAACTATGTCAAACATTTCCCTATAGCTTTCATAGTCTTCATAACTATAATATGCATGGAATACTTTACCATGTTGATGTCTCATATTTTACTAAATAACTCCTCTAATTTAGTAGTAGTATTATAGATAACAATGCACTAGAGATATTTGGGCATATAACTTTATGCTCCTCTAAAATTATTTTCTCAGGATATATTCCAAGAAGGAATTTGGATCAAAGTTAAGAGTATCTTCAGAACTCAGAACTCTATTTAGAGGTACTTCTATGTTGCTTTCCAAAACAGTTGAAATAATGAAAAAAGTTTCTTAAGGATATTTTAAATTTGCAATTTTTTTTTTTACTATTAAGAATAAAGACTTCCAAAACAACAAACCACAATAACAGATAACATTTCCATAGGGTTGAGGAACTATTCTAAGCACTTGATAAATATTAACTCACTTAATCCTCACAACAACTTCATGAGATAGGTGAAATTATTACTCTCATTTACACAGAGGAAACGAGGGCATAGGGCAGTTCAGTAACTTGTAGAAAAATATCTAGTGGTAGAAAGGCATCTGAATCCAGACATTTAGGATCCCAAGCCCATGCTCTTAACTGCTATGCCACATTGTCCTTTAGAATTCACTTTATAAGCACATGCTGATGGTAATCCAATGCCTAAATTCCATTTTGAATCTTAAGGTTTTCCTATGAACTGGAAATATATGAGTTATCATTATTAATAAACAATAACTCATCCATATTTCTCTCAGCCTGTTGCTCTTTTTATCCCAGCTTTTAATTTATTGTTAAAGTCCTCTCTCTATAAATAGTTCTGTGTAACCAGGAAAAAGGTAATTCAAAAGGTAATAAGGAGAAAGGCAAAAATCAGAAATTCACAGAAAAAGAAATACAAATTGTCAACAGACATATTAAGAGATTCAATCTAACTGACAGGCAAAGAAATGAAAAATTCAAGCAACAACAGATATCTCTGTTTGAAATCTGGTTAAGCAAAAATCTAGGAGACTGGTGGCTCTCTGTACCAATGTACTGGCCAACACTTTAAACAGATTCTGTCACACATTAATTCAGCTAAAATTTTCTTGAGGGTAAAGAGAATGTATTCTTTTGAAATAACTGTCAGAAAGATAGCAAAATCTCCTGAGAAAATAGTGGAATTCTCAAGCAACACATAACGCAATACGTAAAACAAAGAAAAGTGAATTTTAAAAACTGAAAAGCAGAAAAGTCATTAAAATATCTGCAAAAAGTTGTATTTAATATTATCTTAAATATCAATGGCATAAATACTGACTCAATACTTCGTGGATGATTCAGAAAAAGCAAAATATACAAAGGATAGAAACCTACCACTCACCCCAAAGTCCTGAATGCTGCCTGATCCAGGTGGACAGGCCGCCGGTCCCGATTAAAGCCAAGCTGGGGCTTCCACTGCCGTCCATTGCTGGATTTTTCCCAGTCACTAGGTTTCAGCACCGGTGCTGGTTTTCTGACCATCAGAAAATAAAAGAGAAAACAGGGATGAACATTGTTCATACAAAATAAATCCAGATAGCTTATATTTTGTAACTGCATTATTGTTACCTTGCTCCTGGAAGCATTACAGCTTTAAAAACGTAATCTTCAGCAAATTGTGGGTCTTTAAAATTAATACTAGAAGAGAATGATAGACAATTTAATGATTTTATTGTATTAGGTGGCTTAACTATCATGTAAACTGAGGTAATAATCCTGTTTAAACAATAAAATTCAAAAGTCTTCTCCAAAAATTATTTGTCAATAATTTTGCCAAATGTCTAAATATTCTCAACCAAACTGCCCACTAATTCCTAGTACATAGCCTTCATGTAACTCTGAGGGAAGAGCCATGTTCCAGCTGTGGCTGATCATAGAGAAACAGTAGACATTGCCTCAACACTTGAGAAATTCTAATAATATTAGAGACAAGCTGAAGAGATCTACAACAACAAAAAACACCTCTGATTCCGTTCCAGGCCCTAGCAAAGACTCTCCCGCTAGCATTTTAGGGAAGACCAGCTATTGCTAAAATAAGGAAAAGATGCAAACAAGAAAGATTTGTAAAATCAAAAAATAAACACAAATAATCTGTAGGGAAAAAAACACTAAACTTCCCAGTTATAAACTTGTATCCTGCTCTACTAATGTGTGTTTCTTTGGCAATAAAACAAGTCACAATTTTAGAAGGCTGTACATTCATCCTTTGAGTATAATAACCTGGGTCAAACTTCCTTTCTGGTGATATGTGTATATGTCTATGTCAAAGATTGGTAAGTCTTTCTTCTGACACAGCAAAGCCTCTCTGGAACTCTGGATATGTGTCTGATTTATACTTAAGGATGCTTATAACATCAGTATTCATAATATGGAAAAACTATAGAACCTAAGTAAATGAATAATAGTGGAATGGTTAAAGAAATTATGGTTCTTCATTAAACTGGAATACTCAGTTGATATTTTAAACATTTTAGTAATAGAACAATGATATAGGAAAATATATACACAACAGACGAGACACATATTCACCCAAGTGCTACCAATGATATTTTCTGTATAATCAACTATCTCCTTTATACTTAATGTTTTCTAAAATTCCTCCAATGAATACAAATTACAGTTGCAATCAATTAAAAAGGGTTTAATTGAGCTGTTTTGATATCTGAGACAGCTAAATTTTTTCCTCTTCAAATACTGCCACTTTAGGGCTCATCTGTTATAGAGAAATTTTATTGCAGTAGGATTTAACTATATTTTAAGTACACAAAAATATCTGAGCGACACTTCATTTACTCAATCAGTTCCTCTTACAACTCATTTTTCACTAAAAACTATTTGTACCTCACATGTTTTCTATTGAGCAAGGTGGCTTAGGCAGGGCAAGTCAAGACAGGCAGTGTTAAAAGTTTAAGGAGGGTGATAGAAAAAACAGAAGTTATTTGGCCTTACGAGGGCCCATTCAAAGTAAAGAGAGAAAATTGGTAATAAAGCAAGACTTGCAATTAAAGTGTCTCAAAGTAGTTCTCTCTGTGTTAGCAGGGCTCTCAGCAGTTTACTAAACAAACTTTTAGAGTGTCCAGTGCATGTATCAGAGGTCCCCAGTCCCTGGACTGAGGACTGGTATGGGGTCCATGGCCTATTACAAACCAGGCCGCATAGCAGGAGGTGAGCGATGGGTGAGCAGAGCGAAACTTCATCTCTGTATTTGCAGCTGCTCCCCAGTGCTAGCTTCTCTGTCTCGGCTCCACCTCAGATCATCAGGCATTAGGTTCTCAGAGGAGTACCAGTTCCTGGTGCCAAAAAAGGTTAGGGACCACTGACATACATGGTCTCATGGTGGGAGTGGAGGTACAAACACATCAAGCCTGCCTCCACTTCTAATAAGGGACACAAGAAATGTTTAATAACAGTTTTATAAGGAAGAAAGTGGAAAAGGCAGTAATAGGCACAGAAAAGATGCTGACTCAAAGTATGTGCGTGCACATGCCTTCCACACCAAGTCTCTGTGTGGGCTAAAAGCATGTGTATATGGGGGAGGAGGAAGGGGATTCTCTCACCAGAGACCAAGGAAAATATCATCAAAAAGGCTGTGGTTTAAGGTGGGACAGAATTGGTTACAGGAATGCAGAAAAAATAAATGGAACAAAGACATGGAAAGAGGTCCAAGAACCAAGGAGTAGCTCAGGATAATTGGAGCAGCCTCTCGATGGGAATATGAGAGAGAAGTAAGCCTTTATAAAATGATTTGAGTGACTACATTCTCAATTCTCCCAAGGAAGATACTAGTATCACTGAATAGATATCACAGAATAACTACTATCATTCTAAAGGCACAGGACAGAAACTGATTCATTACATGTAACAAATGCTTTAAGTTCTCAGATTTAATTCTCAGGTGGTACCCCAGTTGAGAAGGGCTAGATTGGGGTGCAAAAGTATGTGAACAGAAGACAGGCTGCTTGAACTGGGATACTGTTGTGAAGGGCTTGTTATGACAACAACATGAAGCCACTTCAAGTCAATAAGAGAATAAAAGCAATCAAAGATGCAACTCAGAAAGAATCACCCAGCAGTAGTGTGTAAGGTGGGGGGAGGATCAAAGGGAGTCTGCAACATGTGCATGAGGTGGAAAAGTTGGGCAAACAAAAGTAATGGCAGGGCTAGAAATGGAATGAAGAACATATTCAGGAACATATTCAGGTGAGGACTCAAGACAAAAATCTGCAAGTCATGCACAGAAAAAGCTGAAACTAAGAAAATGAGGAAATGGCCAAAGTAGGATGTTCCCAGGGAAAAGAGATAATTCTGGGGTATAGAGATAATCTCTCTTGAAGGACAATGGTTATAACAAGAGATTTAATAAGACAGCTGAAACTAATGTGTGAGAAGACAAATCCACTTATTTGTCAAAAATGTACACTTTACTGTATGTCAATTATTCCTCAATAAAATTGTTTTAAAAAATTCCACTATTCATGCTCGTGCTCTAAAAGGAAAAAAATTTCCAAGCTAATGGGAAAATAATCTTCAAGATCTTCCTTCCTTCCTCTCAGAGCCACACTCAACAAAGTGATATATGGTATAAACCATTAAGAGACAGGACAGAAGTATCCAAAAATAAGTTTGGAGGACAAGGGACACTATAATCTCAAAAATTAAAGCATTCTTTTCTGTTAGATCTTTGAGAACAATTTGAGACTTACTCTCTCCTAAAATGAGTTAAGCTTTCACTGGTTGAGAGATTTTTGGTATTTTAATTTGTTCCCAAAAATATATACTAAGAACTATTGTTTTCAGAAATAACAAAAGCTGAAGCACAACTCACCCATACTTTTCCAATGTGCTAACAGAAGCCACAACTTAAATAAACCTTCTAAAAGTAAAACAGATAAACTAGACAGGAACCCATTAGGAAAATATCAAAGGGTAACTTCATTTGGATCCAAACTTTAGAAGTTCCTTCGTTTTCTTCAGATTTATATAATTCAATTTCTTACAGATGGAGTACTAAATACAATGGAAATAATTTTATTATAGGAAATAATTTTATTATAATAAAATATAGAAATATAAATACTAGGAATAATAAAGGTAAAAAATTCAGATTGCTCATTGACAAATTTTCCCCACCAGAAACAAAAGGAGTTAATCGTAGACAGTTTATGAGGGGAGGGAAAGCAGTACACTGACAAGAAAGCACCACTCTCAGGGAGCAAATGAGTTAACAGAACAGCTAATGGACTCAACAGGCTGCCAGTTGAGGTAAGAAAATTGTATTTTGATTTATATTAAGTTAAATGTAATTTGGTAACCAGAAGAAGTGTTTTTAATCACTTCTTCCAGGTGGAATAGTGCTTACTCACCCAGCATAAGCTTCTATCAGATCAGATCAGCTCTGACCCAGGAATAATACAATAGATCCCTTGACAGGCAACCTCCCTATTATTTTTTTACCTAATTGTCTTTAAAAACACACCAAGGACAAAATAAATAAAAAATTAAAACCTAAGCATTGTTCAAAGTAAGGAAACTGAACAGTGCTTTTATTTGTATCATAAGTAGCACTTTAAAACTATTTGTAAGAAGAAAATACTAGAGCAAAGTCTCATTTAAAAAAAGGAATAGAATGTACAACAATTTTTTTGGAATCAATTCATTTTAAGAATTATCCTTAGAAATGCCATTTTAAGTACTATTATTGTTTGAGTGCTAGCACACTTCACAAAGAAAGCAGAAAACTCCAAATATCATGTCTCATTTTTATTCTACCTTACCCTGACACATTCCATAATTAATGCTAAATCAGCATACCAGTGTAAACTGTTCTTGCAGTGAAAATTTTATGATTCATATACTTCACATTTTAAAATAAAGAGTTTACAGGACTTGAGATGTCTTTTCTGACATTCTATCAGAAGAGGTTAACTGGTTCAGTGTCTTGTTAAGTATTATAGGCAAAGAAAGTTAAACCTTTCTGAGAGTTTCCAACCATTAAGCCTGTTACTGATTGCATGTCTCCACTTCCTTTCAGGCGTTGGATTTTGAGTTATCTGCTTGCCAACCACAAGTCTTACAATCACTGAAGTAATGATTACATTTAAAAAAATCCATCTTTATACACATCTATTTAAAAAAAAAATCTCCTTGAAGAGATAAAACATTCTATCCCTTGCCTGATACACTCAAAAGTGAATACAGAAAGTTTGAGAAACATTCCTCTGAAGAAATAAGTTTGGGCTCTTAAGAGGCTTTGGTAAACACTGGTTGTAATACTACAAGCAACTGAACTTTTACATTAAGTTTAGAATTATGTTGGGTGCTATGAGAAAAACTGACAATGTTACTGATGAAAAGAATATATGTAAAGATTATATAAATTGAGAACCAGGCAAAATGGCATAGATGATAAAAGCTTCACTCATCCCCTCCTGCAACCACATCAAAGTTGAGACAGAAACACAGAGCAAACAGCAAGCAGAGTCGCCTGGGGGTCTAGATGAACAAAAGCACAACTAGAGAGAGAAATAAGAAATCATGCTAAAATGGTTCCAGGGAGGACGAGGCAAAGCCACAAGACTGCCCAGTCCCAAGCAGCTGAGTGGGACAGAGGCTATGGCAGTGGCAATCAGCAGCAGCAGATGCTTCTTAAGGGGGCAGTGTCCATCAGTGAACTTTCACAGTGATAGACCTGCTCGAGCTGAGCACCAGTGCCAGGTCGGTTGCTCGGGGCTCACCAGGGACTTACAAGGGGATATTGAGTTGTCTGAGCAAGGCTATTTCCCAGGCAGAAGTGCCAAAGGGATCCATTGTTCCTCCGTGGAGCTTTCCCCTCCTCCCAGTGAGTGGATACAGTGCTGCCATAGCTGAGACATCCTCTAACTGGATAACAGAGGTCGCTCCACCCAGAAGATTCCTTGAAACTCTGCCTTCCCCAACTCATGGCTCCACACAAGCCATATCCAGGTGTGTCCTTGGGGAGTCCTGTGCCATTTGCTGAGTAGTGCCAAGACTCACACTGGTGGCAGCTGATCTCGGTTTCTGGCATGGCCCCTTGATGTAACTGTAAGCATAGCATCTGTGAATTGCTTGCTGAATCTTAACAGGTGCCCCCAAAGGGGCACAGACTGGGGCTAAATCTGGCTTGCAGCTGAAGCCCTCTCAGGACTGTGCCTCTGGATACCTACTACACAAAGCTATGCTAATAAGACCAGAAGTCTTGGGAGTTTTGCTCAGTACATAGAAATAGACACAGAAAGGCAGCCAATATGGGAAGACAAAGAAGCAGAAACCATATGAGAGAGCAGAACATAGATCAAGAAAAAATGGAGTCAAGCAATCTAACAGATGCAGAGTTCAAAACAGTGGTGATAAATATGCTCAATGAATTCAGGGAAGTGTAGATGAACTCAGTGAAAACTTTAACAAAGAGATAAAAAACAAAAATGGAAATGGAAATTATAAAAGGGAGCCAGTCAGAAATGAATACATTATCTGAAATGAAGAGTATAGTAGAGGGAATCAACCAAGTGGAAGAAGAAGAGGACTGAAACACCAATATAGAGAATGAGAAAGCCAAGGACACCCAACCAGAAAAACAAGAAAAAAGTAACCAAGAATATAATAATAATTTTAAGGAGCCTATGGGACAAAATTCAGGGTATCAACATCCATGCCACAGGGGTACCTAAAGAGGGGGAACAAGAAGTTGAATATATATTTGAAGAAATAATGAATGAAACTTCCCTAACCTGGTGAAGGAAATAAGACATACAACCCCAGGAAACTCAGAGAGTCCCCCAAGAAATGAACCCAAAGAGGATCACACCAAGGTTAATGCCAAAGGTTAAATACAGAGAGAATTTTAAAAGTAACAAGTGAAAAGCAATTAGTTAACTACAAGGGAGCACCCATAAGACTGGCAGCTGATTCAAAAGAAACTTTGCAGGACAGAAAAGCTTGGCACAAGATATTCAAAGCGTTGAAAATCCAGGATCTACAACCAATAATACATTACACAGCAAAGCTATCATTTAGAGTCAAAGGACAGATAAAGAGCTTCCCAGACAAAAATAAGCTGAAGGAATTAATCAACACTAAGCCAGTATTTGAGGAAATGTTGGAGGGACTTCTTTAAGAAAAAAAACTTGTATCAAAAACATGAATAAAGAATGGTAATAACTACATACCTATCAACAAGTACCTCAAATAGAAAAGAATTTAGTGCTCCAACCAAAAGATAGAGAAACTGAATGGATAAGAAAACAAGACACTTATATATGGTGCCTACAAGAGACTCACTTCAGTTTAAAAGATACGGACTAAAAGAAAGGGAATACAAAAAGATATTGCCGTGATGGACCTAGAGTATTGCGGTGAATGAAGTAAGTCATAGAAAGTCAAATACCACATGATTTCGCTTACATGTGGAATCTAAAGAACAAAATAAATGACAAAAACATAAACAAACTCATAGATACAGAGAATATTTTGAGAGCTACTAGACAGGAGGGAGTTTGAGGGGACAATGAAAAATGGCAAAGGGATTAGAAAGTACAAATGGATAGAAAATAGTAATGGAAATATAAAGTGTAGCATAAGGAACATAATAAAAAATGTAAAAAATTGTAAGGGGGAAGAGGGATACTTAATTTAGTGGGGTGAGCACCTCATGAGTTATAAGGATCTCTAATCACAATGCTGTACGATTGAATCTAATATATTATTGTATGTCGAGTATAATTGAAAAAAAAAAAACTCATTGAATTGTACAATGTAAATATAAGCAATTAATTGTCTATTATCCTTTAATAAAATTGGGGGAAAAAAGATTATAAATTATAGATTACCTTTTAGAATAGAAGAAGAGTAATGAAGGGTAACTTACAAAGGGAAGAGCATTCCAAACAATGAATGGAAGGCACAGAAGGAACCAGCCTGGTTAAGGAGGAGGTGTTCCTGAGGAACTATGGTGATTCAGGCACAGAACTACAGCTTTGCCAAATTATATGACAGGCATTGACAAAGCAAAGGAGTGTATTTTACAGGCACTACAGAGTAACCAAAGATTTATGAGGGGTGGCAATGTTTAAGAAAGATAAGCCTTATATTACAGGCCAATATATTCACTCGGAAGGATAGTGGAATAAATCAGCTGGGAGATCACTACAGTAATCCAGGAGAAGAAAATACAAAACAAGCTCACTGGAAAAAGTCAGATATAAAAAAATAATTGAAAAGAAAAAAATGTTCCAGAATAACAGTGCAGACATTGGGAGTAACGTAAAATGAGAAGTCAAAGCATTTAATGGGCTCCTAAGTCTCAGCAACTGGGGAAATGAGAGGTCCAGGGACAAAAAGGAGAGATCAGCAAGGAGAACTGGTGACGGCCAAAAGAAGTCAGCTTGGAACACTGAGTCTGAGGTAAAACAAAGGTATGCTGCTGCACCAGGAAAATGACTTTCTGCAATTTAAAATCATACACAGGTTTTATATATTTAAAGTTGAGAAAAGATTACTCTAAAAATAAGTACTATGTCTAAGTAAATTACAATGGCGGAGGAAGAGCAGAATGAGTTAAATTAAGGGAGACAGTTCAATTCTATTCAAAGTTAATCTACTAATAGGTTGCATGATTTATGGAATCAAAATTGGAAAAAAATATCTCCCAGGTCACAGCTAACCATATTCTCTACTGCTCCTTCTATGATTTTAAGACATGTCAATAACCTCTATAATATACTTTCTCAATGCTGCAGATAAGATCTAATGTGATGGTAAGAACCAACCTAAAACTCAACTTGAGGAAATGACTTTTCAAATATGGAATGGAATAGTAAATGCATCCAAATAGAGAAGGGGAAAAAATGCTAGGAGTCAAAATAGTGAGAAAAAACTGACAAGTGGCACTGCAAGCTGTATTTTCAAATTTTCATTTATAAAGCAAAAACAACACTGGATACAAAACAAGCCCTAAAACAAACACACAAAAACTGCAGTAAACTGAATCTTGGTCTCAAAAGAAAATGCTTTTCATTACTTTATAAGGTAATTAACTATGGTCTATCACGAATCTCTAGGATATTAACTCAATTAAGTCAATTTTATTTGGAGGTTATTTCAACATATACCTGAATGAGCACCTAGATTTGAATTTTGTTTTATAAATTTAATGATCTTGTGAACATAGTTTATACCAAATAATATCAAAGGCACTTTCAGGATTAGAAACATCCAACTAACAACAGCATCATACAAAACAAAAATTTCAGGATTTGTCAATTTTTTAACTCTTCTCTTGGGCAAGACTATCCTATTTACAAAGTTAAGTAGAATTAAGTATTTCTAGAGAACTGGGCAGGAAAACCCTTGAAAATATGCAGAAAAATTGAGGAGGACAAGCAAACATGTGACAATCCAAAGAGAAAACTGGACGGATTAATAGGCTTGAAGTACTGCGGCAAGCCAGAGACCCCGAAGGTTAAAACGCAGTGTCCACATGGGATCTGTGGGAGCCAGACTGTTTGTGATGTGCAGAGGAGCATGGCTTACAATTATGAAATCCACCTTTAACAAAAGAGCCCAGAGACAAAGAGCCAGGAAAAATTATGTGTAAAGATAAATAAAAGCAACTAATCTAGGAAGACTTTCCAGATTCATAATGGTTTTCTTTAAATTAAAGCCTTTCTAGAATGGCAGTTGCTACCTAAAGCCATTAAAGATAGGAAAATAAACATTCTTATACTTCACAATGAGAAATCTATGTAAAATCTAAACTATTTCCTGAGAGTAAGAGCAATAATAAGAACAAGTAGGAAAGGAGGATTCACAAATAGCCTTTATGAAATCCTTGAAATGACTAGGGTGTGTCTGCCTTATTCTTGTCTAAGGACTGAAGAAAGAGACAACATAAACTCTGCCATGGAGATTAGTAATTACACACAATAATCATAGAAATAAGTAGTAAATTTGATTTTTATTCTAAACGGTCATATTATATTTTACATTATTTTTACTCAATAGAAAACACTATCAACATTGAAAAAATGAGTTATAAATAAGTTTTCCAGATAGCAGAAATTAGTCCTTTAAGTTTATAATAACTGCTGATTGGAATTACCACAAATTCATTCTATCTCATCTTAACCAAAATAAATTATTCAAAGGTTTTGTTTTTAAACTCTGCAGGGCCACAACTATAAATATAATTAAGATAATCTGTTCATTTATAGTGAAGCTGTATGGGCCTCTGGTATGTTGAACTCTGTTTGTTCCCATATAGCAAATCATTCCTAGAAACTCCGATTTTCTACTGCCTACTTTCCTTAATCTGGGAAGAATCAGAGGTTGTCAGGGGAAACCAAAAAACACAGAAGCAAGCTTGTTAAATCAGTAACCTTAACAATATACATAATTTAAAGTCAAGAGGCTCTGCTCTGAGGTCTGCTACACAGCAACTTCTCCAAACTCAAAGGATTGATGGAATAATAGCTGCTATTTCCTTGTGAATCACAAGTCTTAAACTTATTTGCAAATTCAGAGCTGTGTTCTGAATGACATGAATTTTGGAAAACTTACCTGATCGCAGCGTTCTGTGTCAGATCCCGTAACATGGGAACAGGAGAACATACTATTCTAAAGAGAAAAAAGAAAAGAAGCATCAAGTTGTAAAGTATAAACTTTTAGCTAAGTGGAAGTAAGATGGTGCTGTTCGTTAGACTTTAGGAAGGAGAAATCATTAAAATACACCAACTAAATCAATATAATCATTTCTATCTTTAGGACCCTGTCTCCCCTATTTGTAATCTCATTAACAGAAAATAATTATCGGCAAAGGCTTAAATTGGAATTTGTAAACAATACCTACAAACCAATAAGGGAGGATAGGAGGGACAAATGAATGAATAGAAACGTAGAACAAATATTTTATAAATGAAGGAAATCAAATAAATGTGGCTTTATTCTTATTAGTAATCAGAGAAATGCAACTATAAACTACAATAAAGTGCCAATAAGCATCCATCAGATTGACAAAAATTAAGGTTAAGACAATTCCAAGGCTTTGCAAGAACTGAGAGTAACAAGATATCTCATAAATTGCCACTGAGATTATAAAACTGTCATCACTTTGGAAAACGACGAGATTTTATCTAAAAAAAAAAAAATGAAGATACACATACCTACTCTATGACCAGCAATTATATTCCTAGATATACACCCTTGAAATGCAGTTCTCAAACTCTGATCTCATAATCCCTTTACACTCTTAAAAACTGAGGAGCCCAAAGAGTTTTTGTTTATGTTGGTTATATCTATCAATATTTGCCTATTAAAAATTAAAACTAAGAAATTTTAAAAATATTAATTTAAAGATATCAGTAATAAACCCATTATCTGTTCATTTAAATAACATTTTTTATGAAAACAATTATTTTACAAAGCAAAACAAAAATAAGTGAGAAGAACATTGCTGTTTTACATTTTTGAAAATTTATCTTAATAGCTGGATCCTCTTATCTGCTTCTGATTCAATTTCTTGAGAGATCGCACTACATTTAGCCTCTGGAAAACTCCACCATATGGTCAAGAAAGAAAGAGTGACAAAAACAAATAACATCATAACATCTTAGCATTAGTATGAAAATAGTTTTAATTTTGTGTTATCTCCTATAAAGGTTTTAGGGACCCCCCAGGCTCCCTGCACAAAGTGATATAGCTATTATGTTACACAGCTTTGCCCTAAGTCTTTTTTTAGTCCAACAGGTTTTTTGTTGTTGTTTTGTTTTCTCACTATTTTCTCACTATTACTAGAAAATAAAACATTTAGGCAACGAGGTAAAAATGTTAACTAAACTTTGTCCCAGTCACCTCAGTTACACACAAATGAACACTTACTGATCTGGAAGAATGGCTTCTTCATCCAAGGAAAACTTTCCTTGAATCCCATGACATAGTTCAGGTGGTACATCCATTGGCTGTGGAAAAATGTATTCCTGATTACATACCCAAAAGAATGGAAATCAGTAACTCAAACATACACTTGTACACCAATGCTCACAGTAGCATTATTCTTAATAGCCAAAGGTGGAAACAACTCAAGTTTCCATCAACAGATGAGTGGATAAACAAAACATGGTATGTACATACAATGGAATATTCTTCAGCCATAAAAAAGTGAAATTCTGACACATGCTCCAACTCGATAAAACATAAAAACATGCTAAGTGAAATGAGCCAGAAACAAAAGAACAAATATTATATGACTCCTTTTATGTGAGGTACCAAAAATTGGTAAATTTATAAAGACAAAAAGTAAAAAAGAGGTTACCAGAAGCTGGGGGAGGGAAAAAAGGAGACGTATTGTTTAATATTTTTTAACAGGTATAGAGTGTCTGGTTGGAAAATGAAAAAGTTCTGGAGATGAACAATGGTGATGGTTGCACAATACTGTATATGGTCTAATGCCACAGAATTATACAATTAAAAATGGTTAAAATAGTAAATTTTTTATATTTTACCAAAATTTAAAAAATATATTTCTGATGAGTTAACCAAATAACTATACTGTCTAAAATCACTTCATCATTGAAAAGAGACTATACCTCTGTGGAACCTGTCTGGTATAGCTCTAAAATGAAGTCGTGGAGTGGGTGATGTTTCCCCACAAATAAGACATCGCCTCCAAGACTGTTTCTTCTAGCTGGGGGGGAAATAAGAAAAGAATAAAGATAAAACAATGATATCTGGAAGAGCAATTTTTATGAGAATAAAATAAGCATCTAAATTTTAAAAACTTAATTATAAAGCTTACAAAAAACAACTTAAAAGTGATAGACCTGCATGTATGATGTGTCTCTGTAGAAGGAAAAAAAATTTGACAATAAATTTTCAAAGATCAATGACTATTATAAAAAAATTGTCATTAAAATATACCTGAATACAGTATTATAAAACAAAGTTTTCTTACTTATACAGAACTCAATTTCTTACTATAAGAAATATATAAACATTCCCTGAGGAAATACAAATTGTATTATCTAAAAACAAAGATTATTCTAAGGATGGTCAACAGAGAAATTATTTCTATAGGTTTATTATACTAGTATTGAATAAATTTTCCAATAGAGCCAAAATTTGCAACTTCCCTGTACTTATAACTGTCAGTAGTAACAACAAAATACCACTTTTTATGCAAAAGAACATTTCAAACTTAGCACTCTGAGGACAAATGCTTATTTCAACTTAACCTTTCAAGCAAAGTTATTGTTATTTGAGGGAGACAATGGGAAAAAGGAAGAGGGAGGAAATTAATAATACCATACCAAGGCAAACTACTTTCGTGTATGTCATGTAAGAATCAAAAAGTTAAAGGATGTTCTTGAAGTGTTGCTTTCTTATAAATTTAACAGACATTGTAATTTAAAAATTTTCATTTACTTACTACTCAATTTATGGATAATAAGTTTTAAGAAGCAAAGATAACATTTGTTATAAAGAAGTAAAATTAATGATTTATGTCCTTCATGGGAAATCTGACAAATAAAAAAAAAAGTTTGAATTTTATAAGAAAATGTAAACTCTATATCACAGAGATTCAATGGTGACCAAGTGGAAGTATAATTCTTACTTTCTTCTGGAGTGAGGTCTGGGTACACCTCTTCTAGGGCAGCTCGTAGTCTTCGCTCATCCACAAACGGCAACAGAGCAACACCTGGGGAAACAAATGCACACTACATACCTCAGCTATTAGGATCATCTAAATTCCAACGTATCATTGGTCCAAATAAACATTGCTAGTAGAGTAGCCCTGCTAATATCAAAACATTTTGGAAATGAATCCTATTTAGCCAAAATTGAATTGTGAATACTTTCTATGTGGTGGTAAAAGAAAAATTCTCTATGTTTTCCATCCTTAAAATGGCTCATATGGAAAACCACGTTTGCTGAATTGTAATTCTGATGATAAAACTGTTGATTTAAATCAACAAATTGCCACCTGGACATCAGTTTATGTTCTGGACTTACTTACTAGGATGCCCTTGGGCAGGCCAGTAAATCTTCCAAGTGTATGAGCATATCCTTTTTTGTTTTTCTAAGACTTGGTTTTTTCTTTTGTAAAAAGAGATCACACAACTCAAATACTCAGAAGGTCTGTTTAACTAGAATACTTGGGATATCTTTTCCAGCTCTAAAACTGCACAGTATTCTGTTTACATTTTAAAACCTAATAATTTATATACAAAAAATTTTTAGAGACTTGCTTAAATAACTGGGGGTGGGGGTAGAGAGAGAATAACAGATGTTCATTTTCAGGCTGAAAATTGTCCTCTGAAGTGTGCTAGAATTAAAGTCATTGTTTTCTTGTACATATGTACATACAGGCACAATTTTCAAAGAAGCATACCAGTAATATAGCATCTAGTACTAGAAAAATATACAAAGTGATTAAAGCTAAATATGTTCTGCTTCTATATATACTAGAACATATAGTATTTTGGCTAAATAAAAATTTTAAGTAGCAAAGAAAAATGGTAAATAGGGCTAAATTATTTTGAAGCTACTGTCACTCAAAACTGCTGTATTTGTGATTATTGCCTTTACTGGTCATCTGAACCATGGGAAATAATCAATGAAAAAGAGCGAAAACATGATTTTAACAAATGTGCTTATTTTCCTAGAAAATCTATGGTAGAAGAGAAGGTTAAAATGATTTGCTAAAAGAAGCTTTAGTGTGAAACAATACTTGGCTTACTAAATGAGAGACTCTTTATTGTGTTTTACAATCAATCATCATCACACATTTGTCGAGTGGTAAATAGCACCGTGAATTTAGTAGCAATTTTATATTGCCATTCTTACAAAATTGTAAACAGAAGGAATGAGAAAATAATAAATACACAAGAGATAAACTTTAAGTAATGATTAATGTCAAGTATTTAAACTAAATTTCTAATACACTTTTCAAAAGTTTCCATGGAGTAAAAGTTTATCTCCACACAGACACTATCATGTTTCTACATCTCTCAGGATCCTAATAAGGTATTAATGAGTGCTCGATGGAAGGAGCAAGCCTCCTCTCATGAATTAATCACAAAGGAAACAAAAGATACAATAACCTATTTCAACCCAATGTTACTATTAAAATTACTATCAATCATTGCTAAACATTGCTAAATAGCAAATTTTCACATGTAATTCTTAAAATACTTATATTTTACAGAAATACTTTCATCCTATAAATCATGTTTGCTCACATTTTTACCAAAAAGAGAAAATAATTTAAATTTGAAAAGAAATGATATCTAAATTTTACCTTGCCATGCATATTTTTTCCCATTCAAATCAATGGCAAAATCTTCAGGATAGAAGTCAATTATACTAGAATCCTATGTCAGGGAGAAAAGTAAAGATTCAAAACAGAAGTCACATGTTTCTGTTATACATAATTTGATACAACTTTCACTCAAGTTATCAGGCCTGATGAAAAAATGAGGTTTCATTCCTTTTAAAATCTGTTATCAGGTCATTAATCCCAGGTCTAGTAAAACAAAATTAACAATTTTATTTTAAATGATGAAAAAAAAGCATTATTATAGAATTGTAAAGCTGACAACTTTGGGCACAAGACAGTGAGTGAAGAATTTATTGACTGTAATAATCTCTATTTCCTGGGTGGATCTCACTCTTTCTAGCTAGCTAGCACACAGAATAGGCTAGGATGTGATTTCAGAAAGATCAGTCCTTTGAGCTCTGGTAGTCACTACACAGGGCTGGAATAAGTAAAAATAATGACAGGTAGGCTGAGAACAAAACGACTGTCATACAAATTTCCCCAAAATACAATTTTATTTACTGGGTAGACTACTAATGATAAGGTAAGCAAGGTGAAAAAAGTAGTAAAAAATATACAGAAGAACTTAAATATTTTTACTTTATTTCTGCATTTCACTGTTTCAACTGAGATGCAAAAGCAACTGCGACTAATGTTAGTAAAACATATGAAAAAACCCCAGTTACCAAGACACTCAAAATACTAAGACTTACAGGATCACTCATGAGCTTCCGCCATGATGGAGGTAGAAAGTTACCACTTGCAGCTGGAAAAACTCCCATAAGTTGTTCCAGTGGTTTAAACTGCAAGGAAGAAAAAAAGGTTGAAGACACAATTTTTATCTAAGCCTGAATTCTATGAATTTTATGGCTCTAAATAATCAAGCTTACCGGTTTAGTGCCCTTCTCAAAATCAGAAGGCATGTCTGCAATACCTTCAAAGTCTGAAGCAAATGGTGCATAATGGAATGGATAATACCACTTCCAGGAAGCACAGCCCTAAAATCATTAGAAACAACAAAAATAAAAATCTATGTTAATGACAGTTACATTACAGAAACAAACAAAAATTAGAACATTAACTTACAATACACTGTTTATAAAATACATGACTTCTAGTATATATTCCAGATATAAATTTTTTCCCAGAAGTCCTAAGTTATTCTGATTAAATCTGAACTTTTTACTTTATATCAATGGATCCTTCATTTAAGAAATACTGCAAAACATCTTTAATAATCAGTTAACACCAAACTGCATATTTACAGACATAAATTGGTCAAAATTTTTATCCTTAAAATATGTTTGTTGACATTTTTCTTCAACTCTAGAGTTGCCATTATCAAATAAAACGAAGAGAAGTTGCAGCTGACACTTACTAGGCCTACAGGTGGGTAAGGGACATTACTGAAAGTGACTAAGAGTAAAACAGCCAAAAGTTTCATTTTACAATTTCCTATTATATTTTCATTTCAAGTAAACCCATCAGAAAGATAACAAAAGCAAGTTATACTCATAGAAAAGAGGAGTCTTCCTGATATGTGTTTTGACTATGCCTAGGGAATTAAAATCTGGATTTTAGGAATAAAACATGAATTTAGAATATTTTACAATCAATACCATATTGCTGCTTAATGCATTACTTTCTACTTACCAACAAACTTCATCTATTCCCAGGTCATATCAAACCTAACTTAACTCGCTCTTTGAGCACAAAATCAGGTATTATCTAAAGGTGTTACATCCCCTATATGTCTACCTAATTTCTTACCAGTCTGGCATCTCAATTATCAAAGGCTTTAAGTCAGATAGAGATTATTCCAATTAAAATGCACTTCATTTAACATCAATACAAGGAAGAAACAGTATCATTCAAATTCCTTTCAAATTCTTACCAGCATTTTCCAGGGTTTGTCCTTCGTTCAGTCATTTAGTGACTGTCTATTAGTTACTCAGTTATTTTGTTATTTCAATTAAAAAACATTAAACTTTAATCATTTGAAAGCCAAAGTACACTCAACCACACTACTTGATGCTGAAATCCTTTAACACAACAAAAATTAGCTTTGTTTATATATTAACATCTAAGGAGCCTTACAAACAAATATTATTTAAGGTAATGAACTTCTACATAGGAAGCATTAAGAAAGTGAATCTGTGTTTAATTTCCAAATATAGCTCAAATTACTATCTTCCTAAAATGATTAGCTAGAGATTACAAGAAAATATTCTTTTTGTACCTGGTAATAATATCGAAGAACCCAGCAGAGCCCTTCAACGTAAGATTGTACAACTTTACGACGAAATTTCTCGTCAGCTGCATCAACATCAAATTTGTTTTTATAGTACCGTTGCTTCCAACCAGCTTCCCACAGCCTAAAAACCAGACAAAGCCAGTTTATGTTTAATAAATATACTTTCAGTAACTGTCTACTGATTTAACACCCAAATCAATTTATATTTAATATCCAGGTGAAATGTAAATGAGTTAAACGATAATGCTAATACAATCCCATTTAATTATTTCTAAAAAGTTCACTTTCACAGTATTTATTATCAACTTGACAGTTAAACATCATAAACCCAAACACTGATTTTAGGAAGACCATTATAAAACTATACTTAAAAAAGGAAAAAAATAACCATTTATTAAAAGTAGATATAGAACACTTGTTTGCCCAAATTTTCTTACTGTTTTACATGTTTTTGATTGTGGAACAATTCTTAAACTACATTTTAAGATTCAAATACTAAAAGTATTTATTTTATATATTTTATATTTTATATATCAAGTTCCTCAATTTGTTAAAATACATTTAAACTATACAAAGAAAGTCAAATTACTTTTAAAAAATGACTTGCATAAATGGTAAAAAAAAAAAAAATCGTTTCTAAAAGAATAATCTAGGAACCACACAGAAATTCTGTGTATACCTAGTCTCCATATCCCTGGGCCTTATCCCTCTTTCAGATAACAGTTGCTGTTGGCTTAATGGAAGGACACACAGATGTATGTATGTTCTGCTAAAACTGAGAAGCAAGTCAATAAATCCACTAAAGCATCACTAATCACTGAAAATACAATATGAAGAACCATATTTTCACTCAAGGTATATATTTTTTAGTACTCATTTCTCATTCTCTAAAAGATTTAAACATTTTATTGAAGGAACACAAAGAAGCCAAAGAACACTACAGAATAGATCAAGAACATCAAGATGTTTATCCATTAAACAGCTATTTTCTACCAAGCACCAGATCTTACCAATTAATTGCAGTCATGTTTCAGAATATACCACATCAATTTTAATTCACTACACACAAGGGATTTATAAACATCAAGGAGAAAATATTAATGAAATAAATGCTTAGAACTCCAAACATTCCTTGATAGAAGCATTTCTACCTTGATTATCCACAGCAACAGGATTAAACAATAAAGTACTAAATAAATCAAGTTAGCTATTAAGCTGGTATTGACTATGATGGCTACACAGTAAAACAAAAACACTCTTAAGAGAAAAGTCCAGAGTTATGGAAGCAGAGAATAAAATCTCAGATGAGGTAAATGTTCAATCACAAGTCACCATAGATCTCAGAAGCTGACATCAAAGAATGTTAGAAATAGAGACCATACATGACATTTGTGAAGTTTCTAATCATAAATATAAACACACCATCCACATCCTACAAAAGCAGCATGAGCTGTGGACCACTATTGTTTAACTTTGAAATATATCATTTTGCCAAATTCTTAATGAGTTATAATTGAGATTAGCCTTTTGTACTTATAGCCCAGGCTTCAAACCTCGATTTAATTACACAAGAGGCTGTTAATCTTATTTAATATCCTCAAACTTCTGGATAAATTAAAGAACTGAAGTTTCCTACTGTAAATATTAAACGTACAGCTAAAGGAAACTTCTCTGCCAAGAAATGTAATTGTGTATATGCAAGTTTGTGGTTTTTTAAAAATAAACATATTTATCTCTTAACCAAAGGACTTTTGCATTATCTCATTTTGATGAATAACCTTTTCAACTGAGAAGATTAAGCAAACTATATTAAGTATCCAAGTATAACTGAACCTTCTAGGTTAAGTAGCTTGAAAATTTAATCTCAAAACAGTAACATTCAGATCACACAGTCAGAGCTAAACACCTCATGCCTAGCAGATCTAGTGCCTGGTCTCAGAGGGAAAAGTGGTTTGGAGGACAAAAACCTGCATGCATACTAATCTGGATACTTAGGTTTAACAGCTATAGCTTACATATCTCACTGGAATTTACTGACTATTCTAACCCTCCACATTAATTATCAGTGGATAAAAAGATCACAGGCAAGCATCTGAAGGCACTGCTGCTCTAAGCTAAATAACATTAATTAGACTGCATCTATTTCAGCAATTTGCTAACAAAGTACTACCAAAAAATGGCTTCACCTGACGTTATCCTCTGGCTCAGGTTCACTGTCACTGTCTTCTGCTTTTCGCTTAATTCCTCCTAATGGAGATGGGGAGCCATCAGAAGTGAAACTTGTATTAGGAGATACTGAAGGACTCTGCAGACAATTACAACATCACAGAGGAAGGATTTAAGTAAACATTTCACATAAGAAGTTACATCCAACTGCCATTACCACCATGCTTCACAGAAACACTTTTCTTAAAGCTATCAAATAGATATGGTAAATATATTTAGAAAGTACAAAGACTGATCTTGGCCTACTGCACCTACGCCACAAAAGAGTAATATAGAGTACCAAGTTTCCTATGCTTGAAATAAAAAAATTTTGAATATTTTCAAGGTAAAAACTGCTTCAGAAGAAAAAGGAAAATTTTAATTTTACATACTTTTAAAATTATAGGACGTGAGTACTTTTTCCTTTGGTGGTTCCTTTGTGTTATAAATTCACGATCGCTTTCACAAAATAACAAAGTTATAAACGGAAAAAATACATAAATATATATACACACATAAATAATGTATAAATAATATATTAAAAAGTCAATGCTCAGGGTCAGGCCTGGTTAGTACTTGGATGGGAGACCACTTAGGAAGACCAGGTGCTGTAGGCATAAGAGATAAAAATATAAGGGATTGTAAACTGACAAGGTCCTTGCAATCTGTGAGTTCAACTAAAGGTTGCCTCGCCTAAAATAAAAAAAAATAAAAAAATAAAAAGAGTCAATGCTGGTAAGAATGAAATTAAATGGTAAGTGTTCAACCTAGTACAACCACTCTAGAAAGCAACAGTTTAATGAGACTCTGCTAGATAACTGTTAAATTACATTATACATATTGTTCTAAAATTCATGGTATAAAAATATATTAGTCATCTTTTAAAAATGCATATTTTATTATTTCAGATTTGGATATCAGTTTGAAATATTACCTTAAAATATTATCTTTAAAGTATTATCAGTATTATCTTCCCTTCGTATTTTAACTCATGAACATAGCAGCACCCTAAAGTATTTTAACATTTAATTTAAAAAATTACAATCTTCTGTAACTTTAGTTTATGTTAAATGACCAAAAATGTAAATGGCAGAAAAGGTTTTCACAGTAAAGGTTTTCTTCTGTTATTCACAATATATTAGATATTTCGAGTAAACTGAATTAAGTTGAGAGATGAGGAGGCTCTTTTAATGATATTATATCTAAAAACTTTACCATAAAAGTAGCTCATACCACAGACCAAGAAAAGTTACAACACAGTGAAATTATATTTCACAGAGCTTATGACACTTTCCTTTTTAAAATGTGTATCAACTTTATTCATGACACTACATGGCCAATACTGTCAAAAAATAAAATAAATAAATATAGGAAGGCATTGTTGTACTTGGAAAATGAGATGTGGATTTTTAGCCATTCAGATCCGAGTTTGAAAGACCAAGTCCAACCTTTACTGGCTATAGGGTCTTGGGCAATTCATTTAACCTGTCAGCCTTGACTTCAAATAAGGATAATGTTCTATCTCTTTATAGGTTATTGCAAGGATTAAATAAAATGTGTGAAAGATCAATAACATAATGCCTGCCTGGTACATGGTGGTTAACCATTCAATAAATTATTATTATTATAATCCATGCAGATCAAATTATGGAAGTGACATTCCTATCAGTTGTCTAAGTACACAGAAGTTGTTGTATCAAGCAAATTTTCCCGACTAACAAACAAGATATGAACCATCTTCAGATAACAAAGATAATACACCTTCAAGAAAATAAAAGGTGTTTGTTCTTTAATACTAAATCTCCACTGCTCTCCTTTCTGCTCTGTCACTACCAACAAAATATTCTTTTTTGAACATATCCGATTCATACCAATTCAAATTTCTTTATAAAAAGCTGTTTTTTACAATCAAATTTTATTAAACTGAGAATGGCCACAGATATAATGAGACCATACTTCAGAATGTAACATTTAAAAACATATATTTATGAGGAAACGAAAGCTATCTAATAGAACGTTAACAATGCTGACTGACCATCAATAAAACTAGTCAACTACTGGAGATTATTACTACACTCAAACATTAAGAAAAAATAAAATGTAACCTTAAAGGCTCCCTTTAAATGAACTGATAATTTGGCTTCATGATTTCCTTAAATTTGAAACATTCTGGATGAAAACCCCTTCATGCAAAGCCTCCAACAGAAATAACTGTGTCAAGAGGAATTAGAAAGGATCAAATAAGCAACCTACTCACCAATCTCCCTACTTCTATTCCCATGGCAGACATTATTAATCAACAGTGAGTCTAGTCCTGCATATAACAATGGAATCCTCCTCAAAGCAACACAGCTGGCAAAGTTTAAACCCACCTGCCTCCCAATGATTACGAGAAAAGTACAGGTATCCTACATCAACATGGTGTTTGAGAATACCAGTCACTCTCAGTTCTACTCTGAGGAGACTGCAGTCACCATAATCTTAAATGATGGACATCAGTTTTTTTTCTATTCTACCCAAGGGTCGCACTGTATAATCCCTTTCATTGACCCTGCACATCTCACTCTTTTAACAGTACAAGAAAAACAAAAATCAAACAACGAAAACCACAACAGAAATCCAGGCTGCTTCTCACAAGAGGAGCAAAATCTCAATTCTGAAATTCTAAATATAAGGTCCTAAAACTTCTAGGTGTGAATTTACAAGAATATAAATCCAATCAGTCTCCCAATACGGCGAAAATTCTGCATATAGGATTGCCCTGTAATAGGGATTTGAGCATCAATAACATAACTATTAGAATAAAATTCAAATAACAAAAATGTTTAAAAACTTATGCCATTTCCTTGGATATATCACAGCAATAGTTTGCATAAGATACTAAACCTTACATAATATCTGCCTCCCTCTACAACACCCTCTCTCAATGCCTACTAGCCCAAAATAAGCATTAACTTTATCTGTCTGCAAATATTAGTTGATGGTCTGTTCCCTCACCCCTGCTGCTGCCCTGCCATGTGCCCTGACCTCAAGATCTGTTGCCACTATTATAGGAAGCTGAGTCGGACAGTGAGCGTTTAGGCAGTAAAGAGTACCTGTATTTGACAGACAGAGGAATACTATTCTGCAAAATGACCATGACTGATACCTGGAAGGAAGGAGGGAAATAGACAGCGAAACCCACCCTCTTCTTTTGTCCCAGCAATAAGAAATTTGGATATCCGTCATGCTTCTAACACCCTCACCACCCAGTACCTTTGCAGGAAGAGTAAAACACTTTGGCCCATTTGCATTACAGAATGACTGCAGCTACTTAGCTGTCTATATTTACATGCATTGTCTTTTATATCATTCAGATATTTTTATGTTGATAAAAATGAATTTAACAGAATTAAAAACATCTCAAGGCAAAAGAAATTGAAAAAAAATATAACACAAAATGACTCCAGGCTAAGTGATAAAATTCACCCACAACTGCCAGTATCTGACAGTCACCACTCTTCAATGTTAAATAAAAGTGAGTCACTTACAGAATTATTCTGCATCCTCATTTCATAGGCTGCTTGTCTTGGATTACTTGCTACTTGAGAACCTGGTGAATTTCTTGAACCCAAGGCATGAGGGGTTAATATTCCACCAGGAGTGAAAGCTGGTTGATCTCTCTAACATAAATGGAAATGAATGTAGAAATTAAAATTAAATCACAACAAAGTTAGATGACAGGAAGAAAAGAGGCAATGAAATAGAGTCCCCACTGTAAGCACTTAAAAGATGTAATAGGTTTCTATGAACATTACAGGGTTGTCAACACTTCGATTTAATGATAACTTATCCTATAAATAATAGTCTGTAATATTTAATACCTCTGCTTTAAAAGTATATATAACTCACTGTTCTGATATATACAAAAAATTCAAGTCCCATTAGACTATTCTATTATGTTAACTTACCAATTTCAGAACACATTCGAGACAAAATTTTAGGCAAATATAATTAGTAAGGTAAAAAAATAAATCAAGAGTTTGTTTTCTATGACATTTACCCTTCACCTCGCTAGAATTTTACTCTTTCTAATTAATTAGAGCTATGATTAAAGATATTAATAAGTAACAGTCATAGCTGAATGATAAAAGTTATTTTTAAAACAGATATTGACTAAAAACAATAATTATATATAAGGTAGAAAACAAATATGCTCCTATCTAAGTGGTTTTGAATCTACCTGCAAAAATAAACAACTCTATTTTTTCTCTTATAGGTTCCTGAATTGCTCAATTCCAATAAAATATAATAAAAGGCAGTCCCTAAACTCCTTAAGTTTAAAATGTAGTAAGGAAGACAAGAAAAACAAAAACTACAGAAGTTAAGTGACCATAAAGTATGCAATTAAGTAAACGTATCACAGCAAGAAGCACCAGAATTAAAAGAAAGGACTCTTATTTAAAAAAAAAAAAAAAAAAAGACTTCTGGATTAAGAGCAAAAGCAACAGGGAGGCCTTGTGGAAAAGGTAGATAGATGTAAGGGAGTCATAAAGTCAAAAATCCATTTGCAGGCATTAAATAAAGGCAATGCTCTGAGTCTGGAGGAACAGACATGGTATGTTTAGAAGACAGCAGTGGAAAAGCTGGGCAGCTAGAATATGACTGGATTATAGTACATTCTGCACAGCAGACTAAAATAGAAATTACTGGCGATTTCTAAGCAGAGAAACAACAAAGTTTCGAGTGTTATGTTCTGACAAAGATGTAGATGGAGTGTAGTAACTTTTGAGAGGATACAAAGGGTTAACTCTTTTTATTATGAAAACAATACCTGATTAGTGTAAAAAAAAAAAAGTCAAATAGCTAAGTGCCACCAGTCACTCCTGCCCATCAAGTATATCCCTTCAGGCTCCAAAGCTGAGAAAGGACTTATTTAAAACAGACATTAGCATTCTTTCTCCAGATAAGAAGGTAGCATTATGTCTCTAACTAACTCCTACTGGATAAGAAATAAAAAGCTATTGGATAAGAAATAAAAAGCTATTGTCATGAACATCTTCCTTCAAAATTGTAAACTTACGCTATTGCCAATCTTAGAAAGTTAGTTAAAACTCACCTTCATTCTCTTTCTTTTTTCTTTCTGTCGTCTTCTAAAACTGTCCTAAAAGTATAAAATCCACATATTCTGTCAAATAATTACACAAAGATGTAAGAGTTAAACATTACCAGGAATGATTCAGGAGACAATTAAAGTTTTAAAGGAAGACCCCAGAAACCTAGGTACATAATAATTAAACTAGGCAATGGATTATATGTTTAAAGTGCTGATTATCAGAACTTTAGATGGTCAGAAAGCATTTCATATTGACTTTAGATACAATTTAATTGTTCCTCTTAATTTTTTTCAGATAGTTTTTGATATCATTTCAGGAAAGAATGAAAAAGAGTTTACAACAAGCCTCTTACCTAAAAAGGGCTTGACAGTTCCTAACTCTGTAAAATGTATGGCACAAGCGCATAAAGATGGAAGTGGGCTCTATGGAAACACTATCCTCACCCCCAAGTTCCAAAAAGTCAATCTAATGAGAGGAAGAATATTCAGAAGTCTGCTTCTTATTCTGGGCTAAACTCACAGAAAAGGGTCCACCGTGCATTGATTCTTCCCCTCCACTCATTTTCAAAATGTAGCTATGGTTTACATTTTGGGGTTGATCTTGCTCCCCAGTAACTGTTTAGGCCATTAAAGGCCTCCTTTACCCCAGAAAGTACTCCTTCCATGCTCAAGTTTCTGTGACTATCGAGGCACTGAAATGACAGCTAACGTGGCTGTGGTTGCTGCTGTAGTCTAAAACAGGGGCCAGCTGGTACTATACTGACCATCATCCTACTAGTTGCACTTCTATCTCTTCCAAGTCAGTAGGGCTAACTACAATATAATGTCTTAACAAAATTTGAAATTTGTGCTTTCTATCAGGATAGGGATGAAATGTTGGATATACAGCGACTATCTTAAAACCTCCTAAGATACGAAAACCACCAATTTCTTTAATCAAGCTTTTATCCCCACCTTTAAGGAAACTTTTCTTATCCAGGTCAACAATGACCTAAAGACTGAAATTACTCAGTTTTCAGTCTTTATCTGACCATGATCCTTCCCTTCTTAAATCATGCTCTTCATTTGACTTCCAGGACACTACACTCACCTGGTTCTCTTCTTTCATTCTTGCTGCTTGCCTGGACTCCCCAACCTCTTAATGTTGGTGTTCCTCTGGGCCCAATACTTGGACCTCTCCACTTCTCTACTCTCATGGGAGTAACCATCTAGTCTCACAGCTTTAAACACTATCTATATGCTTATAACGTCCAACCAGGATCTCTCTCCACTCAACATTTCTTAGGTGACTCAAACTTTGTATCTCCAAAATGGAATCCCCACCCTCAGCTTTGCACCTCTCAAGCTTCCTCAACACTTAGCTGCTGAGACCGGTTTTCAACTGCTCAGACAAAATGCCTTGGAGTTATTCTTGATACCACTCCTTCTCTCACATCTAGCATTTAATCCATTAGCCAACCTCACTGGTTCTATTTTCAAAACATTCAAAATTCAACTACCTCTTGTCATCTCTACTACAACTATATTGGTTTCCTTGAATTGAGCTCACTGCTTCTATATTTGCCTCCATACAGTTAGTCTCAACATGGCAGCTAGAGTCACCCTTATAATGTGTCAGAGCTTGTCACTCTTATAATCAAAACCCTCCAGAATGAAAGCTAAAGTCCTTATAGGGTCCTAGTGATCTGGTCCTCCATTAGCTTCCTGATCCCTTCTACCACATTCCTATTGTTTCCTCCATTCCTGCTATACTGGCTCCTTGTTGTTCTGTAAACATTCTGGGTATGCTCCAGCCCCAGAGCCTTTGTACTGGCTATTCCTTCTGTCTGAAATACCTTTCCTGCAAACATCTGCATGGTTTATTCCCTCACATCCTTTAGGTCTTCATTTAAAGTCATCTGTTGGTACAGATGACTCTCATCACCTTTTCTAGAATTGCAAACTCCCCATCTCCACCTTCTCAGGTATTTTCTCATCTGCTTTAATTTTCATTACGGCACTTATCACTAATACATTATATAATCTACTTAGTTTTTATGTTTATCATCCATCTCCCAAAGAATATCAGCTCTGAGAGATCATGAATTTTTGTCTGTTTTGTTTTGTTGTATTAGTAACACTCAGAATACTATCTGGTACATGATAAACAATAAATATTTTTGAATAGATGAACATTTGCAAGGTAAGAGGCAAACATCAAAGCTCATAAAATAAAAAGCATCACATTTCTGACTTAACTGCTCAATTTTAATATCAAATACTAATGTATTCCTTTTCTATTATCTATTCTGGTCAGTTAAATATCTACTTCTCAGGGTGTTAGTCACACATAAACAGAATAGGTTCATCTGTGTGGACCTTACTGATCTTCTAGATGCCTTTGGAAATCTGTCAAAAGTAGGTATACATCCCAGGAGAACACACCTCCCCAAATACTTTTATATTAAAATTTTGAGGGTTCATAAATACAATGCCCAACCATGCTGATGAACGCTGTATGATATCAAGGACACCAAAAAGGATCCAAAGTTTTAAAATGCCCTCTCTGCCAGACTAGCTGGAAACCATATTACCTAAATCAGAAGCACTCTGGTATCTATCAAATTTCATACATCCTGCTCTAATGCCAAATATCACCAATATTTAATAGTACTGCTAAAGCCACATAAAAAGACTGTTCTAACATGAGGTCTTCATACTAAATAGTATATAGTATAAATAGGTTTTTTTTTAAAGTATAAATGGCAGCAGGTCAAGTGGTGCCACTGTAATAACTGAAGACTTAGTTAAAAATGGCTGTTCTGGTAGACATTTGATATCCCAAAGTTCTGTTATTTGAATTTTACATGTGTAAAATTCTTGCCTTCACAGAAGAAGATTACCAAGTACCAAAGGCTTTGGAAAGAATGCTTACAGTCCACTCACTGTTTTACTTAAAATGGTATCCAAAGTTCTAAAATAAGAGATCACTAGCTACAATATACAAAGTTGAAGAAAATATGAAATCTTGTCAGATACAATGACATGTTTTCATTTGTTAGGAGATCATTAAGCAATGTAGCAATATTATTATGTTATCTGCTCAAAATAGCCATATGACTTTTTATAAAATCAGCTTCTAAAAGGATTTCCTTCCTACTACTATCTGCTTATTTTACCCACTGCTTGCCTCCCTTGCTACTCCCGTACAATCACCCTCCAACTCACTAACTCCCCAGGGCCTCTGAACCCCTATCCAAGGACTAGGGGCTTATACATCTTACTCTGACACCTCAGGCGGTAGCCATGGTTTCTCTTCTCTTCAACGATTTCCTCTTATTTCTCTAGAACTGGCTCCTCTTCCTCCTTAAATGGCCACAATTCTCGAGGTTTCTGTTGAAGGCGCTTTCACTCCATACAAGCTCCCAGGGGCTCTACGGCCATGCTACCCTGAATAAGCCCGACTCCGTCTGATCTCGGAAGCTAAGCAGAGTCGGGACTGGTTAGTACTTGGATGAAAGACCACCTAGGAAGACCAGGTGCTATAGTCATTAAGAAATAAAAAAATAAGGGATTGTAAACTGACAAGGTCCTTGTAATCTGTGAGGTCAACCAAGGATAGCCTCGCCTAATAAAAATAAAATAAAATAAAACAACAAAATAAAATAAAATATATTAAAAAAAAAAAAAGCTCCCAGGGGTTTCAAATTCATACTCATGACTTGAAGTACCTCCCAGCTGCTTAACAATTCTAAAATCTCCTTTCAAAAAACTTCTGCCCTGAGCTTTATTCATATCTGTCAAATTGCCTTATTAGGTATCCTGAGTACCTGAGGTACCCCTCAAACTCAGTATCTCCAAAATGAAACTCGATTTCTACCTTGTCGTCATCCTAACCTGCTCTACCCTCAGTACTTGCTATCTTAGTGAATGGTACCAGCAAACTCCCAAATGCCCAAGCCAAAATCCTTGACTTCTCACCTAAACTCCCCACTCTGTAACAAATTATTAATTTCCAAGCACTCTGTTATTTTATTTCCTTCTTTTATGTTTAAATTTCTTACTTGGAGCTCCAATCCTCTGCCTTGGCTGACATAATCCAACCCACACCCCTTACATTCTACTACCAAAGTACAGAGTTCTTAACTCTTAACCTGTCTATCATAGCAGAAATATTTCCTGTAAACATGGCAGCCACTAGTTCAATCCCAGCATTCTTGTAGTCTTGGAACCCTCATTTCATATCCTATTGATTAGACAGGTATTTGGAATTAGGATTATAAAGAGAGACAAAATTACAATGCAATTCACACAGTGTCCAATATATAGCTTCACAAAGCAAGCATTATAACCTTCATAACAAAAGCACTGACTACTCATGATTACATTGGCATTTGATACACTATAATGATATAATAACACACTCAAAGAGGTTAAAAGTACAATCACAGGATCATCATAGCCTATTAGAGACAGGAGCAATTTAGCTACTGCAATAGGAACACTTTACCTCATCATCCTTTCTCTTTTTAAAAATGCTATCCTCAACTTCACCAACTGCTAACATGATCATCTGTACTCTTTGCAGATTGACATAACCACTTTCTGTAAGGTAACCCTGTAAGTGATAAAATACATGTAAAATGATCTTCTTAAAAAAGCAAATACTTCTGTTTTGAAATTATTCAAGAGTGAACTTACCCCAGTTTTGTGTACCACATTTTTGTATATGTTAACCAAACGGTCAATTGCACCTTCCCTGCCACCAGGAAATAAACATTATGCATTAGGACCAGTATACACTGTAAAAACAAGAAGACTAAAGTAGTAGTCTGAAAACCCACAGAAACACGCATACCTAATCTCTAATGATGGCAGGTGAGGAAGGAAGTCATTTCCCACAAAGAAGCACATGAAGACCCAGTCATCAATGCTCCTCTCAACATCAAATGTGAATGGTAGGCTGGCCATGGTGAGCTCTCTTTCCAAATACTACAATCAAAAAGGAAAGCCGCCATTAAAGCTATCAAAAGGTACACTGTTTTAGAGTGCTCACTGCAATCATTACTGCTACATACCTCACGAAGAACATTAAGACGAAGGAAGATAAACTCTCCCTCTGCACAAGGAAGACTATCTGCAAGTTCATCATGCTGCAAGAAAAGGGAGTAAGGATCAAACAAGTCTATTCTAAATCCTGTACATTTTTTTACCCAAATAAATTTGGCTTGTTCTAAAGCGAGATTCAGTTTAATTTACAATTATTAAACTCACCAAACCATTTTAAAAATAAAAATTACCCATAATCCCAACCCCCTACACCAGGGATGAGCAAATGTTTTTAACAAAGGGCAGGGAGTAAATAGTTTAGCTTGTAGGTGTTACATATGATCTCTGTCCCATAATGTTTTATTTTGTTTTTTAACCTTTTAAATATATAAAAATCATTCTTAGCTCATAGGCCAAATATGGAGGGTTATAGTTTGCTAATTCCTGACTCATATCCAACCAATGTTAACATTTCAGTGTAAATGCCCCTAGATCCTTCTCTGTGAACATTTAGTATATTTCTTACCTGCTTTTTTCACTCAATATTTCTTTTAAAAAGGTATCATAATATTAAAAGGTAGAAACCTCTTTAAAGGAGACTGTATATAACCAAAATACATACAAACTAGGAGTAACTTAAAAGTTAATATGTTTAATATTAACTTTAATATTTAAAACAAAAAGTTTAATATATTTGATTAGTTCCTTTTAAGAAGAATCACCATTTAAACAAATAACTTCTACAAACAAATCTTGTGCAGTGGGCATTATTACTATGAGATGCAAGCCTCATGCAGACATGTTAGAAAAAAGTAGAAAATAGAAAGGATGAGTGTGTGCATGCTTTTGAATGTCTATTTACTTTAAAGAGTTTTAAAAGATACATCTCTGTAAGGGGTAACAGTAGTAGGTTAAAATCTAATCAATCTTCTCTTTATCCATTTTTAAAATGAGGCAACCTAAAGATACTTATTACCATTGAATTGTACACTTAAAAAAAGTTAAAACTGTTTATTTTGTTATATATATATTATCTCAATAAAAAATAAAATTAAAAATAAAAATTTTTAAATGAGGCAACTATCATCTCAAAGTTCTTACCTTTCCCTTCTTTTCTCTTGGCAAACCCTCACAGTCCTTGACCTCATGTCCAAACTGATTACAAAGACCACATGGTTTGGGTTTGTTTGGTTTGAATTCTTCTCTAATAATGGTAAAATTGGGTTCATGTGTAGCAAGGCCCAGCATGATGAGATCAGCTATCAATCAACAATGACAAAATATCGAATAGTGAGCACTTTGAGAAAATCCTTACCATAACCAAGGCACAGGACATTACCACAACACGAGACATCAGGACAAAGAAAAGTCCAAAGGCACACACAAAGATGACAAAGCCAAAAATCCTAACACTTTCGAGCAGTTCTCAGCCAACAGGATGTCCTCCAGATACATGGGCCTAGAGTTTTGACTTCCACTCATGAATTAATACATGGAAAATTTTTCATTTTAAAGGTATGTGCAGCAATATTAAAAGGTTTTAATGTAAAAAAATTAAGGATAGGTGAATTAATTACAGATTAAATAACAACTCAATACTAGTTTCCTCTCAAACATAAAATAAGCAAGACATTTTAGAATTTCCAGGCAACCATGAATAATCCATTACTATACACCAATCATTGACTTGCTATGGGTTAATTCAAGAGAATCAAATCCCCAAAAAGAAACTTACCATCTGCTCCACATAAGCAATGATGAGTGTTTGGGTCATGGTTAGGCTGAGCTAAAGAGGGGGAAAACATATATTTACATAAATATATTTTACATCATAGGAATATCACATTTTAGCAAATATTTTCTATATAACGGCTTATTTTCTTTTCAATAGGACATACAATTAAATATTTACGAGTGAGTTTTACCTCTTTGTCTTCTAATGTAATCCATGATTTTATGTTCTCCTTCACCAGGAGCACTAGCATCAGATAAAATAACCTATAAAAAAGTTTTTAACACTTTCAGTTCATCCCCAATTTTCAAGCACAAAAATCAATGGAATTGACTATCTTAAAAATAAACTGAGATAATTCTATCAAGACAGTGTTATTAATTGGAAATTTTTCTTAATAAAGGGTATGTGTGTGAAACACCTAAACTGTTTCATTGATTAACTTACTACATGGAATAGGAAAAAATGAACCTTCTGGGTCAAACTTAGCCATTAGAAAACCTGACCAGTTCACAAGTTTCTACCACTCTCACAACTATACAAGGATGTAGTATAGTACTGAACCATATTAGCTCTGGGAGTAACTGATAAAAGAAACCCATTAAATACAATATGCTATATCTAATTAATAGAAAAAAAAGTTTGTAAACCTAAAATTACACAGAAGCGCATTTAAATTTTACTTACTTAGGAGAACACAGCCATTTTTAAAAGGCAGACCCACAACTTTAATCTTGCTGTAAGTTAATTTCTAATAAAAGAAATTTTCACTTAAAAATAACTTTCATGTACAGGTACATATATGCATATATTTTTAAAATCCTAAGTCCCATTTTACATCTTCATAGTGATAATAAGAGAACAAAACTGGAATTGAGAGAAAATTCAGCTGTCTAAAACTTGACCATGCACGGCATTCCATTTCCAATAACCCTAAAAACTTCTCTTTCCTCTGATAGTCAACCAGCATTTTTTTTTGGGGGGGTGGGGGGTGGTGGTGGTGGATATCAGTCATACCAAAGTACAGCCTTCTATGATTACCCTAATTCTCTTGAAGTACCAAAATGTGAAACTTACTGTCAAATTTTTCCACCCAGGGTCATTATTTAAACGATCAGCTATGTAATAGCGAAGGCATTTAGCAAGATTGTCCATGAACTCAGTTCCCTAAAAAGATAGAAGGAAATAAATTAACCTATAATTTAAGAGTTACAAATAGCTAGCTAGCAATGTGTGAGACTACTTACTGGTGTAATACAGTTGCTATCGAATCTTTCTTTTATTTCTTCTGGAGGAAGAAAGCCACCTAGAGAAAAAGAAGCAATGATTTGTTCTCCCCGTAAAAAATAAGGTAAATTACTCAATATTAAGCCAGAAAAACAAAAAATTCAGATACAAAAGAAAGGAATGTTGTCACTTGAGAAACAATGTTCTCCTTTTTGGGAAGAAAATAAGAGTCCTCCCCTCTAATTTAAATGAATCTTTAACATGACTGTCAAACAACATTATACATAAAAGATACTATATTGTTATATAAAATATAAAAATTATGACACAGTTCCTAATGCTCTCTGTCAAACACACACATGCATGCCCGCGCACGGTTTGGAGTTCTAATTTTGTTAAGCTCTTAAGGTAAAGGTGCCTTAGAAAACCAAAATTAAAATGTTGAGTTTATCACATCTTTATATGACGAGAAATAAAACTGTCAGCTAGACAGCAATATCTTTTTTTCCCTCTCTATCATGGATTAGCTTCTTCTCAAGATACAAATATATTTCATAATGTAACATCTTCAAGAAAAGACATCTTTAAAATCAAAGACTATCTGTTATAGATACAAACAGGTTTTAGAGTATTAATTACAAGCTGCAGGTAAATAACTATATACTTGCATGCTTTCAGCAAATTAAAATAACAAAAATTTATCATAATTGCAGGCCTGAGCTGACTACACTATGGGATCTTTTTTTTCAACTGCCAGTACAATATCTTCAGCCAATAAATTATGGCTTTCCTGGTCTAGCATATTGCCTTGTGTAACAAAACACCAAACAAATCACCCTGCTACAATCATAGTCCATCTCACTCATGGGTATCCTGGGATAGTACCAGTGGGTATCAGGATCCCTGACCTTACCTCCTGGGCCTTAGTCAACTCCTACCTAAGTACCCATCAGGAATGTCAAGGCTCTGGGGAACCGCTTACCCCCTCCCAAAAAAATGGGGAAACCCTGGGTACCTCACTGCCTCAGGACCTGCTACATCAACCAATATTCAAAGTGTGTATGACTTGATGAAAGCCTATAAATATGGATCACACCTTCTCATGCCTACTCATACAAACTACTGAGTTCTACAGGGAAGCAATAAGCAAGCCATCAAGACTGATGAGAAGAAAATATTTATGGAAATGTAGCTTTCTAACAGCCCCCACAGAAAAAAGAAGAAGCATTCTTAATGAATTTGTATTTTACAAATACATTATATAAAATACATTATATAAATACATTATATAAAAGTTAGCTGAAGAGTTGCACTCACCAAACAAAGGAACATAGCAAAAACAAAATGAAAGGCACTGACAACGTGCTCTCCCTACCAGAATTCCCTCCTTTTATTCCTAAGTTTCCCTATGACTAGTGCATGGAAAGAAACAAGCTTATTAATGGGAGTGAAGGGTTCCATTAACTACTTTTCCTCAACAGTGGACATAAATTTTCCTTGGATATTCTGGGATCCTAACTAAATAAAAACTTTGCATATTTATAAGAGAAAGCTGTAATCCCATTCCCTTCTCCATACATCTTAAAAAAAGTCCAACTTCAAGAAGCATATTCTTTACCTTTTGCCAGTATTTCTTCCCTGACTCGCTGTTTCTCTACTGCTGCTTCCATTCCTTCTTTTGATGCTCTGAACCTCCTCGAACGCTGTTGGTTCATTTTAGCCCGCGGTGCCTGAAAACAAGTATTCCATATTCAAATACTATTCAAAATATTCACAACTAAACCTGTAATTATTTTGAATCAGTTGCTCTTATACAAGTAGTAAACTAAGCTGAAAAGATAAGTAATATGCCTAATAATTTTTTTGTCACAGACATTAAATCCTGTGAACTAAATTTGAATCAAAAACCAAAAAGCTGAGCTTAGTCGGGTGACATGTCAAATGGACAAATGTCCTATGAAGCCACAGCACTTAACACTGCAGGGCCTACAACCTAATACCAGTTCCAATGGGTTATGGTTTCCCAATGAGGGAAGCTCATTCTACTCAAAGATCCAGCCATCATGCAAAGAGTAGTTTCTACAGAGCCAGGATCAGGAAGATCTTTCTTATGTCCAAGCCTAAAAAGAAGGATGATCTCCGAATGTACTTCACAATGCCCCATTAAAGCAATGGAAAACTATATTTCTTGATCTATAAGACTTCATGGTACTTCCATTTTGTATTTCCCACAATGGGGTTCATAATTATTTTTTGTCTGTACCGTAAGGCACAATAGTTAAAAAGAAAACAAGATTTTAGACAAAAGTACTTTTAAATCACTCTAACCAAATATAAATTCTATCACTGGATAAGCCTGAACGAAGCAAACTGGACTGTAAGGTTTGAAATACTGAACTTGATCTACATTTATATTTTATATATATATAACACGAAAAATGTGTTATAGGTATGTGCATATACATACACATATAAGTATGCACATATTTTACACTTGATCTAGCAGTAAGGGTACATTTGAATAAAGTTAGAGATTTTCTTCGAGAAATTTAGCTGAATGTGAACTGGAATATGACACATTCCTTTTCCCTTTATTCTTTTATTCCACTTTAACTACAATGTAACAAGTTACCAAGGAGCTAAGATTTTTCACTGAGTAAATAGAACCTCACAGAAAAGTTAATCTTGGACCCAAAGCTTTCTGGATTTTCAAAATCATTCCATTAGGGTTACTAAATCTAAAAGAAAGAAAATCTATTTGCATATGACTAAATAAATTAGGGTTATAATTTAACTTAATTCTTCTTGAACCCTGATATGTAGTTTGTTGGTCATTTATGACTACTGGTATTGTTATTATAGGTCAGTAAGTTATTTGCCTCTTAAATCATTTTGATAACTACTCACTGCCCATAGGATATAATCCAAATTCCTCAGTGTGGCAGGTGAAGCTTTCTCAAGCCATTGCTTTACTTCCCTTTCCAACCTAAACACCTGCAGTTTCCCAAATGTGTCAGTGTGGTCAAAGACATGGAAATGTGTTTGCCACGCACATCTGAGAAATCTGGAAGGTCCTCCTAAATCTGGAAGGTCCTCCTTCCCCATATCTGTCCCATCCATTCCCCTCCACTGCCCATCAATCTCCAATTATTCTTTATCCTTCAAAAGTGGGACAGAAGTCATCTCTTCTCTATCTCCTAACTTCCCGAATAGCACTACCTCTTCCCTCAACACTCTGCATGTGTTATCTAGTGCTTATAAAGCCCATTAATTAGTAACTAACCTCACTCGTTTACTTATGTCTGTCCCTTTAGTGCTAAGCTCTTTAAAACCAAGGGCAGTCACCAATATCCCCAGCATCTCACAGTATTTGGCACAAAACAGACACAAAAAATGTATGAATGAAGGACTAAAGGAAGAGGTTTTCTTTCTCCAATTCACCACTGTCAATATTTTTCACTATTTAGCTGACTTTTATTCTAGACACTAGGAACACATCAAAAACAAAAAAGGTTTCTAAGTTAATTATCTTAGCACTTACCACTCCATCTATTGCCATGTAGAGAAGTCGTCTTGGCCTTACAATATTGAAAAGTCTGTCAATGTACTCAAAAATCGCAACCATCATTTCATCCTCATTTTTTGGTGCTGGTCTATAATGACAAGCAAACAGTGTAATATAATATAGTACTCCTCTGTAATTTGTGATATCAGTGACAAAAATGGGTACGTACTTGTCTTCAGGATGAGTACAGGGATGGATGATTCCATTCATATCCAAATACAGATTATCAAACTCCACATCATTTGGATTAGGTTTACTGGCATCAACAGGAATCTTTACACCATTGCATTCTTTTGGCTATGAGGAAGTGATAATTAATAGTAGTTTGATTGTTCAAGTCTGAAATTGACACATCCCAGGCTCAGTATGAACCTGTGTTTCATTTCTGAATGGGATTATAAAGTGTTATTCTACTCCTTAAAGCAAACTGAAGCAGATATTTCATTTACAAAATGTGGTAGCTTCCAACCCAACAAATTAATCTTAATTATGAAGGGAATATTTATCAAATTCTCAAATCACTCAGTTGTCAAAACCATGGGAATTATCTTAGAATTCTTTTCCTTCACCACCCATTATAAGTTCTGTCAATATGATCCAAAAAATGACTCTCCACTTCATCTCCTCTCATTCCCACTACTATTATCAACATCAAGGTATCATATCTCACCTAAAAGATTAGAACAGTCTTCATATGGACTGCCCCACCTCTAGACGCTCCTGTCTCCACCCCACTCTCAATGCTGTCAGTTTTCTAAGATACAAACTTGGCTGTGTCTTAATCTTGCCTAATTTTTCCAATGATTCCCATAGCAGGTGCATACCAATGACCCTGAACCCTTACTAGTCTCCTGTCCTGCCACAATATCGATCAGCCCACCCTATCTCTGCTGAGTTCCTGGAAAACGCTCTTTCATCTCTCAATGGCTTCACACATTGCTTCTCCTTCCTCCCTGCCAACACCCACTTCTGGAAATCTTACTAACTTTCCAAGGTCTACACTGAGATCAAACGTCACTCACTTTCTAACACTTTACTGGGTATACATCTAGGAGTGATTTTGCTTGGTTACATGATAACTTTGTTTAATTATTTGAGGAATTGCCAGACTATTTTCCAAAGTGGCTGCAACATTTTACATTCACACCAGCAGTGTTTCTATGTTCCAGTTTTTCCAAGTAATTGTTAACACTTGTTATCTGACTTTTTTATTTTAGCCATTCTAGTGTGTGTAAAGTGGTATCAGTGTGGTTTTGATTTCCATTCTCCTATGGTTAATGATACTGAGCATCTTTTAATGTGCTTATTGGCCATTTGTATATCTTCTTTGGAGAAATGTCTTCTCAGATTCTTTGCCTATTTTTAAATTGGGTTGTCCTTTTATTGTTGAGTTTTAAGAGGTTTTTTTTTTTTTAATTGTCAGAGTTTTTAATATATATGTATTTTGAATACAAGTCCCTCATTAGATATATGATTTGCAGATTTTTTTGGTTGTCTTTCCCCTTCCTTGACTCTGTCTTTTTAAGTATAAAATTTCTTAATTTTGATGATGAAGTCTATTTTTTGTTGCTCATGCTTTTGGTGTCGTAAGTAAAAATCCATTGCTAAATTTATGCCTGTGTTTTCTTCAAAAAGTTTTACAGGTTAAGCTCTTAAATTTAGGCATATGATCTATTTTGAGTAACATTAAATGTAAATGTTCTAAATGCTCCAATTGTAAGGCAGAGACTGGCAAAATGATTTGGCAGTTCCTCAAAAAAGTAAACACGGAATTAGCAATGATCTGGCAATTGCATTCATAGGTATATACCCCCAAAATCGAAAGAAAGTACCAGTCATATGTACACACCCAAAGCACTGATCTGGTGTTCATAGTGGCATTATCCACAATAGCCAAAAAGTAAAAATTACTCAAGGGTCCAAACAAAATGTAATATATACATACAATGGGATATTATGCAGCCCTAAAAAGGAATGAAACTCTGAAACATGCTAAACATGGATGAATCTTTAAAAAATTATGCTAAGTGAAATAAGCCAGACCAAAATGACAAATATACGATTCTGCTAACGTAGGCAAAATCATAAGACAGAAAGGGCGGGGGTAGAGTGTACTAGGAATTATTGTTTAACGGGTATAGAGTTTCTATTTGAGATGAATGATAAGTACTAGAAATGAATAATGGTGATGTTTTCATATATTGTGAATGTACTCAATGCCACTGAATTCTACATTTAAAAATGGTTAAAATGGCAAATTTTATGTTATGTATATTTTGCCCCATTTACAAAAAGGGCAGAGATTAAACTGTATGTAAAAAAAAAAAAAATCAAAACCCAACTATATGTTAACTACAAAAAAAAAAAAAAACCTTTAAATATAAAGACACGAACTGGCTAAAAATAAAAGGATGTAAATAGACCATGCTAACACCAGTCCATAGCCCTGGCTATACTAATATCATACAAAGTGAATTTCAGAGCAAAGATGATTACCTGGAATAAAGTCATTTTATAACGATAAAGGGGTATAACCATTGAGAAGACATAACACTTCTAAGAATTTATGCACCTAATAATAAAACTTCCAAGTGCAAGGAGCAAAACCCAACAGAACTGAAAGAAATAGACAAATTCAAAAAATTATAGATTTCCACACCCCCATCAATAACCAATAGGACAATGAGACAGAAAATCAGTAAGCATTGTTCAAGTCTTCTATGTCCTATTGGCCAGCATAATGATATTTATAGAATACTCCACCCAACAACAGCAGAACTTTTTCAAGTCAAAATGAGACATTTACCAAGACCATATTCTAGGCCATAAAACAAATTAGATAGGCCTTAATATGATTCAAATTATGCAAAGTATGTTTTATAAGAGAACTAAATTAGGTATCAATCACAGAAAAAATGTCTGAAAATCCCCTAAATCTTTGTAAATTAAGTAACCCTCTTTTAAATAACCAATGGGCCAAATAAGTCGTCAAAGAGAATATTAGACAGTATTTGTTACTGAATGAAAATGAAAACACAACATGTCAATATTTGTGGAATGTAGCTGAAACAGTACCTAGAAGGCAGTTTATGGCACAATGAAATAGAAAACAAACAAGCAAACAAACAAACAAACAAAAAAGAAAAAATAAAGCTAGTTCTTTGAGATCAGTCCAGCCAGATTGATCATGGAAAACAATGTGCATAACAAACAAAAGAGAAAAGAGAAAATTAGTGTCAGGAATGAGAGATGACAGCACATTTTCTATCAATATTAAAAGGATAATAAAAAATACTATGAACTTTATGTCAACAAATTTGACTACTCAGATGAAATGGACAAAATCTGTGAAAGACATAACTTAAAAAACTCATTTGAAAAGAAATAATCTGAATAGCTCCATGTCTACCAAAGGAATTGAATTTGTAGCTAAAAACTTCCCCACCAAAACTTCAGGTCCAAATGGCTTCACTGGTGAATTCTATTACATATTTAAGGAAGAAATAAACTAATTCTACACAAACTCTTTCAGAAAACTGAAGAGGGTATACACCTCAAAACTCAATCTGAGGCCAACATTACTCTAATACCAAAACTAGACAAAGAAATTACAAAAAAACTATTGACAAATATCCTTTTGGTACATGAATGTGAAAATTCTCAAGAAAACTACCAAATTGAATCCAACAGTATATGAAAATAATACACCATGACCAAGGTATGCAAGGTATGCAAGGTATGGTTTCTAAAAATAGAAACCATAGTAGAATGAATTTAAACCATAAAACGTCTCTTAATAAAACACAAAAGAAAATCTTAATGACCTTGGCTTTGGCAAGATTTCTTAAACACAGCACAGAAAGCAGGAATATAAAAGAAAAATAAATCAGACTTCATTAAAAACTTTTGCTCTTCTTTGCACAAAGACAAAAGGCAAACCACAGATTAAGAGAAAATATTTGAAAAAGACATATCAACATGTAAGAAACTCTAATTCAGTAAAATACAACTTAAAAATGGGCAAAAGACCTGAATGGATGCCTCACTCAAGATATATATGGAAAGCAAAAAAAGCACCTGAAAAGATGCTCAACATCATTTGTCACTAGGAAAATGCTAATTAAAACTGCAACACTACACTGGAATGCCTAAACTAAAGAGACTAACCATACTAAGTGTTGGCAAGAAAATGGAGCAACTAGAACTCTCATACACTGCTGGTGACAATGTAAAATAGCACAACCACTTTGGAAAACAATCTGACAAGTTTTTCTTTTTAAATAATCACAAACCTATGATACAATTCAACCATTTACTCTTAAGTATTTTCTCTAAAGAAATCAGATGTACACTAATGTTTATAGATGATTTTTTTAATAGCCAAACACGGGAAAACAATCCAAATATTCATCAATCTGGTGAATGAATAAACAAAATGTGATATATGTGCAACATAGAATATTATTCAAAAATAGAAAGAAATGAACTATTGATACATGTAACAACATGGATAAATTTCAAAATAATTATTCTGAATGAAAATGAGCCAAGTTTTTTTTTTTAAAAAGAGTAGATACTGTATAAGTCCATCTATATAAAACTGTAGAAAATGAAAACCTATCTATAGACTCAGATATAAGTCAGTGGTTGACTAAAAACAGGCAGTAGGAAAGGGTGATAGAAAGGTACAAGAAGAATGTTTTAGAAGTGATGCTCATTATCTTGATTGTGCTGATGGTTTCATGAATATACACATATGTCAAATGTAGTAAATTGTACACTTTAAATATGTGCAGTTTATTGTAGGTCAATTATACCTCAATAAAGCTGCAAGAGGGGAGGTATTGGGAGAAGAGAATTGAGAGAGAAGAGAAAAATAAATCAATCTAGGAGGACCAAAACCCAGAGTTCAGAGAGGACAGAGAAAAAGGATGTAAAATACATGTATATAAAATAATCAAAGAGCATTCCCTAGAACTAAAGAACACACATCTCCAAACTTAGAGTTTGATCACAATGAATTTAAATTTAAAAAATCTACACTAAAGTACAAAATCAGGAAAGGTTAAACTAACAAAGATAAAGATCTTTTAAAAATTCAGAAAGAGAAATAGACCAACTGCAAAGAATGAAACCAGAACACAGAAATTAAGAGCACATTCTTTCTGGTTTTGACACTAGCTCTGACATATACTAGTGGAGTGATCATGAATACATTACTTAACCTCTCTGTGGTTCAGCTTTCTCATTAAAAATAAAAAGAAGTATGTAGTAGTAGTCACATAGTTGTTTTAAGAAATTAATAAATCTGTCAAGTGCCTAGAACAGTACGTGGTAAACACTATATAAGTGTTGGTTAAATAAATAAGTCACATTAACATTGAACTTTTCATAAACAATACTGGATAACAATAGCAAAAAAAAATGCTTTCAAAGTTTTGAGGGAAACTAATTTTCATACTAAAATTCCATGCCTAGCTAATGATCATTCATGTGTACAAGGGTAGTATGGACTCACATAACTCACATTCCACACATCATTTCTTGAGAATTCAATTGAGAATACAAACTGAGGAATGATTTAAGCTCAGAAAGATGATCAGAAAGCAGTACTTGCAAATGCAGAAAGGAATTTTTAAAATCTCAAGCAGCAGCTTTCCAGCAGGCCTAAATAACCAGGTGTGGCAGCAAAAGAAATAAAGACTTCACAAAGGAGTCTCTAAGAAGATTTGATAAAATATAGTTCGGAGGGGAAACCACGTAAAGAGGAAAAGAGAAAGGCAACAAGAAAAAGACAAAAGTAGTACAAGAAAAGAAACAGAATCATAGTACATAACCTGAATCTGCACAATGAAAATAATCAACAATACTATTTGATTTTTCAGCTTCTAAAACAAACCTGTATAGCCAAAGCCCTGACAATACTGGATGCCAATAGGGCAAAAGTATGGCTGACAAGCTTGGAGTGAAGAGTAAGGGCAGCAGGGATAGCAAAAGTAATACCTCACCTCAGTGAAAATTCAAGAGACGCTTTATATAGGAAAGGGAATTTTTAAAAAGCATATTAAAGTTATAAAATTTACCAACGGAAGAAATAACGATGTGATTTACTATTATCTGGAGGATTGGGGTGTGAGTGTGGGGGGGAGTGGGAGGAGCTGCATAAGTGACCAAAACTGCTACCGTAGCTACAATTCAAGACTCAAAACAAATGAATCAGGTATATTCAGCGATAGAACCAAAACAATTCAAAGTGGTTATCACTGGAGAGTAAAAACGCGATGAGATTCCAGTAAAGTGTTAATAAAGTTTGATAAAAGTTTTAAAAACAAAACGGGCACTAAGCTGAATAGTTTCTCTTTGAGAAAAACTTAAGGAATACTGAGAATGTCATCAAAACAAGGCTTTCGGTTCCTCCTTGGATAGGAACTAAACAAAATTCATCTCACCACCGTAAACAAAAGAAATCATATTCAGTAAGAGACAGGCACTCTCTTCAAAAACGAAGGAGGTGGGGAGCATGATGTACCCCTGACCCTTTCCAATCCATAAATTCTAAGAGTACAAAATCGAACTTGGACGGAATCACAGAAACGATAAATACAAAACTCAAAAATAGCCAAAAGTCTACATATACATTAACAAACTAACAACAAAAAGTGTATCGTTCAAGTGCATCCAGGATTTCTGAAAATTTCAAGGAACATGCTGTCCAGCAGTTGGGGCATCTAAACGAAGGGGCACTTATCAGACTTCTATCTTGCCCTAGACGTTTTAAGGTGCTGCTTTTACCGTAGGATCTAACAAAAGCAACAAACAAGTCTCTCACACTACGAGAAAACCTTTCACGTATGGCTAGTAAACAACAAAAAACTCGCCACCGGGGATTACTTTAGAAGGGTGTTAAAGGCTAGGATCAGCATCCGCGCAACTAGCTAACTCAGTGGACGAGAGCGCAGTGTGGCCTGAAAACTGCGGAGCCTTTTTTCGAAACCCAAACTAAGCGATGAGGCGAGGCAACAAAGCCGTGGGCGGGGCCTTCCGGTTCGGGAAAAAGCGGGCAGGGGAGGAGCGCCCTCGGGCCAGTTCACACCCCGCACAGACGTCGCCCCGCCCAGATCACTCTGTGAACCCCAACGCGAGTGCCGGCGTGAAACTGCGTGTCGGGCTGTGGCTGCCCGCGGGGCCGACAGGGCGGCGCGAACCCCGGCACGGAGCCCTAGGAACAGGCAGCTGGCCCCGAGGGCCGCGGCCTAGGAACGCCGGGACTCTCGGTTCTAGCGTGGCAGTCGCCAGGCTCCCACTCACCTTCTCTTCCACGCAGTTGACAATGATGGACGGGTACTTGCGGCTGAGCCAGCGAAAGAACGCCGGGACTCCCATAGCGGCGGCCCAGCTGGAGGCAGCGGCCTGGCCCGCGGACGAACGTAGCCGAGAGACAGGAAGGAGCAGCGGTCGCGGGCACTGGCACTTCCTCCCACGTGCGCACCAGTGACGGGAAGTGATGTCACGGCTGCGCCGCCAGGGAAGCCGGGAAGGAGGCTCGAGTGGGCAAAAGAGGTTCCGGAGCCGGCAGGACACGGTCGGACTTGGCGGAGCTCGTTGTTAGAGGAGGTCTACGGAGACGTTGCCAGCCTCATTTGGCGTGCTAGCTGTTGGCGGTGCCATCCCCGGAGCCCGAGGTTGAGCGCATGTTGCCGCGTCTACTCCGGCATCTCGCTTTCTGTGCGGAATCCGCGCGTTCCTCAGGCCTCCGGGGAGCAATTCCTAGTGGGTTTGGTCACCTCCTCTTTCTCACCCATTTCAATTCTAAGAATCAAGGCATCTAAACTTGTTACTTCTGCTACCTGTTTTCTCCTAGTTTTGTGCTACAGCACATAGCTGGACTATCAAAAGGAGTATTTTTAAGTATTTTGCACTGATAATGACTTGTTTACATAACTCACTTTAAATAGGTATTAGATGGAATCTAGCAGACATCTAATTCAACCTTCCAGCTACATTTGTGAGTATAGAGTAATTGCTGATTTCACTATTTATTTGAATGCTTACAATGTGCTAAAGCATTAACTAATGGATTATCTCATTTAATCGTCACTTGAAGCCTTTTGAGGGGGCTATTATCATCTTCATATGACAGATGAGAAAGCCAACTTGTAGAGGGGTTAAGTCACTTGTTGATACAGCTTGTGGCTCAGTTTAAGTAAAGACCATTTAATCCTCTGCTTTTTCACTAACAGTATACGTTTATCCTTTGTTTTCTGATAGCTTCAAATACATTTTTTCAACATATAAAAAGAGAAGTCTGGGAAAGGAGGTATTTATGCCCATTTGCCCAAGCCTAGAAGTCTCCTTTCCCTGGAATCCCCTCTTGGCTTGACAAATCACACTCAATCCTAACGGCTCTCTTCAAGAGGCCTCTGTGGAAGTATTTCTTCATTCTACCTGGCATGCAATATTCATTGCCCACCCCCTCCTCTGCAGTATGATGCCACTCCTTTAAATTGCTGGTGTGGAAATTAGAGAAATGTTTAGGCCACGTTTTACTTAAGGACAGTGAAAACTATTCCAGACTATTATGTCTATGGTAAACACCCTCGTTTCTCCTGAAAAAAGCCCTTTCTCATCAAGTATTTGATTCCCCTGGGAGGTGCTGTGGGTTTTTTGTTTTGTTTTGTTTTGTTTTGTTTTTTTGTTGTTGTTTTGTTTGTTTGTTTTTTTATAGGTGATTGATGCAGGGATGGACAGCTGGGCAAGTTGAGCCAAGCTAACCCTTGCTCATCATTTTTTAACTTCAAACCATGAGGAAAGTAGTCAGCCCCTCCCAGATGGTTGAAAGCTGAAAGATAAGAATGGACTTGTTGCTAATCTGCAATGAGAGAAGTAGATTTAAGTGTCTGGTTCAGTGATTTTTGAGTACAGCTAAATTCCTCTTCATACAGTTAACATTTGTAAACCTTTAATTCCACAAGCCAGTAAATTCTAAGCTAGTTTGGGTAAATTCCTATCACTTGCAAAGGAAAGAGTCAAAACTAAGCAATAACAAAATTTAGGGAGTATGCAGTATGCTAAAATTTTGCATAAAAGAGGTACAAATATTGGAAATTTGACACTCAGAAAAGGAGGGCAAGAATATGAAGGAGAGAGGACCTGAAAGATGGCAAGAGGTTATGGGCTTAGTGTTGTGACACCTTCACCAGCCCAATGTTTCCAGTAGTCTGTCAGACACAGGCTTGATGTGGGGTTTTTTGTTGTTATAGAAATTGAAAAAGAGGGTAAGTCTCATGTAAGGGTCACTGTGGTCTAGAAACACAGGGGTGAGCAACAGAGTTCAAGAAGCAGAGGCAAGGAGAGTTTATAAGTACTAGAAATAAAGAGCATTGAACCAAGCTTTGATATTCTGCAGGCTGGGAACCAGGAGGTTATGAAATATTCTTGCCTAGACTTTTGCAGAGGAAGGCCCCCCACACTGATATCTGGATTTTATTAATATGAAAAATAATATTAAATATATAGAATATACCAGAATATTATAAACATTCATGTTCACTTTTTCCTATATATATATATATATTTTTTTGATTTTATTGAAATATAATTAGTTGCTTGTATTTACATTGTACAAGTCAATGAAATTTTTTCAATTATAGCTGGTATATAATAGACCAGTTTCAATTTTATAGCATAGTGATGAGAGATCCACATAACTCGAAAAGCAATCAGCTCACTAAGTTTAGTACTCTTCTTCCCCTTTACACATTTATTACATTATTAACCATCTTCCCCATACTGCACTCTACATCTCCATGTCTATTCAGCAACTATCCATTTGTACTTCTTAATCTCTTTGCCTGTTTTTGCTATCTCTCCCCAACCTCCCTTTCATCTAGTAGCCTTCAAAATATTCTCTGTATCTATGAGTTTGTTTCCGCTTTTGTTGTTGATTTTGTTCTTTAGATTTCACATGTATGTAAAATTGTGCAATATTTGTCTTTATCTGGCTCATTTCATTCAGGTCAATACCCTCTAGGTCTATCGAGGAGATATCTTTCTCCATCTCATTCCCATTTAGTCTGTGTGTGTCTTTTAATCTGATGTGAGTCTCTGGGAGGCAGCATATATAGGGGTCTTGTTTTCTTATTCACTCAGCCACTCTGTCTTTTGGTTGGAGCACTTAATTTTTTTCCAATTCAAGTACTTGTTGATAGGAATGTAGTTATTACTATTCTTTATGCCTGTTTTTGATACATATTTTTTCTTAAAGAAGTCCCTCTGACAATTCCTGTAATACTGACTTGGTATTGATAAATTCCTTTAGTTTGTTTTTGTCTGAGAAACTCTTTACCTGTCCTTCGACTCTCAATGATAGCTTTGCAAGATAAAGTATTTTTGGTTGTAGATCCTGGGTTTTCATCACATTGAATATTTTGTGCCAAGCCCTTCTGTCCTGCATAGTTTCTTTTGAGAAATCAGCTGCCAGTCTTATGGGTGCTCCCTTGTACATAACTAATTGCTTTTCTCTTGCTGCTTTTAAGATTCTCTTTTTGTATTTAACCTTTAGCATGTTAATTATGATGTGTCTTGGTGTGGGCCTCTTTGGGTTCATTTTTTGGGGGACTCTCTGAGCTTCCTTGGGTTGTATGTTCATTTGCTTCACCAACTTGGGGAAGTTTTCCATCATTATTTCTTCAAATAGCTTTTCAACATCTTGTTTTCCTTCAGGTACCTCTATGACACGGACATTTTTACATTTCATAGTGTCCCATAGGCTTCTTGAATTATTATTATAGTCTTGGCTTCTTTTTTCTTGCCGTTCTGATTGAGTGTCATTGGCTTCCCCATCCTCTATATAGGTTGTTTGATCCTCTTTATTAACTCTGTTGATTCTATTTAATATACTTCTCATCTCAGATAATGTGTTCTTCATTTTAGACTGGTTCCCTTTTATAATTTCCATTTCCATTTTTATGTTTTCCATCTCTGAGTTCTCACTGAATTCATCTACACTTCTAAGTTCATTGAGCATCTTTATAACCAGTGTTTTAAACTCTGCATCTGTTAGATTGCTTGACTCTGTTATTCTCATACGGTTTCTGCTTCTTTGTCTTCTTTTGGCTGCCTTTCTGTGTCCGTTTCTATGTACTAAGCAAAGCTCTTAAGTCTCCCAGTCTTATTAGTGTGGATTTGTCAAGTAGGTGTCCAGTGGCACTGTTCTGAGAGGAGTTGAGCTGCAGGCCAAATTTAACCCCAGCCTGTGCCCCTCCACGGCCACCTGTTAGGATTCAGCAAGCAATCCACAGATGCTGTGCTTATAGTCGCCTCAAGAAGCCATACCAAAAACTGCAGTCAGCTGCCAACAGTGTGAGTCTAGGCACTGCTCAGCAAGGGGCACCTGACTCACTGAAGTTACACTTCCATGTGGCTTGGGTGGGGCGGCAAGTTGGGGGAGGTGGAGTTTCAGGGAATCCTCTGGGTGGAGCGACCTCTGTTATCCAGTTAGATGACGTCTCAGTTGTGGCAGCACTGTGTCTGCACACTGGGATGGGGAGGGCTTAACAGAAGAACATTGGATACTGTCAGCACTTCAGTACGAGTAAGCTTCACCTCTGGCCCTCACTCCAATAACTCAGTGTCCCCTTGGAAGTCCCTGGTGCCCCTAGAACAGCCAACCCAGTGCTGGTGCTCAGAGCAAGCAAGTCTGTCATCATGAAAGTCCACCTGTGGATACGGCACCTTTAAGGCATCTGTAGCTGGCAGCTGCTGCTGCTGAGGCTGCCACTGCTGCAGCCTCTGTCCCACTCAGCCACCCTGGGCAGCCTCACATCCTTGCCCCTTCCTATCTCCTACTGTAGGGTGATTTCTTATTTCTCTCCCTAGTTGTAGGGCTTGTTCATCTAGATCCCAGGCAATTTTCCTTGCTGTTAACTCCTTGTTTCTCTTACAACTTTGATTTGTTGGCAAGAGAGATGAACAGAGCCTCTATCATCTACGCCATTTTTTTCTCTTGCCCATAAGTTGATTTTAATATCTCGTGTATATATTGTAGGTATAGTAAGTAAGCTTTAATGATTACTGTTGCTCTCTGGATTATTAAATGCTTCCTTACAAAATTCATTGTATTTTAAAAATAGTTGTAATGGTTAATTTTATGTGTCAACTGGGCCACAGGGCGCTCAGATATTTGGTCAAATTTTATCCTGGATGTTTTTATGAGGATATTTTCATTTGAGATTAACATTTTAATTGGTAAAGGAGCAGATTGTCTTCCATACTGTGGGTGGGCCTCTTCCAATTAGTTGAAGACATGAATAGAACAAAGACCTGCTCTGAGCAAGAAGGAATTCTGCCAACAGACTGCCTTTGGACTCAAACTGCAACTCTTCCTTGAGACTCCAGCCTGCCTACCCCATCAGATTTTGGACTTCCAGCCTCTACAATTGCATGAGCTAAATCCTTAAAGTAAATCAACCCCCACATCTGTTTACCTACCTACCTACCTACCTACCTACCTATGTATTTGTATGTGTAATGTATATATACACACACACACTCTATTGGTTCTGTTTCTCCAGAGAACCCTGACTGATATATTGGGCAAGATGTTTACCCTCTCTAAACCTTAGTTTCTTCATCTTTAAAATGAAGATTATAGACTTTACAGGGTTTCTGTGAAGAGTCATAATATACCACTCAGAGCACAGCCCAAAACATGCTAAGCACCCAGGAAATGTTAGCCATTGGATGTTTATCTGTTGGGTTTCACAGTTTGCCTTGAAAAAGACCCACAATCTTATTAGCAAATTCCACTTTAAAGGTTTTGGACACTTTAGTAATCTAGTAGAGTCTCATTTTTCCAGGCTCCATCTAGTGTTAACTTTCTAACATCCAGTCTATCTTCATTCTTCTTATGTTTCCTGCTCATTCCCACCTCAGTGAGTTTATACTGCGAATTCAAATTCTATACTCTCTTCTCTTCTTCATAAAACTCAGCACACAAGTCAAAACTTGGTTCCTGCTCACTCTCATCCTCCATAGTACTCCCTGACTTCTAACATATGGTATTACATCTCACATTATTTCCTTTTCCATATGGTATTACATTTTACGTTATTTCCTATTTCATTACAAACATTCTCTTCCTCTAATATACAGGCATACCTTGTTTTATTGCTCTTTATTGTGCTTCACAGATTTTGCATTTTCACAAATTGAGAGCAAGACCCTCTACCAGCAAAAAGATTACAACTAACTTTATTGTGGTGATCTAGAAACCTGCAATACCTTCAAGGTATGCCTGTATCAGGATACACTAGGCTTTGCTTCAGTAACAAGTACTAACTGAAATCTTACTAGCTTACATACGTGGAGTTGGGCTACTTACTCTCCAGGGCTGTCCTCCATATGGTGACTAAGAAATCCAGTTGCTTTCATCCTGTGGTTCTGCAGGCTTAATGCCTGACCATAGTCACAACCAAAACGGACAGGAAAGGAGGGCTGTCTTTGGGCCAGACTTGGTAGTGGCTTACATTAGTTCTGCTCATATCCATTTGACCAAACCTCAGTCACATGGTCCTAACCAAACTGCAGAGGAGATTGGGAAATACAACCTTTCTGAATATCTAAGAATAGGAAAAGATAAAACCACAAAATATGAAATAGTAAGTTACAGTTTGACGAACAATGAAGAAGCCTCACTGCAGCATATGATAAAATCTCAAATGAATTGCATAGACAATGATGGCGACATTTAGAAAAGAGAGAGATCTAGCCATCTAATGGAGGTCATCAGAGATGATAGGGAGAAAGAACAACACTGAATCTTGAAATATCAGAAAGATTTGGTTGGAAATAGGTATGGAAGGAGATACTAAGTACCCTGGAGGCAAAGAGTTATTTATCTTGTGGTGAGCATCCAGTATATTCTCAATATTTTTATCTAATCAAAATTCTTAAAGCAGTAATTCTCAAAATATAGTCCAAGGACTCTTAGATTTCCAGAGAGCCTTTCAGAGGTCCATGAGGTCAAAACTTTTTTCATAATAATATTAAGATGTGATTTGCCCTCTTCACTCTCATTCTCCAAATGTGTTGTGGAAATTTTTAGAGGATACATGATGTGATAAATAATAGATTGAATGTCAGAAGCAGATGTAGCAATCCAGTTGTCTTCTAGTAAGCCAGACAGTGAAGAATTTCAAAAGTGTTGAACAATGCCAGTCTTCTCATTAGTTTTTTTGTTTGGGAAAATGCAGTTATTTTCCTAAAAGTATGTTAATAAGTTATGGGTTTCTTGTTATTTTTAAGTGAATTAATAAATTAGTATTTTTAAATTCAAATTTTCTCAGGTTTGATTTCTAACCGGGTAAATATTGGTAGATAATAACCTAACAAAAGCTCCTTGGGATGCTCAATAATTTTTAAAAGCATAATGGTGTTCTGAGACCAAAAACTGTGAGAACTTCTATCTTAGATCATAAAAATAGAAATGGAATCTATAAGTTCTTGCTCTTAGAATTCAAAGCTTTTTCAAATTTCTAGCATTTTGACATATTCATATCTTGTCTCAGATGCTCTTTGCTATCTACAACAGTCTGCAATCATTATCACCAAGCATAATTCACAGATACAAATGGGCATGACATTGGTGAGCAAATATACAAAATATTTACATTCAGTTTTTTTTTCTTTTTAAAAAAAATTATTTATTTTAATTAGTTTCAAGTATACAATACATTGGTTAGACATCTATATAGTTCGTAAAACTATCCCCCCAAATGCTCCCTCCCTCCCCTGAGCTTCCACCTAGCCAACGTATTACTGCTAACTATTCTCTATGCCATGCTCCCCATCCCCATGACCATCCATCAGCACTAATTTGTACTTCTTTAACCTTTCACCCCATTCTCCCAGCCCCCCAAACTCCCTTCCTCTCTGTCCGTCACCAAATTGTCCACTATATTTATGAGTCTGTTTTTGATTAGTTTGTTCTTTTTATTCCTTGGATTCCACATATAAGTGAAATTATATAGTGTTTATCTTTCTCTGACTTAAATACCTTCTAGGTTCATCAAAGCAATATCTTTTTCCATCTCCTTCCTTTTCATATGTAGGGGTCTTGTTTTCTTATTCTTTCAGCCACGCCATCCTTTGGTTGGAGCACTTAATTCTTTTATATTTAAGGTACTTATTGATAGAAATGTAGCTGTTAGCATTCTTAACTCCTGTTTTTGATACATGTTTTTTCTTCTTAAAGAAGTCCCTCCAACATTTCCTGTAATACTGGCTTGGTGGTGATAAATTCCTTTAGCTTATTTTTGTCTGAGAAGCTCTTTATCTGTCCTTCAACTCTAAATGATAGCTTTGCTGGATAGGTTATTCTTGGTTGTAGATCCCGGGTCTTTATCCTGTGGAATCTTTTTTGCCAGGCCCTTCTGTCCTGTGCAGTTTTTTTGAGAAATCAGCTGCCAGTCTTATGGGTTTCCCTTTTAAGTAACTATTTTTCTCTTGTTGCTTTTAAGATTCTTTCTTTGTATTTAACCTTTGGCATTTTAATTATGATGTGTCTTGGTGTGGGCCTCTTCAGATCCCTGATTTTTGGAATTCTCTGAGCTTCCTGGTTAGGGAAGTTTTCCATTATTATTTCTTCAAACAGCTGTTCATCATCTTGATTTTCATCAGGTATGACGATCAGACAAATATTTGGACCCTTAATAGTGTCCCATGTGCTCTTTAAATTATTTTTATAGTCTTGGCATCTTATCTCTTGCCATTCTGATTAAGTGTCCTTGGCTTTCCCGTCCTCTAGATAGGGCATTTAATCCTTTTCTTTATTCACTTTGTTTATTTCCTTGTTTATTCCATTTAATATACTTCTCATCTCAGATAATGTGTTCTTTTGGACTGGTTCCCTTTTATAATTACCATTTCCATTTTTATGTTTTTTTTATCTCTTTGTTGAAGTTCTCACTGAATTTATCTACACTTCTCAAAAGTTTGTTGAGCATCTTTATAACCAATGGTTTTAACTCTACATCTGTTAGATTACTTGACTCCATTATATCTGGATCTCTGTTCTATTCTCTCGTGGTTTCTGCTTCTTTGTCTTCCCATTTTGGCTGCCTTTCCGTGTCTATTTCTATGTACTAAGCAAAGCTCCTGAATCTCCTAGTCTAATATTAGTGTGGATTTGTCAAGTAGGTGTCCAGTGGCACAGTCCTGAGAGGAGTTCAGCTGTAGGCCAAATTTAGCCCAAACCTCTACCCCTCTGGAGCCACCTGTTAAGATTAAGCAAGCAATCCACAGATGCTGTTCTTATAGTTGCCTCAAAAGTTCACACCAGAAACCCAGGCCAGCTGCCTCCAGTGTGAGTCTAGGCGCTGCTCAGCAAGGAGCACCTGACTTGCTGAGGATATACCTGGATGTGGCTTGACTGGGGCTGCAAGTTGGGAGAGGTGGGGCTTCAGGGAATCCTCTGTGCGGAGTGACCTCTGTTATCCAGTTTGATGACGTCACAGCTATGGCTGCACTGTGTCAGGCCCACTAGTAGGGGGAGGGCTCAACAGGGAACAATGGATACCTCCAGCACTTCTGTACAGAGTGAGTCTTGCCTCTGCCCTCACTCTGACAATGTCTCCCTGTAAGTCCCTGGTGCCCCATGCATGCAGCCAAATGGGCACTGGTGCTTAGAGTGAGCAGGTCCATCACCACGAAAATTGGTTGGCAGACGTGGCCCCTTTAAGAGGCTTCTGCTGCTGCCACTGCCACAGCTTCCCTCAGCCACTCGAGACTGGGCAGCCCCGAGTCCTCGCCCCGTCCTACCTTCTTCAGGGTGATTTCTTGGATTTCTCCCTAGTCGTATGGCTTGTTCAGCTAGATCCCAGTGGATTTTTCCTTGCTGCTGCTCCTTGTTTCCATCACAACTTTGATTTGGTAGCCAGAGGGATGAACAGAGCCTCTTATCATCTATGCCATTTTTCCCCCTCTACATTCAATTTTATACTCGTTGAACTTCAGAATGTTGCTCAAAATTGTAAGTACAGAAAGGTAATACAGAAATGTAGATAACTGAAAGGTGTGTTTTTAAGGCCTCAGTATGTACATGTTGCTAAATGTATTCAGAAAGATTTAACTCTAAACTTTCTCAGTCTATGCTTATACCTTAAGTTAACTAAATACATAACAATGAGTAGTGTTCCCCAAAGTGTATGAGAAAAGGAATCTAATTAAATAACTTTGGGAGCTCTGGGTTAAATTGAGCTAAGCCAACTGCATTTCTGTGACCATCTTAGAGCCTTTTTATATATATGCCTCATCTCTCAACTTTTCTAAGCATGAAAACTTTTTTTTGCAAGATAGTTCATGGGCCATGCGTCCCTCAAATACTTTGGGAAATTATGGTGTGTGTGTGTGTGTGTGTACAGGCCACTACTGATGTTTAATAAGCTTTGGCTGTATGTACTTAGGTTTCAAAGAATAGAATTTGGCCAAAACCATGAATCTAAGTCCATAATTGTTATTATAGGTTTACATGGCAAATCTCATGCTCTAAAACATAACCCCAAACAGTCAAAGCCCACTAGAACATGATTTGCTTGTGAAGCAGGTATAGGACTTCCTAGATCCAGTGCAATGAAAGGGGCCTATTATATTTCCTGCCCTAATATGACATTTGAGAAAAATTCTGGCAGATTTCTGTTTAAAGCCACAGACTGTATTGTCTCCTAAAGCAAAAGACAGGAAGTTGACAGAGGGTACATGTTGCAAAGAGTTGAATGGTAATAATTCCTTCTGGGAGTATAAATGGAGGAAGCTAGATGGAAAAGACCTAGTTTGAAGGATAATAAAGTGTAAAGCACTCAGAAGTGTTGAAGGTAAGGCCTCAACCCTGATAAGGAGGCCTAGACTTTTATTTGTAGTGACATGAGTGACATTTATCTGCCTTTCACTAGAACATCTAATCCACTTGTCAAGGTGTGTCTTAAATGGAGAACCTGATTTCTGGTCAGAGTTGGCAGGCTTCGAATACAAATGTGACTGCCCTGGCTGAAATTCCTGAAAAAAAAAATCATTGAGATGTGAAATCACTGGGTAAATACAGCAACTCGATTTTAATTTGTCTCAGAGAACATTGTCTCAAGAGGGTCTTGGCTTCATGATAGAAATTATGTCTATCAATTAAAGTAGAAGTGGGTTAACAATGCTCAGTATCTCCTACTTAGTCCCTAAGTATAATCCTAATAGAATTGTAGATGTCTCTTTCTTATCCCATATTGTTAACACAGTCCAGTTTTAGGAACTGAAAATCAGGATGAATCAGGAACATCTACAAAAACTTTCTGGCTGCTATAGTTAAGGAACTGTGAGAGATCAGGGTATCATTCTCTTTAAAGGAGCTTGTGTAGATGATGAAATAAGGCATAACCACATTTAAAATTAAGTAGAGAGAAGCAATTTGAATAGCAGTCCAAGGGGGGAAAAGGCCATGGTTATTTCCAAACAAACAGAACTTTAAGAGTTCAGAGGAGGGAAATAAGAAAAGGTTGCTATGGATAGGGAGTCAAGCAAGAATTTATATGGAGGAAGTGGGATTGGGAACAGGTCTTGATGAAGGAGTGACAAATCAGATCTTCACCTAGGTGATGTGTCATAAATTAACTCCAGGCTATAGTGATTCCCCCGCCCCCATACACAAGTGCTTACACACACACACATGCATGTACACACATTTTCTTCCTCTACTTGTCCATATGCTTCAGTCACTTAATTCACACTGCCATTCATTGTATTTCAGTGTAGTGTCATTATGTGACAGGGCTTCCCCTCATCTTCATGCCAAGCACTTTAGGAAAGTCTCTTTTTCTCTTTGCTTTATGCCCAGATATAGCTCTTTTATTTTTCCACAAGTCAACTGTATTGAGGTATAATTTACATACATTAAAATGCATCTATTTTAGGTGTACAGTCAATAAATTTTGACAAATGTACATATTTGAGTAACCACTACAATTGAGTTATAGAACAGTTCCAAATGTATATACTAGGTAACCACCAAAAATATAGAACAACTCTATCACCCCAAAAAGTTCTCTATGTGGTAACTACTCTCTCCTCACCCCTGGCCCAGGCAACAATTGATCTGCTTTATGCCCCTATAGATTAGTTTTTGTGAAATTTCCTATAAATAAAATCATACCATTTATAGCCTTTTGTCTGGCTTTTTTTTACTAAGTGTAATGTTTTAAAAGTTCATCTATGTTGTGTGAATTAGTTATTCTTTTTTAAATTACCATGGTGGTATTACTGTAGATATACCACAATTTATTTACACATTCCTTGTTGATATATAAATTTCAGTTTTCAGTTTTTTGGACTAAAGCTTCTATGAACATTGGTGTACACTTTTTTTTTTTTAATGTGGAAATATACTTTCCATTTTAGGAGCAAATACTAGGAATAAAGTTTGCTCTCTGATTTCTTTGGAATGGAGTTCACACTTCTTAGTCTAGCATCCTTGGCCCTCTACCATTGGCTCTTATTTGCTTTTCAGACTTTACTTTCCAGTGCTCACATCAATCATTCACACACCTTTGGACTACTTGCTCATCCACAGTTGAGCCACACATAAGCGACAGTGATTCCAGGACTACAAATGGATTTACACAAGTCCAGCTCCTCTTTTTTGCCTCATTGTCCATGTAATCAATGGTACACACCAGCCAATGGTTAGAGTTTGGAACTAACTTAGATGTGTGACTCATCTAAGACAAATTTCACAGACATTATTAATCTTGAAATTTTATTTGTCTCTAAACATGCCAGACATGTTTCTAGGATTTCAGAAATATTTTTTTTTTTTTGAAGAGAAGGGAGTACAGAGGGCATTCTCTCTTCATAGATTCCATCCACAAACATTTAATGAGCATCTACTATGAGCAGAGCTTTTTGGGATACACAAAAATGATGTGAGTCACTGCAGCTCTAAAAGGGAGAAGTCACAGATGGCTCTTAGCCCAAGTGAGTAAGTGGGTTGATACGATGTTAACTGAAGCACAAACTGGAAAATTGGAATGTACGGTTCATGACAATTACGAAGAGGAAGAAAAAAGCAAAAGCAAAATGCAGCCCACCCTACCTCATTATTCATTCATTGCTTAACCAAACTTAAATCATCCATTTGGTGATGCTGAATTTGAATGAAGTCTGTCATTATTAGAAGCATCATCTTGGGCAAGATTTGGCCCCATAATGTCTCCTAGGCTCAGCTTGTGGTTTCTTCAAAGTAATGCTAATCATGAAGATGAAAACAAAGATGTCTCATTTTGCTTGTAAGACAATGATATCAATCTGAAGGAGAAAAATATGTTAATTTAGTGTAGAAATTGTGCAAGTGTCATTTCTCATTTTTTCTATTTTTAAAATCTGATTCACCGTGTTCTGTGTATCCCTATATTCTTTTCTGAAATGAATCTTCCACCTGGACTAGAACATTTCTTTGTCCTAACACATGTTATTTAAATAGAATCATTGAAGAAACTTGAATAAGAACTAAAATAGAATTGGACAGTTGTGTTACACAAAAATGAGTTATTGTTTGACTTATGGCTGCACAACATAAAGAGCTGCTCATACTCCAGAATTTAGAATAGCACAATAGGAGAAAGCCTTAAATTAATTAGTGCTCTCCAAAATATAACAAAAGTAAAGATCCAACAGCTTTTCTGTGAGTGAATGGTGGTAACATGTTTCTATTTCTATCATGGAATCACTTGCTTAAGGAGAACTGGCTTAGAAATCTCTACTACCTTTTACAGAGAGAACTTTAGCCAGTGGTTGGGAAAAAAAGTATTGTGTGACACCAAAGACCGAGGAGAATATCTTTCATACAGCTAATCCCACTACCCAAAGAAAATCAAATTACCTAAAATCCCAAAGAAAATGCATTTCTCTTCTGTCTAGTACACAGAGGTCCCACAATGGGTGAGCCTTACTTTTATTCAATTTGTAGAGTTGCTTTCTAAAATCTCATTAATTTTTCCCAGCCAGCACTATCAGGCTAGGATTTCCACCACCCTTACATCCCCCCAAAAGATGTTATACCGAAGACAGGGGCAGCCCAAGTCCAGAGGAATAAGACACCTGGAGCTTTAACTTTACCAAGTGGTTTCAGTCACTGGGCCTGGTTCCTAAACCTCCTGCTGTGTGACCTTGAAGGAGCCTCTTACCTCCTTTTGATCCCACGGCTTTCACCTATAAAATGAGTCCTTCAAGGATTCTTCTGACTCTAACAGTCCAGGATTAGATGCTTCCTCCCTTATCTGAATACCTGTGACATTTGTGATCTGCATTTAATAACTGACATACATGACCTTATTGCCACTTGTGCTCAGCTGTGTGAATCTTCCTGGAGTCCCTCAGTGCAGTCAATAACATTTGACAAATCTTGACTGAGCATCTGCTGAGTGCCAGATTCTGTTGTAGGTACTGGGTATTCAGCATAAAATGCCTGTTCTCCTAGACTTACAGTCTTGTTTAGGGTGGGGAATAGGGTGGGAGAGAGACACCAAGTAGTGAAAAAACAATGAATAGTACTCCCTTGTGTTGTGATTAAGTGCTATGGAAAAAAAGAAAACAGGGCAAAGGGTAGGGAGTGAAGATAGGGTGGGACCTCTATTTTAAGGTCAAGGAAGGCCATTTTTCCATTTTTTAAAATTGGGGTAAAATTAACATTATTTTAACAGCAATTCTAACATGTGGGCTTTTCCCCACAGCACCAAGCAATTCTCCACACCTGCTGGGTGTCCTACAATTCAACTTAATTCTGGTATTATCTACCTGGAGATACCATCAGGTTTTACAGATTAAAGGGTCAGTTCTATGAAACTTACCCCTCCGCCTCCCACTTAGGAGGCCATTGCAAGTCCAGGTTGTCACCTGTGCTTCTGACCCACAAGCTATAGAATGTTCCTCGAGCTATGATCTGTTCCTCGGGTTCAATTTATTTGCTAGGGCAGCTCTCAAAACTCAACTGTTTTACTTGCTAGATTACTGGTCCATTACAAAAGGATATGTTTAAGTCCAGAAGGGCCATATCCTTACTCAGCCCCTCCCCCACACCCCGTAGTGTGGGAACCAGACTTCTCCCTTACCTTTGTGTAGGAACTGGTCCTTGCATCCAGGTTAGCAAAGCTACATACTCATCTCCCACTTCACTGGAGTTTCCACCCTTCCCCACCAATTTCCCCACCCAAAATATTCCCACAAAAAAAGCCCGCCTCAAGCCCCATATAAGTTTCAGGTCTCCTCACCTTCGGGGCTGACACCATCTTTGGCTTAGGCTGGCTGTCGCTCTGCTACAATAAATCTTGCTTAACCCCTTTGGCTTTGTATCTTCCTTTTTCAGCGAACCTAACACATAGAATAAATTGTCCTGTCCAAATTACTGTTCCACAGGAACTCAGATAGTAAATAGTTATTTTGGTCAACTAAGTTTGGAGCAACTCATTATGCTGCAATAGATAACAGAGATAACACTCATATAATTACCATCCAAAATAAAATTTAGAGCATTTTCATCACCCAAAAAGTTTCTTGTGCTCCTTCTAGTTAATTCCTCTCTCCACCCAGAGGTACCTCTTTCTAACTTTAACTGTCATAGATTGTTTTTGTTTATTCTAGAGAGGAAAGGCCCTTAGGATGAAATGAGTTTTGATTGGACACCTGCAGATAATAAGGGAGTGAATGATCCAGGCAAAGATCTGTGGGATCTAGGCAGAGGGAACAGTCAATGCAAAAGTCTCCCAATAGGAAAATGGCTGGTGAGTTTGAGGAGAAGCAAAGAAACTAATGTGGCCTGAATGGAGTGAATAAGAGAGTTTTGATGACCACAGTGATGAATTTAGGTTTTATTTTGGATGAGAGGAGAGATCATTGGAGAGCTTTTAGCATAGGAGTGACATAGTCTGACAAGCTTTAAAAAGAAGTCTGGAAGTTATGTAGAGAATTATGGGGTGGCAAAGGTGGAAGCAGAGACAACTGTGCAGTGGGTTAAAGATAACCATGAATTCTTTTTCATTCATCCCACGTGGGATTTTATTTCTTATTACTTGAATCTTTGGCAGACCCTGTCACGATTTAACTAAAAGAATGCATAGAAGTAATAGTGTAATTTCCAAGCCTCTACTTTTAGAAATCTGTAGCTTCTCTTTCAGTACAGCATCCTCTTAAAAGCATGCTATGAGGAAGCTATGAAGTTATAATGTCAAGTGAGACCAATATGGAGGAGAACCAAGGCCCCAAGGCCTCAGCTCCAGCTGAGCCCCCAAATGGACAGCCATTACCAACTTCCAGCCATGAGAATGAGGTCATATTGGTTGTTCTAGCTGTCCTAGCACCCAAGCTGGCATTACATAAAGCTGTTGAACCACCTGGTCAACCCACAGAGTCATAGGAAATAATAAACTGTTATTGCTTTAAGCCACTAATCTTAGAGTTGTTCATTACACAATAATAAATAATTGGAAAAGCCTGTTAGGAAACTATTAGTGTGAGTTTGTGCCTTTGCTCAGGGTAGTAGGAGTGGAGGCAGTAAGAAAAGAGATGACAGGATTTGTTATTATGGGGTAAGACAGAAAAGAAACAGGAATGACATCAAGGATTTAGGCTTTAACACTTGGAAGAATGGAGTTGTCATTTACTGAGATGGAAAGAATGCCAGAGAAACAGGATTGGGGGAGAAATCAAGAATTCAGATCATGGCATGTTAAGTGCAATATACTGATTAGATTTCCAAACAGAGATATTGAGTAGGCAGGTGGATCTGTGAGTGTAAAATTCAGGGGAAGAATTTGGGCTGGAGAATTAAATTTGGAAGTCAATAATATATAAGTGATATTTAAAGTCATGAATATGGATGCAATTACTATGAGCTAGTGTTAATAAGGAAGAGAAGAGTTCTAAGGATTGAGCCCTAGCATATTACAATATTTGAGGTCAAAAAGATGGGGAGAAAGCTCAAAGGAGACTGAAAAGTTGTGCCAGTGAGATGGGAGGGAAGTCAAGAGACTGTGTTTTGGAGGCCAAAAGAGGAAAATGTTGCAAGAAGAGAGTGAACAACTATGTCCAGTCTGGCTGATGTTCTCCTTGAGTGCAGCTATGAAGCCTACCACTTACACTAATCATTTGAAATTTATTGAAACTTGCTTTGGCCTGAGTATGCAATTAATGTTTACTAATTTCATCTGTAGCAAAGGGGTGCAATAGTCCATATATGTTAGATAAAGCCTACTAATTGTGTTCAGATCCTTTATATCTTTCCTTATTTTTTTCTTTGGTCTGTTTGATCTATTCATTACTGAAAATAGCATGTTAAAACTACACATAAATGCACTGCTGGTAGGAATGTAAATTGGTAGTGCCACTACGGAAAACAGTATGGAGGTTCCTTGAAAGATTAAGAATAGGATTATCATATGACCCAGCAATTCCTCTTCTGGGTATCTACCCCAAAAATTTAAAAACACTTACCTGTAGAGATATATGCACCCTGAGGTTCATTGCAGCATTATTCACAGTGGTCAAGACATGGAAACAACCAAAGTGTCCCTCGATAGATGATTGGATAAAGAGAATGTAGTAAGATATATACAGTGGAATATTACTCAGCCATAAGAAAAGATGAAATACTGTCACTTGCCACAATATGGATGGAACTTGAGATTATCATGCTAAGTGAAATAAGTCAGAAAAAGTTGAGAACCATACGATTTCACTCATATGTGGGATATAGAACAAAGCAACAAATGAACAAGACAAACAGAAACTCATGGGCACGGACAATAGTTAGTGGTTACCAGAGGAAAAGAGGGGAGGTGAGGAGGTACACAAGGGTAAAGGGGGTCAAATATATGGTGATGGAAGGAAATAAATAAAATCAGGGATGAAAGAGGGGAAATTATGACAGACATCGCAGAAATACAAAGGATCATACAAGAATACTGTGAAAAAGTATATAACACCAAATTTAATAACCAAGAGGAAATAAACAAGTACTTAGAAAGATACTACCTTTTGAGACTAAATCAAGAAGAACTGGAAAATCTAAACAGACTGATCAGCAGTATGGAAATTGAAACAATCATCCAAAACCTACCAAAAAGTAAAAGCCCAGGACCAGATGGCTTCACCAGTGAATTATACCTAACATTCAAAGAAGATATAATACCTATTCTCTTCAAACTTCCAAAAAATCAAAGAAGAGGCAATACTTCCCAACTCATTTTATGAGGCCAATATTAACTCTGGTGCCAAAACCCGGTAAAGACAACACACAAAAAAGAACACTACAGGCCAATATCTCTCATGAACACAGATGCAAAAATCCTAAGTGAGATACTAGCAAACTGAATATAGCAACATTGAAAAAATTATGCACCATAGTCAAGCTGGCTTCATCCCAGGAGCACAGGGATGGTTCAACATATTCAAATCGATTAATGTGATACACCACATAAACAAATTAAAAAATAAGAATCATATGATCGTATCAATAGATGCAGAAAAAGCCTTCGACAAGATACAGCATCCATTTATGATCAAAACACTTCACAAAATCGGTATAGAAGGAAGGTACCTTAACATAATAAAGGCCATTCATGACAAACCCTCAGCCAACATTATACTTAATGGTGAAAAACTAAAAACCTTCCCTCTAAGATCAGGAAAAAGGCAAGGCTGTCCACTATTGTCACTGTTATTCAATATAACGTTGGACGTCCTAGCAAGTACAATCAGGCAAGAGAAAGATATGAAAGGCATCCAAATAGGAAATAAAGAAGTCAAACTGTCACTATTTGCAGATAACATGATTCTCTACATAGAAAAGCCTAAAGACTCCACAAGAGCACTACTAGAAACGATAAGCAAATACAGTAAAGTCTCTGGATACAAAATCAACGTTCAAAAATCCAAAGAGTTCCTATATTCTAATAATGAATTGTCAGAAAAAGAAGTGGAAAAAATAATTCCTTTTGAAATTGCAACAAAAAGAATAAAATACCTAGGAGTAAATTTAATGAAACATGTGAAGGACCTATATAATGAAAACTATAAGACCCTAAGCTGGAGAAAGACTTGTATAGAGAAGAGTCAGAAGCAAGAAAGGAAATGATTTGATTGGCTTGAGCAGTTGTCTTCTTTGGAAAAGACTACTTGGCTATTTGTGATTGGTTGTCCTCAGGTTTTGATTACTTAACCTTGAAGGATTTACAGGTTTAGGTTTAGGTTTTCTCACGGACACTACTAAGGCATTAAAGCCACCTCAGTTGAGTGACCTCCTTGTTTAATTAATTTAACACCAGTGAGAGCATAGATATGTTTATGTTTGCTGTCTCCAGTGGTTTCCTAGTCTATACCTGATTCTGTTTTCAGAGCAGTCTTCTTGGGCTGTTGGCTTTCTCCTGTTGAGTAGCACCTGACCAGTGAGGACATAGGGAATCCAAGGCAAATAACTATGGGAGCCCTGGCAGAACAGTCCTATGGGGAAAGGGTTGGAGGCCAGGGACTGAGCCCTGGTGGGTGAAAGCAAAGGTGGAGGAGGAGATTCTCCCTGATCTTGTGGTCTGTCTCTCACAGGCCAAGGAGCAGCCCCCACCCCCACTCCCACCCCACACACATACACACCTACAATGGGAAAGTGGCCACCACAATCTCTGTTTATAACTACCAGGATGGGAGAAGATGACCATGATCCCAAATGGCAGTTATAAAAACATTTGATATCTATCTAAAATCTCAGAATAAAGCTTTCTGCTGCCCTAGGAAAGGGACTGGTTGTGTTTGGCAAATGAATGCAGTTAGGATGGAGGGGTCAAGAATGGTCATGGACAAGCCTTATAAGTGAGCTATGCAAACACAGACCCTGTATGCTATTCTGGGCTTTTGCGGGCCAACGACACCTCCCAATTTCTTAGAAGAGAGGCTAAGAGTGACTTAAACCTTAGGCTTCTTCAGGAAATTGTAAAGTTAGGAGCTGTGATGAATGCTTTTCTGATCAGACAGCATGGACAGCATAATAATCCAAAGACTCTGTATTTAATGATGAAATCGGGCCAAGATCTGCCTCCAAGGTGAAATCACCAAGTCTCTTTCTGCTCACTCCAGAGCAGGACTTAAGAGTTCTATTGGGCTGAGAGACTCTTCAAGGATCTCAAATTTGCCCAGCAGGGATGATATTGACCTGTTATTAATGAATGGTTCTTCCCCTGAGAACACACAGGAGATGGAGATTGCAATCCACCCTTTTGTCTTGTTTTTTAAGTTCTGTCCCAGTTCTTGCAGAGTAGTTTCCTTGGGAAGAAATAGGTAAACTTTTACCTGTGACTTCAAAGGTCCTAGTTCTATACAGCCTGTGGGGTTCTTGCAACATTCTATGTCTGAAGGTTTCCTAGGGGTAGAGGGTGGAGGAGGGTTGGAGGCCTTTTCCTTCAGTCAGTGGACTCACAGGAAAGGGACTCCACCTTAAAGGATTGAGATCATGGATAACTTTTGAAAGTTCTTGAAAACATTTTTGCATTTATTAGAATAAAATAATGACTCTCCACATGATATAAAGGCAGTATAAACTCACCAGGAACCTTCAGAAACTTTCCATGCAGTATCAATAAGAAGTTTGTGAATTTATTTGGCTTTGGGCTAGATAATATTCAAACCAAGAAGAATTATGACTGTGAGTATGCCTGGTTCTTCATGCAAAACATATTTTGTTAATGCCCTGACTAGGGTTGATGGACTTTTTATATCCTGGACTCCTCTCTGTTTCTGGAGATGTGTTATCAGTTCTTCTACCAACAGGCAAGAAGGGCCCATGCTCATCTACTTTCACTCTCTTGATAACACTGTACAAACTGTCTTCTCATCCTCTTCTCTTCCCACCTTCTGGTCTCACTCTTTCTGAACAGCCTCCTCTAGAGCGATTCATCTCTATTCAAAAAAAGGTACACTTAAGTGAATATAAAGGAACTAGAGGTTCCCACAAGGGAAATGCATAGCTTGGAATTACTATACAGATAAATAAATAATTCACCAAGAAATAGAATAAGAACTTGGATAAGACTAACAAAGAAGATATCAGATAGCAAGGACACTAGGTGTTTATGTATAAGGAGAAATGAAAGTAATACCTGTGAAAACTCTTTAAACCCTAGAAAGGACTAGTTTAGAATAGTGTTCACCACAAATAAATGATGTTGAAACTTATGGTCTGTGAAGTAGGTAAAACAAGTGTTGTTTCCCATTCTAAGAGGAGCAAACAGATGCCCAGGTAATATTCACATTATGACTTCTAGTTATGGTCTTTTTCTTCAGTGAAATGCCTTTCAAGAATTCTTCATGTCTAGACAATCCAAGTGCAATGAATAAATCTTCAGTGGCTCCTAGAATTTTCAAAAATGCTGTTAGAAATTTTGGGGCATAAATAGTGAAATTTGAATATGGATTATATATTGGATGGCATTATTGAATTAATTTTAATTGTCTTAAATATGACAATAGTATTGTGGTTAGGGAAGAGATGGTCTTATTCTTCAGAGATGCAGGCTTGAGGATTTATGCCATCAAGAAAGCAGAGGAGACCATAGAGGAAAGGAGAGTGAAGGTATCAGAAGACTCAGCTGGTCTGCTCAACACCTCACTCAGCCAGATGGAAAACATATTGTTTTGAATATCTATTGCTGAATAATAAACCAGCCCAAAACACAGAAGCTTAAAACAACAACTGCTTATTTGTTCCTAATCTGCACTTTGGGCAAGCTGCTCATCTCTGCTCCATGTGGCATCACCTCTGGTGCTCAAAAGGTTGAGGCTGAATGGAATGACTTGCTATTGGCCAGGTTTCTCGGTTCTCCTCCACATGTCCCCTCCACGTGGTTAGCTTGGGCTTCTTCACAGTGTGGTCATCTCAAAGCAGTTGGACTTCTTACACAGCAGCTGGCTTCCCTCACAATGCAAACATGGAAGCTGCCAGACCTTCATAAGGCTTAGGTCTAGAACTAGCACTGTGTAATTTCTGCTGCAGGCTACAGGGCCAAGCCAGATTCAAAAGACTTAAATACCAGGAGGACAGGCTCCTTGTGAGGCCACTAAATGAACAGTTTGCCACCGATAGGGATCAGGAGCTTCGGCCAGTGGAATTTTCCTGTAGATCAACAACTATAGGAACAAGGTACATGAGAGGTGACTGTTTCAAAAATCTTTGGATCCTTGATCACTGTTGAAAAGTAGTGATCAAACTGTTCCATGAAAATAGAGGAAAACAAGGATTTCCTTATTGCAGCATCTCTCCAAGGATTTAAGGAGCTCATATGCACTGGGGGTATAATATAAAGTATTTTTCAAACCTATAAGACCATGGTGCACACATTTGAAAAGACTATCATTTGGGACATTAAGATTGTAAAGACCCCAATTCAGATTAATTTTTTTTAAATTTAAGAAGTCTTTTAAAAAATTGTGATAAAGTACATGATATAAAATGTATCATCTTAACCATTTTTAAGTGAACAGTTCAATGGTATTAAAGGCATTCACAGTTGTGCAACCATCACCACTGTCCATCTCCAGAACTTTTTCATATTACAAACGAAACTCTATATTCACTAAACAATAATTTCCCATTTTCCCCTCTTCTCAACCCATCAGCAACCACCTTTCCACTTTCTATCTCTATGAATTTGACTACTATAGGTACCTCATATAAGTGGAATCATTCAATATTTGTCTTTTTGCGATTGATTTATTTATAGCCACCCCTGCTCTTTTTTGGTTACTATTTACGTGGAATATCTTTTTCCATTCTTTCACTCTTACCCTATTTGTGTCTCTAGATCTAAACTGAGTCTCTCGTAGACAGCTATAATTGGATCATGTGTTTTTTTTTTTTAATCCATTCCATCAATCTCTGTCTTTTAATTGGAGAATTTAGTCCACTTACATTTAAAGTAATTATTGATAAGAAGGGACTTACTCATGTAATTTTGATATTTTTTTCTATATGTCTTATAGCTTTTTTTTGCACCTCATTTCCTGCATTACTGTCTTCTTTGTGTTTAGTTGATTTTTTGCAGTGAAATGTTTTTATTTCCTTCTTGTTTCCTTTTATGTATGTTCTATAGATATTTTCTAATATGAATCCCCTTGGCATGGGAAAATTCTAATTGCTCACAGGTAAAAATAATTACCTGGTCATGTACTTCCCCCGGCACATGCATGCCTAGAAAGACTGAACCCCCAGCTGTTCACTTGCTGAACTTTTATTAGTTCTTTGAGACTTAGCCCAAAGATTACTTCCTTATCTGAGCGTGTTAGGACCTACTCACAGGCAATCTATACAATCCTTTAAGTGTATTTACATGAAATGGCAAATAATATTGTTAGCTAATATTTACTGGGTACCTACTATCTGTAAGATATTTTGCTGAATACTGATTTGTCTGACTTCTGAATCTGAGTGTTTACCTATTGCACGTTTTGGCCTCTCCGGAGATGTTACTCTATCGACATTTAGCACATAACATTGTGTGGCGAAGACTGCCATTTTCCTACCAAATCTATTTTTTTTTCTTCCTGGAAACATATTTGCCTAATTGGAGATTATCTCCCAACCTGCTCAATGGCTAGATATGGCCACATAGCTAAGTATCCACCAATGGAATGTGAGAAATTCCCATGTCACTTCTTAAAAGGAAATCTCTTTCCTAGGACTTCTACTCTATCTCTCCTTCAGTGCCTACCACTCAGCTTGGCCACATAGACCAGGAAGATACCTTGTAGATGGAAGAGGGACAAAATGGAAGGGATCTGGATTTCTGAATGTGCAAGAGTAGAGCCACCAGCCAAACTTGGGGCTGTTAATGAGGGATAAACTTTCATAATCTCAAAGCCACTGTATTTTGGGACCTATTTGTCACAGCAGCTAAAACGTCATCCTAAACAATTTCCATTTGTTTCTCCCCTATTAGACAGAGAAGTTCTGGAGGACAAGAATCACACCACATTCATCTCTTTGTATACTTGACTTGAAATAGTGCAAGGGGCATTGCAAGTACTCCAGAATGAATGCTCTTGTTAAATGAGTGATTGAATAAATTGTTACTTATATTATTGCAAAAATTCCTACAAAAAAAGTGTTGGAGCATTAGGACCAGATGCAGGCACACCTGAAAAGGAAGAAAAAACTGATTCTTGGCAAGAATTGGGACCAGGATGCAGGACTGACAGCATTCTAATGACATGAGAGTGGATGGGGGGAATATAATTTGATTTCAGTTGATTCATACACTTCCCATAAGTATGCTTGCAAGTGCTGGGAAGACCTTGCCAACAGGGCCCTACAAACACCATTAGCAAACTATCATGGTGATTAAACTGCAGGACGCTGCAGAAAGCCATTTCTCTAGCATGTTCCCCTAGTCAAGAAGGATCCAGCATTAAATTTGGGAAGGCTAAGATGGCAGTCATATTGCCCATCAGTATCATCTGTTGCCATCTTTGTGCTGCCAGCATGACAGCTGGGGAAGAGCAGGATCAAGTTGACTGGCAGAATGTTTTACATCTAATGAGTTTGTGCACAATAATAGTATAATAAATAAGACTCTAGAGAAACTCAGTTATCGCTTGCATTCCAAAAGTGAGATATGGCCTTACCAGAAGCTCACAGAGCCATCTGTCATCAAATATTAGTCTTTGTGTCAATGGCTGCACTGGCCTAAGGAAATCAGCAGAGGGAGGCTAATGAGAACCATGTCGTTCAAAAAAAATTTAAAGGAAGCTACCTTAAAGAGCCAGAGATTTTCAGTTGATTTTGAGATAAATATATAAAACCATTACCAAAAGCAGTTAGACTTGTAATCTTGGCTGCTGAATGCTAATAAGTCTTTCCATTGGTTGAGTTCAGTTTCTGTCACTTGGGGTGAGTTCTTGAGTAATATAATCCTTATCCGCTTGGATTTGGGACTGGAATTATTATGATCTTTTTTAATGTGTTTTGCCAGTTTGATACCTCAAAATCTGATCATCACCAAAGCACTCTGCTGATGACACAACTGCTAGTGACAGGAATACTGAAAGTGGATGAAAGCTTAAGAATTGAATGAAAGCTATTAGGATTCGTAGTTGTTTGGTTCTCTCATTTTTTGTTGAGGAAAAGGAGGAGGGAACTCACAAGCTGTTACAAATAAAGAATTGGGCTTAAAACAATCTCATCTGTCAATAACACTATCAAATGCTGAGAGTATCAAACCACATGGTAATGGCAGAAGTCTGGGAAAACACAGTGGCATGTTGACAGTTGAAAAAGTAAGTGCAATTAGAAAAGCAATTCGATGAGATGAAAAGTTCAAGGATAACCAAGTCCCAGTGGCAGCAAATGCAGAAAATTTTATGGGCTTTATCTGTGTAAGGTCTTCAGCCTAGGCTGCAGTGTTTATGATTGCAGAATGTGTCATTTTCCACCGTTGATGTGGGACCCTGCATAGGTCTCTATTAGGAGTTATAAGGATGGGCCCCAGGGACAGTTAAATTAGGTCAGCTTTGGTGGTTCAAACTCACAGACTTCATCTCTGGATTTGATTTTCCTGTTTAGAACAATCTTTCCTCAGTGTATTCCAGGACCAGTACTAGTGGATATTTATAGTGGTTATGGTAGAATGGTACGCAACATCTGTTCCAGCCCCTTGTAGTATGCCTTGCTATACTGCAGAGCCTGGAAAGCTAAATACTACATTTTCTAGAATCTCTTGAAGCTAGGGTTCCATTGTGATTTAGGTAGGTCCTACCAATCAGAAGTATTTGTATGAAATTTGAAGAGTAGTTCCATTATATAGCTGGGAATGGGGAGTTATTGTTTAATGGATACAGAGTTTCAATTTGTACAAGATGAAAATTGTTCTGGAGATGGTGGTGATAGTTACACAATAGTGTAGTGTGACTGTACTTAATGCCACTGAACTATACACTTAAAAATGGTTAAGATGGTAAATTTCATGTATATTTTACCATAATTTTTAAAAATTAAAAAGAAAATATCATTCCACTCTTGTGCACATATAAAAAGAAATACAGGCCATTAAATAAGTTAATGCTTTCCTAAAACTCTCTCAGTTATAGAACCTACCTCTTCCCAACCACTTCAGAGTCACTGATGCATTTTCCCACATTACCATTCTCTGCGCAATGAACAGTGGTAGTGATGCAGCATTTAAGAGGGCTCCACTACTATCTCCAGGATTTTCATCCAAGCAGCTGACACCCATTCTTCAAGTATAGGTGCATCCACATGGGCAATGACACTTATGTCCTGACTGTTTGACTGGCCAACGTGACATATTCCAATTTCCGAGTTGTTCAAATGTAGAAAAAGTGTGCCAGAAGCATTGAAATAATTTTTTTGACTTTTATTAGCTGATGGGCTGGATGAGTCTAAAATGAGACTGCCAAAATGCTCTCTTCAATTGGAAATCTCTTCCCCTGTTTAAAGCCCTTAGGTAGCTTTCAAATATTGACCAAACGAAGAAGGTCCAAACTTCTTAGCATAGGATACAAAACTCTTCATGACCCGTTTCTTTTAAAAATTATGAACTATTTTACATACACAAAAATGCAGAGAACTTAACACAAATAACATGAAGCAATCACCCAGATTTGACAAATATTTGACAAATTGTTGACATTTTGTCATATTTGTCTAGAATATTTGTTTTTTTAATCTAAAGAAATAATTCACTAAAGTTCTCTGTATACATCGCTCATTCTATTCTCTTTTCTTCTCCAGAGCTAATCACTTTCATGAAGATGACACAAATCCCTTCTATTCATGTTTTACATTTTACTATATTTGAATCCTTTTCTCCCCCTCTGTAAACAACACAATGAATTGTTTTGTTTTCACTTTTACATATCTTTTACTAACTGTATAAATACTCCAGCAATGTTTCTTATGGTTTTCCTTCTGGTGGGCACTAAGGTTTCCAAATTTTTACTGTTGCAAGCAGTACTACAAGTAAATTTTGAGCATGTTTCTTTGTGTCTGACAGTGAGAGTTTCTCTATACCAGCTTGTCCAATCAAAATATAATAAGGCCACAAATGAGAGTCATATATGTAATTTAAAATTTTCTAGTAGCCACATTAAAAAACATAAAAAGAAACTGATAAAATTTATTTAAATAATATACTTTAACCCAACATATCCAATGTATCCATTTCAACATATGCCCAGTATAAAAATTAATGAAATATCTTACACTGTTTCTTTCATCCAAAGTCTTTAAATCCAATATGAATTTCTCAGTTTGGACTAGCTACATTTTAAGTGCTTAAGAGTCACATGTGCCTGGTGATTACTGTATTAGATGATGTGGCTCTAGTGTATATATTCACAGATGGAACCATGGGGTCATAGGATATGCTATCTGCAACTTTACTTGATATTATAAATGTGCTCTTCAAAGTGTATGAAATTCTCTCTTTCCTGATGTCACAGTTCTATTTTTAATTTTTCAAGAAAACTTCCTGTTGTTTTCCATAGTGGCTGCACCAATTTACGTTCCCATCAACAGTGCACAAGGATTTCCTTTTCTCCACATCCTCTCCAACATTTTTGATAATAGCAATTCTAGCAGGTGTGAGGTAATATCTTACTGTGGCTTTGATTTGCATTTCCCTGATGATGAGTGATGTTGAGCATCTTTCCACATACCTATTGGCCATCTGTATGTCCTCTTTGGAAAAGTGTCTATTCAGAGCCTCTGCCCATTTTTAAATCAGATTGTTTTTTCATTACTGTTATTGAGTTGTATGAGTTCTCAATATTTTTTTCATATGAATCTCTTATCGGATGTATGATCTACAAATATCTTCTTCCATTGAATAAGTTGCCATTTTATTTTGTTGATGGTTTCCCTCACTATGTAAAAGCTTTTTTAAAAATTTTTTTATTTTTATTTTTTTTAGTTTGCTGTAGTCTCACTTACTTTTGCTTTTATTGTTCTTGCCTTTGGAGTCAGAGCTAAAAAATCATTGCCAAGACCAATGTCAAGGAGCTTACTGCATGTTTTCATTTTAGCCCTTTAAATCCTTTCTGAGTTTAATGACCAGCTTGTCAAGTTTTGGAAAAGACCTGTTGGGATTTTGATTGAAACAGTATTGACTTTTTGGATTAATTTGGACAGAATTTGTGATTTTTAAGATACAGTGTCTTCATTAACATGTGTAATGTTAATTAAACATTAGTTCTCTATTGCCAATGAATGTTTAAAATTTTCTTTTATAACCTCTTTAAATTTTAAGATTTTTTGACATATAATTTTTATTGTTACTATCTTTTTATATTTTTTTGTTTATTTTTTATTAGTTTCAAGTATATGGTACATTGGTTATACATTTATGTAGTTTATAAAACGATTCCTCTAATTGCTCCTTTTCTCAAAAATTTATTTTTAAATTGGTTTTCCTGGTGTATCACTGTATTGTTGATTTTTGAAGTTGCACTTATATCCACCAACTTTGCTGAACTCTCACTGATTCTAACAACTTATTTCTCCCTCTCTAATCTGCAATTACTCTTTTCTCTTGGTGTACTCCACTTGTCTCATAGACTCAGCACTCATCCTTGCTGCATATGTGTCTTTGTGCTAGCCTCACAGAATTTGTCTCACAGAATTTTTGTTTTTCAATTACACAAGTTCTATTCTGCCTCTGAGCCTTGCATGCATCATTTCAGCATAGTTTCCTATTCCTCCACCAGCTCTACCCCATCCTATACAAATGTCACCTCTTATGTGAAACTTCCCTAACTCAATGACAGAATAATTTTTTCACTCCTCTGAGTTTTGGGGACACATACATCTACCATAATGTACTGTACATAATGTGCTGTGTTTCAGGCTTGTCCCTTTGTTGGTGTGTGAGCACTCTGAGGTCTGCTACTGTGTTAGGTCCATCTTTGTGTTCCTGATGACTAACTAGTACATCAGTGCCTGAGACACGAGGAGGGTCAGAAAAGGCTTGCTGAATGGGCAAATGATAAAGCTGTGTCTGAACTTCAGGTGGTAGAAGCTGAGAGGATGGTTACTCCAGATCTTGATGCTTGATTTCATCATGTTAACTAAGCTCACAAAAGTTTGATTTATAAATTGGAAGACCAGCATAAAATACTAGAAAAAATAATATGTATAGGTCTTTGCTCCGGGGTTCTTGACGCAGAGCTCCTAAAACACTTAGAATTTCCTGAATTATAAGAGTGCCTTTTTTTTGAATGAGGTGACTTTTGGCGGGCTCCTGAATAACTTGAGGATAGGGGCTAGTCATCAGAAAGACTCAGTCATGACTAGAAACTTGGAACTTTCCGCCCCATCCTCCTATTCCCTGGAGAGAGGAAAAGGGGTTGGAAGTGGAGTTAACAATAATGCCTGTGTAATAAAGCCTCCATAAAAATCCCCAAAGTATGAGGTTTGGAAAGCTTCCGGATTGCTGAACACATGGAGGGGGTGGGAGGGTGGTGCACTTGGCAAGGAATGGTAGCACTGTGCCCCTTCCACCATACCTTGTCCCATGCATCTCTTCTATTGGGATATTTATGTCTATACCTTATCATATCCTTTTAGTATAAACTGGAGAACATGTTTCCCTCAGTTCTGTGAGCCATTCTAGCGATTATCAAACCCTAGGAGGTGGCTGTGGGAACCCTAATTTGAGGACAAGTCAGACATGAGTTGTGAGAACCTGGGGACCTACTATGCGTGATTGCTGTCTAAAATGGAGGTCAGTTTTGTGGGACTGAGCCCTTACCCTGATACTAACTCATTAGTGTCAGAATTGAATTGAATTGCAGGACACCCAGCTGGTATCAGAGAACTGGTTGACATGGAAAAAACTCCCACATATCTGGTGTCAGAAGTATTGTTGAGTGTGATAGTAGTGTGAAAATAAAGGAAAACACAGGACTGTTTTCTCCCATATAACCCATTTATTAACTTATACTGATACTGTTTTTACCAGGGAAACAAGATAAGCCATGGGCCCAGTGCATGACTTCTCCAAAATGTTAACCCCTTGGAGACCTCAAAATAGATCAGAGAGTTGTTTGGTGAGCATAACAGAGCAGAGCTTTCACCTCCATTCCCTTAGCCATGTCCTCTTATTACTTGCACTATTATGCTGTCAGTACATTTTTAAAAAGTCAATTCTCTTCTTTTCCTTAAAACATATCTAAATAGGAAACTTTATATTACCCATATACATGTTAAACTAGGGTCACTTGAGATAAAAAGTAACTTAAAAATAAAATGCCAAGTTTTAGCTGGAAAATTGTGCCTGCTAAAGGTGTTGGACCTCAGGCCTACCCCACTACTATTCAAAATGTGTTAGCAAAGCATTAAAGAGTGGCACCAAACCAAGGCTTTCTTCTGGACCATCATCTGTACACACAACATGTGATCTCTAGTAAAAGGTATTCACATGTAGGACTGTATATTCCACTGGCATCACTGATAAATATCGAGGTGGCGTCCAGCTGAAGGGTCTATTTTGTTTTCTTAGTGGGTATAAATCTTTTAAACCTGGTAAGATTTAGAATTAAAATTAGAAACGCTTAATAGAATAAAGTTTATATGCATAGAAGTCTAGAAGGGTATCCCCCAACTGTCAACAATGTTTATTGTTGGATTTTTGTGTATGTGCAATAATTTTAGATTTACAGAAAAGTTGCAAAGATAAAACAGAGTTCTTGCATAACTTTCACCAGTTTCAGTTTCCCCTAATGTTACATTATCATGGTATATTTGTCAAAACTACGAAACCAACACTTGTACATTACTATCAACTAAACTCCAGACTTTGTTTGCCTTTCGCTATATTTTCCATTAATGTCCTTTTTTGCTCAAGGATCCAACCTAGGATCTCACAGTTCATTTAGTTGTCATGTCTCCTTTGTCTCCTCTGGTCTGTGACAGTTTCTGTCTTGATTTCTATGATCTTGACAGTTTTGAGGAGTATGGACCAAGTGTTTGGTCTAATGTCCCTCAATCTGAGTTTTTTTTTTTTTTCCTTTTCCATGATTAGAATTCTGAGTTTTTTAAAAGATCACAAAGATGAAGTATCCTTCTCATTGCAGCATATTGGGGGTAGCTGACATCCACATGACCTATCACTGGTGACATTAATCTCGATCACATAGTTAAGGTGGTATCACCCAGGTTTTTCCATTGTAATGTTACCATTTGTCTCCTTTCATACTCTATTTTGTGGAATAGAGTGGTGACTAAGTCCAGCCAATATTGAAAGGAAAATGGGTGGGGGGGGCGGAGAATTAAGCTCCACTTCCTGGGTCAGATGGTTGGAAGAAACTTAGATCATCTGTTTTCTGGATGGGATATATAAACACCCACAGAAATGCTCCAGATACTGTGCCTGCTGTCCTGAGAGCCCACTGGGCTTCACAATGGTGTGATGAGACTGGAGGACTTCTCTGCTAACTGGTTCCTATTGAGTGGTCACCTTTTGAGAAATAGCCAGACTGTTTTCTGAAGTCACTGTTTCATTTTATATCTCCATCAACAATGTATGAGGGGATTTCTCCATATCCTCACCAACACTTGTATTGTCTTTTTTATTCTAGCCATCCCAGTGGATGTGAGGATACCTAGTAGTATCTCATTGTGGTTTTGATTTGCATTTTTCTGATGACTACTGATGTCAAGCATCTTCTTGTGTACTTATTCACCATTTGTATATCTTATTTGAAGCAATGTCTATTTAGAACCTTTGCTCATTTTTATTTTTTTCAGAACCTTTGCTCATTTTTAAATTGGGCTATTTGTCTTTTTATTATCGAGTTTTAAGAGTTCTTTATATTTTCTGGATACAGGTCTCTTTTTCATTTGCATCAAAAATATGACTTGCAATTCTTTTTTTTCTCTTTTGATGGTACCCTTTGCAATAAAAAAGTTTTAATTTTGGTAAAGTCCAATTTATCTAGTTTTCTCTGTTGTTAGTACTTGGCGTCATATCTAAGAAATCATTGCCTAATGCAAGGTCACAAAGATTTACACCTATGTTTTCGTCTAAGAGTTTATAGTCTTACATTTAGGTCCTTGACTCATTTTAAGTTAATTTTTGTATACAATATGAGGTAATGATCAACTTCATTCTTTTGCATAAAACCATCCAGTTGTCTTGGCAGCGGGACATTTGTTGAAAAGACCATACCATCCCGATTGAATGGTCTTGGCACCCTTGTCAAAAAAATTAATTGCCAATAAATGTGTTTATCTTTAAATTATCAATTCCAGATTATATATACACACACACACAGAGGGAGAGAGTGCGAGAGAGCAATATTTCATTGGTCTTATGTCTTTGCCAGTACCATACTATCTTAATTACTACAGGTTTTAAGTGAGTTTTGAAATTGGGAAGTGTGAGTGATGCAAGACAGGGAGAGGTCCCCCCACCTACCACCTGCCAGTGGTGACTCAAGTCCTATGCTGCCAAGAGAGGGTCTTTGGCTCTGCACAGGAAAGAATTCAAGAGCAAGCTAGAGTTAAAGACAAAAGAAAGTTTATTAGAGAAGAAATAAAGTTCCATAGACAGAGCATGGTCTCCTCTCAAGAGTCAGAGAATGAGACCTCAAGTGGGAAATTGAATTTATATCTGTTTCTTAGTTTCTATGAAAAGTCACTGATTATAGGGAGTAATAGTTGGGTTTATTCATAAATTGTGAAAGGTACAGCTTAGTCTTTGTTTTCCTATTTTCCTTTCATGGTGTGGGTAAATAACTGTTAGTAATCTCTGTGGGAATCTTCCTTTATTCTATAGGTTCCTCAAGGTCTGGCTATATGGCTGATTGACCAGGTTCTGAATATAACAACATATTATAGAAGGCTCTGAATTCCACTTGGTTTAATGTTTAGACAATTTGTGTAGTTCTAATGCCTCTTCCCTATATTATGAGTACTCAACTTTGTTTTTATTTTTCAAGATTGTTTTGGCTATTCTGGGTCCTTCGAATTTCCATATGAATTTTGGATAAGCTTGTCAATTTCTACAAAGAAAACAAGTTGAATTTTGATGGGCACCACATTCATCACTTTGCTTTTTAATAACACTGAAAAATGAATATACTAGTTCATAATTGTGTCTTAATTTCACTAGAAGATCAATGTGGTCCCAAGTTTTCATATTAAACAATCAAAAAACTTGAAAGGACACATTTATTTTGGAAATCACATATGAAGACAGAATTTCAGTTTGTTGAAAGACTTTATTTCCAACAGCTGTTACAGCTTATCAGTCATAAAAATCATCAAAATCATCAGTGGATGTGGTATGGTTTCTAGGACGTAAAGCAGCTTCAATTTCTGAGTTACTATCATCAGACTCACCCCAGAAGGCTGGAAGAGAAAACCGAACAGCTGTTTAACATCAGCACACCAATTAGTTTGGTTTAATCAGCAGATTGGCTAATTGGAGCACTGGTCTGCAAAAGGCCTAGTAGGGACACCATGTGCTGGACTGACCAGATATACCCAGAATGCATGTCAGTACTGCACAAATTTACATATTTCACAATGTGTTCTATGCATTGTCATAGAAAATATTTTGCAACATACTTTCTTTTCTCTTTTGTCATATCTAACTCTTTACTGTAGGATTGGGTTTTAAAATCAGGATTAACATGAAAGCAGGACTACCTGGGTGTTTTATCAGGCCTGACAGTACCTCACTTCAGCTGCCTCTCCACTTTGAGTAGAGGGGTGTAGTGAACTTCACATTGACATAAAAGACTGGATACACATGATTCATGTAGGAAGTAATCCTGGGACTGACAAGGTTTGGCGGGGCTGGGAAAGTGACACAGGAAAGAGAGGAAGCCAACAGAGGGTGTTAATGTGCAGGACAGGCAGTGCGACCTGTAGGGGACCCTCTAAGAGACTGCAGAACTCTCCTCAAACTGTCCTAAGAAGAATAAGAAAGTGGGGTTATTTATCCACCACATCCCACCTCTCATTGTTTGAGGGCTTTTTTCCAATCAGGGCATCAACTCCCTAGAACTGTGGGCTGCCCTGTGAGAAATGATCATGCTCTTGCGGCCAGAGAAAGCCCTCAGGTGAAAATACACAGATGCCCGATGTACAAGGGCAAAGACATGTCAGTGAGCTGTGCTGAAGTGACCAAAGGTGGTCAGAGAACACTGTCTGCTACACTGACAACCTCCATGACTACCAATATCTACATGACATGACTTGTCAGCTCTGCAATGACTTTTTATATAGAACCTCATTTAATCTTTCCACCAACTTGATAAGTATTAATGTCTCTGTTTAAATGAGAAAATTGAGGCTGTGAAAAGTTAATTGGCTGTAATAAGCATTGGTGGGTGGTCAAGCAAAGAGTGCCACCCAGCTTGTCAGACTCAAACCCATGCTCTCAATTAAAACCCATTGGGAATGGGGTTAAAGGAGACTGGAGCAGAGGGAGCCCAAGTGCAGTAGGGGATATGCCACAGTATTAATGTGGAAGGAGGGTCAGAGTCTCCCTGCAATCTGTGTGCTGAAGGACGAATAGGAGCTCACTAGGCTGAGAAAAAGGAAAAGCGACATCAGAGAGAAGGAATAGCATGAGCGAAGGCATGGCGGTGCAAGTGTGGTATATTTGGAAAAAGCTGGTTGTGACTAGACCCTTCGGAGAAAATGGGGCCAGACCACAAAGGCAGAAAGTTAGAGACCCTATCCTGTAGGTAGTGGGAAGGCATTGGTAATTCTTAAGCAGGAAGGCAGAAAGGTTAAATGAGGTTTTAGATGCTGGTGGCCAGGTGGAGGACAGTCAGGAGTTGGGGAGGAGTTGGATGTGAAGAAACCAGTTGGAGTCTCCTGAAAGCCCTGTCATGTCTTGAGCAGTGGGTACTTGCGAGGCATGAGCAGTGAGGATGGGGACAGAGGCAAGAAACATATCACAGGTAGAAGATACCAGTGTTGGTAATCAGTTAAATGTGGAGGTCAGGATTCCCTCACTATTCATACTTGCAAATTAAATGCTATGTCACTGTGGCCCATAGTACCCAGGTGTTCTCAGGTCACAGCCCTGTCACTGAAGCCCTATGACTTCCTTAGAGACAACATCACACCAGGGAGAACTGCAAGGACTGCCCTTGTGATTACAGGCATGCTTCATAGCCCTTACACAAGAAAACAAACACATGTCACCAACAATTCCTTTGGTCAAAACACAAAATGAAACTATGGTATCCATTATTTCTCTTACCTTTAGACTTTAAATTGGTAGTTAGTTTCTTTTTGTTTTCATGCCTATAAAATAAAGAAATAACCTAAGTTCAATAAAAAAAAAGAAAAAAGAAAAAAGAAAACCAGACACGTTATTTACTGAAAAGCCAGAATTTTACATTTACTCCCCAAGTTTTTTTTTTTTTTTTTAGGCGAAGCAACCTTTGGTTGACCTCACAGATTGTAAGGACTTTGTCAGCTTACAATACCTTATTTTTTATTTTTTACGTCTACAGCACCTGGTCTTCCTAGGTGGTCTCCCATCCAAGTACTAACCAGGCCCGACCCTGCTTAGCTTCCGAGATCAGATGGGATCAGGCTTGTTCAGGGTGGCATGGCCATAGACTTACTCCAAGTTTTAAAAACAAAAGGAAAATGTCAGGACTGTGGCCAGAGGTATTAGCTAGTGAAGTGGTGGGAGGGTCCCTACTGTGACAGCATCACTGCTGTTCCTGAAATGCTGGCTCTGCAGAGATCAAGTCAGACCCCACTCTACTTCATGTGTGCCCTGGGGCACTGCATGCTGTGCTGCTGCTGGAGAATGAGGGCATGCTAGGGAGGCAGAGGACTGATTTTCCCTCAACAGTCTCTGAAAAACACTAATGTGTAAAGCTTTAACACTTGCAGACGAACTAAGAGAGAAATACCTGAAGAGGGGGGAAGTTCAAGATGTTAGGATGCAAGGATAAGTTAGTGAGGAAGTTCAAATACTATCTTCATTAAGTCAGTGATACTAATACGTAACAGTTTAACAAAGGAATTGAAGATAAACTCAGTTTCCTTAGTTGAAAATATTACCACATGGTAGAGAAAAATGCAAGTATCTTGGACACTTACATTTAGGACTCCATGTATCACATACATAAAAATGCAAGTATCTATGACATCTAATACCTAGCAGCTTGTTGACTAAAACCAATATAATAAGAAACTGGCTCTATGGGGTTTGATGACCATCTCAACGCCCCTTTCAAGAGTTCCTGCAATTTTAATGAATTTAAAAGTCCCTTCTGGGAGCATCATTAGATTTTTAAATTATACTTAAATTTGTTAAGGTTCACATTGTTAAAGAATGACTGAGTAAATCTGAAGACCTAACTGGCTTTATTGAATAATTCATGAATTGAGCAGCATTCCATCTAGTAAGTAGAGAGGAGCCCCAAGAAGTTATATAACATGGGAGGCTTTTATTGGAAGAAACTGGGCCAGACAAGATTAGCAAAAGAAAAAGGATTGTTTCAGGCCATGTTACCTTCATTGAAGGGAATGCGGGGTTTGTCTTATTAGGCAGATCACCTCAGTTTCCTTTGGGGGCAAGGGCTCTCATGACAGATTACTTCATTGATAATAACCAGAAAATTCCAGATTGATTAATATTACATTCCTGGCGAAGTTTGAAACTGCAATTAGGTCAGGTATTAAGTCTAGGTTTGGTGTCATGGACTTTAGTACAAGTGACTCCATTTTGAGGTTGTTTTCTCTTTGACAATACTGAATGGTCAAAGGTGATATTAAATAAGAAACTGTTACTTGTATATGGCTTGCCATTTTTATTTTCTGATATTTTTTTCCAAAGCATTTGCTTGCATTTGCATTTATAGATTATTTCATTGACAGATTCCATCCTTTTAGATGGGAAGAATGACAAGAAAAGACATAGACTCCAACATGCACCATCACTGCTCTTCTCATGGCTGGGACCTTGGTCTTCTAGATGCAAGAAACCCTGTCAACTCATCTTCTTCCTTTTGGGTCAAGTCATGTTAATCTATGGCTTAAAAATATGCCTTTTGCCATAGTTGCCATAATTTACATTTTTTTCTCTCAGTAAAACAAGCTCTACCAAGGTTATCATCTTCTAGGCTCAGTATCTGTCAATGGTCCCTTTAAACTTGGTGTCTGTTTATGTGCTATGACCAACTAGTGGCCTGTGGCCATATCTCCATGAAAAGTAGATGGCTCCATGACTATCTGAAAGGGTCCAGTGCTAACTGACAATCACAGAGTTTGCCAGTAAGGTGAGCACTGACAACATGAGCTTGAAAGAATCCAGCTTGCCCACACACAGGTATGAGTGAGAGCATATGGGTGTACACAAACACATTAAACACAACTGTGGGTTGTGTCTACTACTTACCTACCTCCCAATTTATGAATACACTGGGCTAGATGCTAGAGGGAAGAGGTAGATTATAAAAACGCTGGTAGGGTGCAGAGACTAGTTTGCCAGCTGTGGCCCATAATAACAGCCACAAGGGGAGAGGGTGAGAGCACTGCTAGCTGGGAGAACTGATTGCATGGGGTGGCTGCAGGATTCTTAAGGAAGCAAAGAGCCTCCTGGGCTCTGCTTTGAAAGACGAACGGATTTCATAGCCCAGGACCAAGGAGCAGGATGCAGTGGGATGTGGCAGCCAAAAGCCCTTGACAAGAACAAGGGTAGGGCTCAGCAGCAGCCATGTCCCCACAGCCCACGCTACTTGTCTGAGCCCCAAGAACATGTCCAGTGCTCACTTGCTAGCTCTCCTGGCTACCTCCAAAGTGCCTCATAATGAACATGTCTGTCCACGACCAAATTCACAAACATCCCAGCATGATTCCCTCCCCACCAAACCAGGTCCTTTCCCCTGTCTCAGCCAATGGCTCACCAACCTTCTAGTTGCTCCCAAGGCCCTCTCCAATCCTCTGCCCTCCCACACCCAATCAGCCCCTAGGTCCTATCAAATTCACCTCCTACTACTTCCCAAAGTCCTCACTCTTTTCCTATGTATTGTCACCATCTGGTCAATAAAATCAGCATCTCTTGCCTGGACTTTTTTTTTTTAATCTTTGTAACAGCCCCCTAACTGGTGACATTGCATCCATCTTTTTCCACTCAGCAGCAAGAGTGACAGTTTTGAAATCTGATCACCCCACCTCCTTGCTTAAAACTCTTCAATGCCTTCCCATTGTTTTTAGCAAAACAACTAAATTCTGAACAGCACACCCAAGGTTGATGCCCCAGACTTCATTGGGCCCTCTTACTGTAGCTTTTCCCAGCCTCTATCCCTTACTCCCCATTCTCCACCCTGACTCCTCATCAAAGCTACTGCTTCATACCCATTTGTGTAACTGATACATGATGTTCCCCCCATCTAGATTGTAAGCTCCATGATAGCAGCAACCATAACTGTTTCAGCTCAGCTGGGTAACCCAGTTCTCCACACTTAGTAGGGGTTCATGAATATGTACAGAATGAATAGATGAACCTCGTTAAGCATAGGGCCCTGCTTAAAGGCACTTGATCATTATTTGCTGGTACATTATTTGATTTGCATATTTCTATTTATTATGAGCTCAGAATCAAGCTGCTTAAGTTTTTTTCCTTTTTTTTTTTTTTTTTTTTTTTTTACCAGAAATATCTTTTCTTACAAGAAACATGTTTCAAAACTAAATGCATGTAGTTCACCCACTGAGAAAGGTGGAAGATGCTTCCTACTCCATCCTCGTACCTTAGGGGTAATGATTTTTCCCTTGGAAAACCATTTCTGCAAGTCGATGTGACACTGATATTCGAGGTTGATTTTTATTGTACACAATTCTTAGGGGCAACATTTCTTTCTCTGGGTCACAACTAATGTGTAAAGAAAGTTATGATAAGTCCAAAGGGACAGTATGAAAACTTTTCTTTGAGTGCTAGATAGAGCCAACTTGTTTAGCGACTATTATAAATGAGAGAAAAACAAAAACAAATTCAATTCTGAAAGCATAAGAAATGCAAGAGTTAAAGTTAAATGCCATGGGATATAGTCAGATGTGCTCAGAATCTTCTCTGAGAGTGTGTAAGTAACATTTCTATCTTGTAAGGCAGAGGTTGGCAAAGGGTTGTGAAGAGCCAGAGAGTAAATGGCTCAGGTGGTGTGGGCCACATGGTTTCTGTTACAACTGCTCAACTCTGGCTGCAGCACAGAAATTGCCACAGACAATATATGAACAAATGGACATGACTGTATGACAATGAAACTTCACTTAAAGAACTGAAATTTGAATTTCATTTAACTTTTAGGTATCATGCAACAATCTTCTTTGGATTTTCCTAACCATTTAAAAATGTCAAAACTACTCTTAGCTTGCAGGCTGCACAGAACCAGGCAGTGGCCCAGACTTGGCCCCAGGGCTGTAGTGTGATGAACCTGCTGTGTAGCAGGGCTGACACACACTGCACTGGCAGCAAACCAGGGAGCCTGCCTTCCCCTACATGGTCTCTCTCTCATGGGTTACTCCTAGAATCCAAGATAGTGGACTTGGTATTTTTTTTCCCTAGAAGTTTACAGTTAGACTGGAGGTCCTACTTTGAAATTAATCATTTTCAGGTAGGACAGCACAAACAATTGATTAAATTGTGACCATGTTCCACAGGTCTCATTATAATGGGACAGTGATCTCTGCAGAATTCCCAGTAGATTTGGTAATTTTTTCCTCCTAACTATATAGTGACATCACTCTCCCAACTAGGGAGATGCTCAATTGCTAATGTTTTTCCACGTTGGCTTTATCACATGTTTTCTGTCTATTTATCGAGCCATCTTATTTTTTGATGCATTTTGGTAATTGTTTATAAGTTCCCCTGCTATTGATAAACCAAATTAAGACAACTCTAATCAAGTCACTTTTGTTCTCATCCCTGCTAAACTTAAGAAGCTAAGGCCAGCCATAGTTTTAGAATAGGTTTTATTCTAAGCACAGCACCTGGAACAGAGAAGATGCCTATATATGTAATCGTGATGACACAGGGTACTAAAGAAAATAGTCGAAATTATGAGTGTCAGCTGGTCATTTTATATGAGCAAAAGGCTAATATCATCAGGAATAATCAACATAAATATGAAATTAGATGACAAAGACATCCGCAGGTATTAAGTTTTGCTTCGTGGAGCGAGCGAATATAGACAAAACCCATGGGAAAATCTATGGGTTTCTAAGAAACCTATTATTAAATTATAGCAGAATGTTTATGGATCATCAATCCAGCACCTTCACTATAAGCGTATAAGTGGTGAAGCCCAGAGAGATTGAGGGATGTGTCCCAAGACACACACAGTCAGCTGGTGGTGAGGCAGAAATAGAACAAAGCATTTTTCTGAGCACACAAAATGCAGAGGTTGCAAACTTCTACCTCCACAGGGCCTTGTGAGAGTGGTAAAACAGCAGGTGGGGAAAACCTGGGTGGGTGGGAACAACTGGTATCTTTCCCGGTGTGTGATTGCTTGTAGGTGTTGCTTTCAGAAGCTGTGACAGTGTCAGCTCTGGGGCCAGACATGCTCTACTGTCAATGCCCAACTCTGCCCAATGCATGGCCCCAGGCAAGTTCCCTACCTCTCTAAGCATACATTTCCCTGCCTATAAAATGAGGTAGTAAAGTCTTCCTTCAAGTGTTCTGATAAGCTCAGAGATAATCCTGTTCGAGAGTCCCTATACAGCAGGCTTTGGGAAGCAGGGCCGCTGCACTGTCAAAGTGTTTGGATGACCAAAGGCATGTATATGCTTGGTCTGGTTTTGTGGGTTCCAAGTGGAGGTCATGAGTACTCAGGCACAGGGTTGGGCCAAGGAAAGTAAGGTTTGAGGACACACTGAGAGGAAACAAGCCCAAGATGCATGAAATTTCCTCCTTGAGGAGCCTGAATGGGTGGAAGCACTAGGGATGGGGAAGAGATAGGGACACTGCCTCTGCTGGGCCATCCACAAGCGGGTGGGCAGAGCATCCAGTCTGCAGTGGTTCATTCATCCATTCATTCACTTATTCACTCTCTCAGCAAATACCATATAGATGACACTATGAGTCAGGCTCTGTGCTGGGGCTGCAACAGAAACAAGATATACTCGACACATCTCTGCCCTTGGGGCTCTCCTTCTTCAGTGGGGGAGAACATACCAAAACAATAACTATGACACAGGCTAAAAGGGAAACTGTGGAGTGGGCTGAGAACTGCTGGACTGGGGGTTAACATTTTAGGCCTCTGACCTGTGCCAAGAGTCCACAAGCTCTTGTCAAGTTGGGGGCCAGGAGCCAGACACCCTTTCACCAGCAGACAAGATGGCGGTAAGGTAAAAACTCAATAAACACTCTCTAAGTGTGCTCACCCAGGCCCTGTTTCCCGAAAATTATGAATGCAGAATGTAAGAGCAGAGAGGATGCAATCAAAGTTGGCTGCAAGCACCGCCTTTGAAAATGTGTGTACACATGCCTCTCCCTCTCCTGCACACTCACACAGATAACTTAATGGAATGCATGATTCTGCCACTTGGGTACATGACGTCATACATGATGCAACTGACTTCTATAAATAAAAATGCTTGAGTAAATGGTGGTGCTACGTATTGATGATTACTCACTCAGAAAGTCCAATGGTTATTGAACACTGGCAATTAAGAAAAACTCCCCAAACCCCAGTGAGGAGCTCACAGTGGGGGGATGGTACCTATAAATGGCTTCTATCCCTGTTCTACAGATGATGATAGAAATAGTCAAAGGGCCACAGGAGGGGCATCTTGTATGGTCAGAGCCTCTACTTAGGAAACTTTGAGAAGATTAAAAGTTGTCTTGATAATCTAGTAGGCATCATCCAGGTGAAAGAGTGGGGCAGCAGCATTCCAGCAAAAGAGCAAGAATAAAAGCCAGTGAGAGGACATGACATGTAGCTGTTCAGTGCACACAGAGACCTTGGGGAGCAGGCTGGGAGGGTGCTGTAGAGTGTAGGCCACCCAATACTTGAGGGGGTGCAGGCAACAGGAACTCCTGACTGACAACAGCAGAGGTAAAACAGTCAGGCTTGGGTGTCAGATGCTCATTCTTGGCTTGTAGGGAGGAGGAATTTGGAAAATAGCATACCTGGGGGACATCCTAAGATTAGTAACACATTGACTCTCAACCTCATAGTCAATTTCATTTTTTTTTTTTTGAAATAAAAAGGTATGCACAACCCATTAACAGACTACCCAAGTTATTGAGGCCTTGAGGCCATGCCGTTTGAGTTTGGCAATGAGACTCTGAAGGTCCTGCCAAGAACACGGGCTATGGTGTTGGGGACAATGAGGAAGGGCTCCAGCAGGAAATGTACTTCCAGTTCTTTTTAGAAGCCTGACAATAACTAACTTATGAGAATTTGTGGTCTCTAGACTCTGAATTCTATAATTTTTAATAATTTTTAATGCTAGTTAAAATCTGTATTAAAATGTCTCACATAGCATCTTCAGCTAGAATTTTCCTCAACATAGACATGTTTCTGAAAGATAGAAGGCAAAAAATTAATCCAGAAAAAAAATCCCAATGAATGTACCAATAAATCTCTGTAAATATAATTTTTAGTTTTAGAGACCAACCAAACTCTGAGATAAATTCGACAAAGTCTGAGCGCCCCCTGATGGTTAACTCGGGGCCCTGCAGCAAATGCCATTTTTTTTTTATCTACCTGGGGTCTGTCAAATTGTTAACTCCTTCCCTTCAGCTAATCCAGCAAGTGACTGTTTTATGCTCTGTGTAGAAAAAATCAAGTATGCTAGCTTATGATAAGAAGCATGTAGAATATTTAGGAAGTTGCTAATTCAGTAGAATTTAAGGGCAATGCAGATTTGCTAAGTCAGAGATGGGGATGGGGAGTTTATATGATAACCTAAAAGATTTCCAGGAAACCTCAGTTTTATTTCCTTGTCATCTTCATTACATTCCCCAGGGAAATGGCACAGTGACCAGGCAGGAGAGATACCACTGCTCCACCACAGCATCAGCTGCAGCCTGGTGCCCTCCATTGGCCGCTCCCATGGCTGCAGTGCTGACACAGAATGCCACCCACCACGGCCCTGCCAGGGTGCTGTGGCTGGGTGACCTCTGCTACTTTTCCCCCAGGCAATTATGTTGTAAGCACACACATCCTTTCTTTTGGTAAAACATTATCTTGACTCAACCAGTAAAACTGAAGTTACACGACAGGTTGTTAAAATATACTCTCCTTTGAATAAATGGATCCGGGAGTGTGAAAACTGCTTCCTGGGGAAGGTAAAGCAAGACAATGTTTGCAGAGAAGAGGAAGCTCTGGCATGCACCCCTGAACAAAAGGAAACAAGTGGTCTTTACTTGGAGAACGGCTTCCTATTAGGACTCACTCCTTCGTACATTATGCCTTTCATCCCCACTCAACCACAAAATGATTTTGCTGAAGCAAATACAATGGAAGAAAAAGATTTACACTGAAAGAATCTTTAATAATAAACTGTTGCCGATCTGCCTACTTGCCCGTGATTTATAATACAATAAACATCGGATTCTATTACGGCTCATGCACTGAAGCTGCTGCTCTGAAAAACAGAATATGAAAGCACCCGGACCCCACCACCATCACAATGAAATGAGCATGTATAAATGTGCTAAGAGTATCTCTTTGCATCTTTTATAGCTTGTGTGTATTAATCTGTAACGCTTATTAAGAAAGTCATTGCTATGCAAAGCAGCACCCAATCCCTTTCTCTAGCTTTTCAACAGAGTGCACTGTTTAGCCAATAGGATGGACCCTCTGGCCCTCATTCTGCATTCATCGCAGGCAACATTTGCACAATGTATCTCTCAAAGGCGGCTGAAAAGAAGGCCTTAATACTCATGTAAACAACTGCAAACCAATTACTTAATGAATCAGGCCCACACATAATGAGGTGCAGACAAAGAGCTATAAATGTATTTTTGCGCCCAAGCCGCTGCTTTAAAGTAAAATCCCTCAGCTGTAGTTTGGGCTTAACTAGCACATCATAATTATTGTCTCTAGGACATCAGAGGAAGCCATTTTTTTTTTTTTTTAAGGTCAGGCAGGGTTTTCTTTCTTTCTCTCTTTTTTTTTCTTTTCTTTCTTTCTTTCTTTTTTTTCTTTTTCTTTTTCTTTTTTTTTTTGAGGTTGCTCATCAGCTCACTGACAAAATAGAGCAAAGAAGAATTTTTAAAAGTGCTACAGCAGCACTGCACTGTTATGTTTATTCTCAAGTACTGGGTTTCAAGACCACTTGTAAAAGCAATAAAGCACGAGGAGTGACTGCAGTAAGTGGGATCCTTAAATGTAAGCCTCTAAGAAATTTCAGTGAATCCAGGCACAAACAGCAAAACCAGAGCTCTCCAAAGTCCAGGATGTTGTTATTAATACGAAACTCAGGCCAAGAACAAAACCAGAAAAATCCAAACCCACTACTCAGAGCCCGGACCTTTTCCTCACTGGATTATTATCAAGTGTCTAGAACCAAGGGTTCCTTGAAGACTTTTTTTTCTTAAAGGGGGTGACGAGATTACTTGTAATTTATTTGAGAAATTAATTTTATGCGGAAACAACAGTAATAGCAAAAGCCTACTTCGAAAGGGAAAAAAAGTTTGATTTTATAATGAAATATAGATGTAAGATGTGAAATAATCAGGCTGAGAAAATGTTCTAGAATATTTAAAAATTGCCTGAAATTATATATATAAAGAAAAGTTTAAGAATAACTGGGTTTTTTAATACCTCTAAAATATAATGGAAACAAACATTTCTGTCTTTAAAAACTAAGTGCATATATTATTAAGCCAAATGGTAATATTAAGTCCTGAAAACTACCTGTAGAATTTATTCTTCTAAAATTTCTTTTAGAAGACCTAGAACTTGAATTTATAGTATAATCATAAAAACATAATATTTTAATAATCTTCTTGTCCCATAATTCATTCTCTCACTTCCTTAAAAAACATGTATGAAAACCCAGGTATTCAAGATAATAGCTTCTGATAATTAAATGAGTAATTCCCTAAAATGGAACATTAGATTTCTAAAAGCAAGAATTCGATTTCAGAAAATCAATCTCATTTTAATATATTCCAGGTCCTAAAAATACTGTAATATTTTTTATTTGATCAACATATAAATAAAAATAGATTTTTTTATTTTAAAAATATTACATTTCTGGGTCAAATCATTTTATCTTATGGGATATTACAAATGTAAAGTTCCTGTTTTAAAATTTCATTGGAGATAAGCAGTTAATGCATATGTAATGCAATCATTTAAAGGACATCTTTTAAATGAGAAATGTTATTACAAAAGGAAACTTGTGCTGTTTTAAATATTTATCCCAAAGCAAAAAAAGCAAGTATTTCATCAGATGACTTTCTATTCCCATCTGTAAATTCTTCAAGTGACTCAATGCCATTGTATATAACTTTATGTTGATGACAAATCCAGCACATAACTCACTTATCACTGCTCGAAAAACTTGAAAACCGGAAGTGCTACAGTTTAACAAATGTGAAAAAATAAATTTTTATTTATGGAAAATAATCTGAATGTATCAGAAAAGGAAGTATAACCTAGCTCACAAACTAGTTAGAAAACATAATATTTTAATAATCTTCTTGTCCCATAATTCAAGGAGTACAAAAAAAATATCCAGCAATTTCTAGTATATATATCAGCCAACCCAGAAAGAAGAAACAGTCCACTTTATTTCCTTTAAGGTCTGATGTTTTCTCTCTGCCCTTTTCCGACACCCTCCATTGTGTGGTCTCTAAGCAGTCCTACTGCGAGCAGCTGTAGACGCTAATTTGTGGTTCACTGAGGTGTCAATTGAGTCTTAAACCAAGGAAACAACAGCTGCAAAACAATACTTGGCTCTGGTGCAAATATTTTCAAAGGTAACTAAAGTTTCAACTGTTTTTTTTTTAGATAAACAAAAACCCAAACCATAACCTTCCATCAAGTCACACAACAAAATAATATGCAGAGTTTGATTCATTGCACAGTGACATTTCTCATCTTGTTGCCACTATTCAAACAGGCTTTCACGACTTTACCTTGACAAAGGACTTCCTTCACTGGATGAAAAACTAGCTTCCGAAGTGATTTTGTTAGTTGGCTTTGTCTTGAACGTACCACTGCCAATGTTCAAACCTGTGACAAGCACAAATGTGGAGAGTATTAGCTGCCATGTAGCAAAAAAATGCAATAAAAAAAGAAGGGACCTCACAATAACTTTGGTAAAATAAAAGTCAACAGAGGAAGATGCTGTTGAATCAAAGAAAGCAAGGGAGCTTCTGAGGCAAGGAATAAAATGTTGGTAGAATAACAAAAGGAAGTCGAGGGGTTTTCCTGTGATACACAGAAGCCACAAAAAGTAAAAAATAAGATCAAAGAGCACCATTTTAAATGACCAAGATGCATGTGGGAGCACAGGGGTCTCTACTATGGCATCAAGCTCTGGATAACTGTTAACACTGTTATAACACACAGGCAGAGACATCACCAAGATATTGGGCTCTAGGAACCAGTCTCAGAAATAACTGACACCCCTGGATGACAGTTGCCCACATCACTCATCATTAGTCCCTCTGCCAAATCCTCTATTTTTCCATCTCACAGAGGAGAATGAATCTCTGCTGAAACTATCAAAGCCACTCTTTAACCAGTCTGAAAAGGCTGATGGGAGAGATGCAGAATCTACCTCTTTCCCTGGAGCTGGAGGAACTGGATTGTCCCCATGATGCTTGCAAGGCAATCCCTGACCTCTGCCCCCTGGGTGTCCTTGGCCTTGGATGTGTCTCTTGTAAATATGATTCTTAACTGGCAGTTGCCCAAGACAAGATCACATATAGAGAGTGCATGGGCATCTCAGCAAAAAGCATTTGCTGAGTTTCTAACGTGTAACCTGCTTACGTGCATGTGACCTCTGCAGCAGAGCAATTCTTTTAATAATGTGTCCATGTTCTGCCTGAATAGGGTCTGCACAGGACCAAGGAATTTCAGACATGAAAACAGAGGAACAAATTTAAGTGGCTTTCCTTAGAGACAGGTCCAGAGACAAAGACCTAAGACATGTGATGTAAAAAGTAACTAAAGCATGTGATGCGCCTTCAAAAGTTAGATTTGGGGGTGGCTCCTGAGTTCAGAATGCATATTCCCACCACTACCTGTAGCAGTGTTGTGAAGTTTAACATGGGAAATTTGGCTTCCATTTTCCTTTGCCCTATCAGCCTATTTTCCTGCTTTTCTTTGGGGCTCATAGAAGTCCCTAGGATCAGAGTGAGAATGAGAATGAAAAAGTTATGCATGACCAAATGTATAATAAATACCAGAGGAAGTATCTAACTACAATGACAGCCAACACTATTAGAAGCACCTCTAAGATCCTAATGCTGGAAAATATGGAATCTTGCAGAATTACATAGGATAATTCTGAGTGCAGAATGAGAAAACTGAATCTAGGAGTACTTAACTATACAATCTATAAAGCAGCACTTTACTATGAATAAGTTAACAAAAATATCTTAATTATAACCATATTAATAGTGCAAAATTTTTGATACACATCTAAGGGACTACAACTTTTGTCTAATTTACTCATCGTTGGAACCTGTCCAATTAATTATCCAAAGTATACTTACCAAAAACAAATTTGTGGAGTCATCTTCCAAACTATGTATATCTATTACCCACCTATAATGCTCTGAAAGAGGCATTACTCCCTTGGGGCATCATTTGTAAAATGAGGGGATTAGATAAATACTTTCTAAGATAATTCTGGACTCTCATTCTGTGACTCAAATGTGAAGAAGGTGATGAAAAGCAAACAGTTAAGGGCTCACAAGTGCTATATCTCCCTAAAGTGATGAAGACCTTCATTGAGGCAGAGGCCTTGTTTTATACCAAAACAAACTACAAAGTCTCATGTTTGTGAAATTCAAATAACCACCACCAACAATATGGGCAGCTCTCCCCAGAGGCTTCTCTCTAACAGGCACAGTGCTGGAAATTTAAGCTGCAATGGCTCACTGAATCCTCAAAATAACGAAAATAACTGAATTTTGCAGCAACCAATTCTAACACTAATATTATTTAGGAAATAGCTCTCCAAAGACAAGCCTGATGTGTCATAAGTATGTCCCTCACAAGATGTGTCTGGTAAAGACATCTTTGAGACAATTGGGAAATCTGAATATGGACAGGGAATTATGTGATATTAAGAAATCAGTGTTCATTTTGGTAGGTAAAATTATGGCATGGTGGTTTATGTAAAAATAAGTCGTTAAAGTGTACTTTCTTCTGTATTAATCCATTTACTTTAGCAAGGGGAGTGGAGGTGACTTACACTAAAAAAAAAAAAGGTATAATAAAATAAAAGCCACTGAAAATAATAAAAATAATAAAGTATAAGAAAACAGAAAATTACAATTAAAACAAAAACCCAAAATTTAAGGACTTAGATTTAAACATAATATTAGTTTCTACTGGGATTTAGTCTTTTCATCTAAAGAAGCCCCATATCCCCCAACATGCTGGTGAGGCATGGTAGCCTAGGATGACACTTCCCATTGATGATTAAGAAACTGAAAGATGTGGGAAGAGAAGGAATTTGGGGTGTCTCCTGTGGTACTTAGTGACAAGTTACTATCATGCTATTCCGAGTAGAATTCAAGGGCCTGTAAGAGCCATCATCTTGTGCTTCCAGCACATATCCAGGAAGGGAGACTCTTCCAAACTTGTGTTCGTTGAAGGATGAAAAACTACTGGCTCATTCTGACCTGGTGAGTTACAAATTTAACTCCAGAAACCTTCAAAGAATGACCACTTTTCCCTGAATACAGCACTGGCAGCTGCCCTGGGTCTCCTAGGCACTGATTTCAAGTGCTGAATTCACCCCTGCTTACCTGACATTTGTAATGCAGAAGCATCTGCCTTTTGAAATCCGTCTTCAGTTTCACTTAAATTATATTGAAGGGTAGACTGCTTTAGCAACTGGTATGCTTTTGTTTCTATAGATTAAAAAAAGACACAGATAACTGCATAGCCACATGCAAAAGAATGAAGTTGGGCCCTTACCTTATACCATACAGAAAAATCAACTCAAAAAATGATTAAAGACTTAAATGTAAGACCTAAAACTATTAAATTCCTAAAAGAAAACATAGGATAAAAGCTTCAGGGCAGTGCATTTGGCAATGATTACTTGGATGACCAGAAGCACCGTCAACAAAATAAAAACAAATAAATAGGGCTATATCAAACTTAAAAACTTTTACACATCAAAGAAAATAATCAACAGAGTGAAAAGGTAACCTACATAATGGGAGGAATAATTGAAATCACACATTTGATAAGGGGTTAATATTCAGAACATACAAAAAGCTTCTGTATCTTGACAACAAAAATCAAATGGGCAAAGGACTTGAATAGCATTTCTCCAAAGAAGATATACTAATGGCCAATAAACACATGATAAGATGCTCAAAATCACTAATCATTAGAGAAATGTAAATCAAAACTACAAGGAGATATCATCTCATACCCATTAGGATGGCCACTATCATAAAAACAAAACAAAACAAAACAAAACAAAGCAAAACAAAACAATAAAACAAGAAAATAACAAGTGCTGTTGAGGATGTGAATAAGTTAGAACCTTTGTGCAGTTAGTTGGAATGTTAAATAATACAGCCACTATAGAAAATAGTATGGAGCTTCTGCAACAAATTAAAAACAGAATTACCATATAATCCAGCAATCCCACTTCTGGTTATCTATCCACAAAAACTGAAAACACCTGTGTCCATCAGAGCCTTTATTCACAATATCCAAGAGGTGGAAACAACCAACTGTCCATCAATAGTTGAATAGATAAAGAAAATTTGGCATATACATACAATGGAATATTATGTAGCCTTAAAAAAAGAAGGAAATCTTATCACATACTACAGCATGAATGAACCCTGAGGACATTATGCTAAGTGAAATAAGCCAGTCATAAGTGGCCAAATGCCGTATGATTCCACTCATATGAAGTATCAAAAGTAGTCACAATCATAGAAACAGAAAGTAAACAGGTGATTACTAGGGCTGGGATAAAGTATTTTGGGACTGCAAGATTAAAAAGTTCTGGAGATCTACTGCACAACAACATGAATATACTTAACACTACTGAACTGTATACTTAAAAATGATGAAGATGGTAAATTTAATGTCATGTATTTTTTACATAATTGAAAAGAAGTAGAATGACCAGATATTCTAATTTGTCCATGACAATTCAGGTTTATGGCTGTTGTCCTAGTATAATTAATAGGATCCCCTTTTGTTATCAAGAGTTTTCTAGTTTAGATGATAAATTGTCACCCTAGTTAAGGGACATATGGAACAAATGCATTATCATGGCATACATTGGCTACTGACTTTTAAAAAAAACTGTAAAGAAAATTTGAACACATATTGAATATTTAATGATACTGATACATTATTATTGTTTTAGGTATGCAAGAATACACAGAAGTATTGAATTTTCTATTACCTAGAGAGAAATTTCTTAAATTCTTCCTACAATGTTAATACTTTTCAAATGCATGTAAATTATTTTTTTGAACTGTCCATTTTTAGATATTCTGAAAACAATTTATTTGAACCCAGTTTTCAAGACTCAAAGATAAGTTGTACGAGTTTATCCAAGATGGCCAAATTCCATTATTTTGAGTGGGTCTGTAGATAGGTTCAACTCATAGTAAAATGGCTTCTCTCCACTCCAAGCCTTGCAGAAGCCACGACAGGAATGAATCAGCAGCAGCAGCACTGATTTCCTTGGTCGGTCACCTGGTAGTACTTTGGAGCACTCCCTGCTCTGGCTCTCAGGCTCTCAGGCTCTCACATTTTGTTGCAGAAAAGCTCCAAAATAAGACCAGCAAAAAACCAAACAGTAACTCGGGGAGAAGGAGAACTCACATTTATTATGGGCAGTCCCAGAGGACCTAGTGCTCTGAAGAGTCTGGGCCCTGAGCTCAGTTGCGACATTCCTTATATACAGGACTTTTACACAAGCTAATTGTTGAACTCAGACCGTTGCTATTGTTGCAAGTAGTAACACTGGTAGAAGGGTGGGAGTTATGGGTTCCCGATGGTTATAAATTGTTACAGGAAGGAGGGGTGGGGCTGCTAAGGTACAAAGTGCTACTAGAGCCAGGAACTGCTGGGGTACATGCAGTTACATCTGTTACTTAGACAGGTCGAGCAAAGTGCAAGTGAGCTCTGCAAGTGAGCTCTTGCATGCAGCAAGCATATTTACAGAAGCAGAACAGAAGGCTAATTAGCTTTTAATGAAATTCCCAAAACTTCCTCTTCAATTTGAGTGCAGGATTTCTGGGCTGGGTGAATGGCATGAGGGTCAGGAAGGAACAATAGCAGGAAGAACTCAGGCATCTAGAGCTGAGAAAAATCTAACCCAGGTTTGTTGTGGGGACAGAAAGAGCACTTGTAAGGAGCAAACCCAGGTACCACAGAGGGAACAGCAGCAGCATGGACTTGACTAGGGGCCACAGGAAACCCTCAGCCCTGCAAGGCTTCTCATAGCATCTGCTGTAAGTTAAGGTAGGAAGACTTTGGGAAAAACAATAAAGATCACATAAAGGACCCAAGTGACACAACCTTCCCATTACCTCAAGTCTCAAAGATGCCTGGATGAAAGGGAAGATGGAGAATGAGAGTTTTAGCATAGTCATCCATGTTCTCATCTTTAACATGGCCACAAATAAACCCCCCGCTGTTAGCACCAGGGGCTGGCAATCAGATGCCTACTGCTTTTGCTGTCTCAATTTAAGAACTTAACCACAAACTCTTTATTACTGGATTAAAACTACCATTGCGCTGAAGAATAAAAGTATAACTTATCTTGCTCTACTGAGAATCAATCAAGATAAAAATAAGTATTAAAAATGAGCATATTTTGAGATATTAAATGCTGTATAATTGGAACTAGTATATAGAAAATTTTAATTAAAAAACACCAGATATGGTGCACGCAGAGGGGAAAGTATTGTTTTGGGTAACTTCTAGCCATATGTGTAGTACTGGCCTGGGTAGAAAGTGTTTCCTGCTTTAGGTTAGTTCCACTGTCCTAGGAGGGCTGCAATAGGATGGCATCATAACACTCTCCAATTAATCCTAATGTCCATTTTACTTCAGATTTGTTGTAAGGTTATTTGCGGGGGGGGGGGGGTTATTAATAAAATCAAAGACAGAGTTCCTGAATTCTAGGAAGGTAAAGAATCACTGTAAAGGAGGTGAAAATGCTGTTTTTATAAAGATCAATCAAAAAGTTTGTCAGCTTTTAGGATACTGAAGAGGAATTTTCACTCAAAAGGCTAATCAGCTTTGTTCTGCTTCTGTAGATATGCTTGCTGCATAGACCTTATTCAAAATTAACTAAAGACTCATCTTCCCTTTTGGTTGTTCTGTCTAAGCAACAAATGTAACTGCCTGTACCCCTTAGCAACTCCTGTGCTTTGTAACTCTTTGTAACTGCCTGCAACCCATAGCAACTCCCACGCATTGTAACCGGCTGAGGACAAATTAACCAATCAACCCATGCCAAATAAATTCTATATAAGCAATGTTGCAACTGAGCTCCAGGCCCAGATCTTCAGAGTACTAGCTCCTCTGGGACCACGGGCATAACAAACTTGAGTTCTCCAACTCTCCGAGTGCTGCTTGGTTTCTCACTGGTCTGATTTTTGCAACTTTTCTGCAACAATACAAGTCTAGGTCTTAATGTCCATATGCTATTTTTGTATTCAATTAAAGTCATTTGGTCAAGAAAAAACAGTAAAACAGAAATTTTTAAAAATGAAAGAAAAAAGTTGCTTCTTGATAAGGCTCCTGGTGGCTGGAAGCTGGACTTTGGGGTTCCTCTTTGTCTACTGTCTAAAGGTAAATCATTTGACTTTAGTGACCTGGCTCTCATGCTTCTCAGAACAAGGAAAACATGCTATTTATTTTCAGGAGGGAATTTCTGTGAAAAATATCAAGCTAGTAATTTTAATGTAAATTTTAGATTTGGGAGGATTAAGTATTCTGTCCGAATATAAGACAGACCGATATTATTACTGGTCTGAGTCTAGAAAGGAAGGAATGTGATGTGAATTCACTCTTAGCAGCAAGAGACCGCTTTACCACTCTGGAAAAAAGCCACTTCCATGTTCCAAACTTCCATTCTGGTTTCTTCTCCTTCCTTACTGAAGGACTTGGACTCTCTAACTGGGCTATGAGCTTAGCCCTTCAAGGCTGCCTGAGTATGCTTTCAACTGTACAACTGTTTTAGAGGGAGACAGCTCCTCTCTCCTGCTCCATTCAACCAGAGCTCATCCCTTACCAACCATGGCTCCTCACTGGTATTTGATCCTTATGCCCCTTCTCTAAGTGGACAGTTATTGAATCCTACCTGGACAATTTTTATCTGGGATGTAGCTACCCTGAACCAAGTGATAAAGGTTTGGCAAAATCAAGCTAAGAACTGCTGGGAACATCACAAGCCCCAGCCCTAATGTATAATTCCTCTAAGTTTAGGGCAAAATGAAGTTTAAAAAGTAAAAGGATTAAGTGAATTTACTTGGAGGACTAAACACTATTTGAGGCTAGACCAGAGATACAAAACCAGCATGTATCACACCTTTATTCACCCTTATTTTAGCCTGAAGAACTGCACAAAACAACACATGAAGGACTAGAAAACAATCCAAAAAGGAAAAGCAAAATTAATTTTTGGTTAGAATAATTAGGAGAGGTTAAAAGCTACATAGCCTGTGTAGAAGGGAAGAATCTAGTTCAAGAACATAGATTCTGCAAACAGACTGGACAAGGTGGGACTGTAAATGCAGACACTTTCTGGGGCCAAGCAGGAACTACATATAAGCGACTCTGGTTGGGTGGGAGCAGTGGGAGGAGTGAGCCTTGTAGCAGGCTGGAGACATGTACATGCCCTGTCTGGAGGGTAGGAATTGCTTTCAGGTGGGAAAGTGGTCCTAGTCTTACCAGACTTCTGCCTTTTTAAATAAAAAAATAAAAAACTGCACAGGCCAAACAGAACATATTTGCAACATCAAAACTAGATGGCGGTAAGCAATTTTTTCTGTGTTGCAAAAAGTAGGGCAAGAAAACTGAAAAACTTTAGCCAAGGGATATAAGCCAGATGTTAGGAAAATCTCACTTAAAGAGACCCCAGCACATATTATCAAGGGAGGCTGCAACAGTGTATAGAGATTTTTAAGTAGCTGTATGTATCAAATGGACCAGGTTTCCAACTCTTTGGAAGCAAGAGTACACCTTTTGCTAGAGGTGCTCAAACAATTCGAACATTCTCCATGAGTAGTCTAGAAGACTTGGCTAGGAATCCAACTTCGTAAAGCAAAAAGGCAAAGCTTCATACAAGGTTCAAGTTAGCTTGCTATAAACAAGGTAGGGATAAGGTTCATACACTCCCAAGGAGGAAAAAATTTTAATCTTCTCAATGGGCAAGTAAACTCTAAGTCTGCAAATCAGAGGATTAGGTAGCTCCCTAGAACTCCAGGGAAACACTTTCTCCTATTAAAAATGTTGAACTCTTAGAAAACTACTGAGTAATGAAATTATTATATAAAACAATTATTTCTAAAGAATACACTTATTTTCACATCTTTTTTTACAGCTTTATTGAAATAGAACAATTAGTTGCTCATATTTACAGTATACAATTCAAAGAGTTTTCTTCAATTATAGTTGGAATACAATTTTCAGTCGTACAGCACAGTGATCATCCCATAAGTTTAGTACCCTTCTACCCCCTTACATATTATAATATTTTTGTCTCTATTCCTTATGCTATACTTTATACTTCCATGACTATTTTGTAACTATCCTTTGTACTTCTTAATCCCTTTGCCCCTTTTCACCAACCTCCCCAACCCCCCTTCCATTTGGTAACCCTCAAAATATTCTCTATCTATAAGTTTGTTTCCACGTTGTTTGTTTTTTAGATTTCACATGTACATGAAATCATATGGCATTTGTCTTTATCTGACTCACTCCACTCAGCACAGTACCCTCTAGGTCCATCATGAAATATCTTTTTCCATCCCTTTACTTTCTGTCTGTGTGTGTCTTTTAATCTGAAATGAGTCTCTTGCAGGCAGCTTATATAAGGGTCTTGTTTTCTTAGCCATTCGTCCACCCCATCTTTTGATGGGAGCATTGAATTCCTTTTCATTTGAAGTACTTGTTGATTGATATGTAGTTATTGCCATTCTTTATTCATATTCTTGATACATATTTTTGCTTCTAAAGAAGTCCCTCCAACATTTCTATAATACTGGCTTGGTAGTGATGAACTCCTTTAGCTTTTTCTTGTCTGGGAAGTTCTTTATCTGTCTTTTGGCTCTAAATGATTGTTTTGCTGGATAATCTTGGTTGTAGGTCTTGGATTTTTATCACTTTGAACATTTTGTGCTAAGACCTTCCAATTGCAAAGCTTCTTTCGAGAAATTGGCTGCCAGTGTTAAGGGAGCTAGGTAACTAATTGCTTTTCTCTTGCTGCTTTTAAGATTCTCTCTTTGTATTTAATTTTTGGAATTTTAATTATGATGTGTCTTGGTGAGGGCCTCTTTGGGTTCATTTTTTGGGGACTCTCTGAGCTTCCTGGGGTCGTATGTCTATTTCCTTTATCAGGTGGGAAGTTATCCATTATTATTTCTTCAAACATATATTCAACTTCTTGTTCTCCCTTTTGAGGTATCCCTGTGACATGGATGTTTTTACCCTTAATTTTGTCCCATTGGCTCCTTAAATTATTATTATATTCTTGGTTATTTTTTTCTTGTTGTTTTGATTAGGTGTCTTCTGCTACCCCATCTTCTATATTGGTGATTTCATTCTCTGCTTCATCCACTCTGCTGATTCCCTCTAACATACTCTTCATCTCAGATAATGTATTCTTCATTTCTGACTGGCTCCCTTTTATAATTTCCACTTTTATGTTTTTTATCTCTTTAAGTTCTCATTGAGTTAATCTCTTCTCCTAAGTTATTGAGCATCTTTATCTGCTAGATTGCTTAACTCTGGAGCTTAGTTCTATCCTTTTATGTAGGACAAGCTCTCTGTCTCCCCATTTTGGCTACCTTTCTTTGTCTGTTTATATGCACTAAGCAAAGCTCCTAAGTCTCCCAGTCTTATTAGTGTGGCTTTGTGTAGTAGGTGTCCAGTGGCACAGTCCTGAGAGGGGTCCAACTGCAGGCCAAGTTTAGCACCATCCTGTGCCCCTCCAGGGCCACCTGGTCAGATTTAGCAAGCAATCCACAAATGCTGTGCTTATAGTTGCTTCAAGAGGCCACACCAGAAACCAATGCTGGCTACCACCAGTGTGGGGCTTGGAGCTATTCAGCAAGTGTCACAGTGCACACCAAGGACACCACTGGATGTGTCTTGGGTAGGGCTGCAAGTTGAGAGGGGCAGAGTTCCAAGGAATCCTCTGGGCAGAGCAACCTCTGTTATACAGTTTGATGATGTCTCAGCTATGATAGTGCCTGCGGCGCCTGTGTCTGCACGCTAGGATGGGGGAGGGCTCAAAAGAGGAACGATGGATACTGCCAGCACTTCTATGGGAAGAAAGCCTCGCCTCTGGCCCTTGCCCTGAAGCCCAACAACTCAGCGTCCCCCCATATATCCTGGTGCCCCCTGAGGAGCCGACCCAGTGCTGAAGCTCAGAGTGAGTGAGTCCATCACTGTGAAAGTTTGGCTGTGGCCTTCAAGAGGAGTCTGCACCTGCTGGCTACAGCTGCCGCAGCCTCTGTCTTACTGTGGGACCAGGCAGCCTTGCATCTCTGCCCCCTCCTACCATTGCAGGGTGATTTCTTATTTCTCTTTCTAGGCAACTCTGCGTGTTGTTTTGTCACAACTCTGGTGTGGTCATAAGAAGAGATGTATAAACCCTCTAAGCCATCTTGCCCCTCCTCCCAAGAATACACTTATTTTTAATAATAATGTTCTGGTACATGCAGAAACAAACAAACATGCATGCATGCTCAGTTCTGGATCTCTCAGTCAAGCATCTATCACACACTCAAATGTGTTAAGATTTAGTTTAAAAAGTAGAAAAGATTGTAGTTTAAAACGAAGTAAGGCAAGGGGGCCAGGGACTTAAAATCTATCCTTGACTATTAATTCCAGACAGATGACACAATGAAATAAATATATCTTCCTACTTCCTAACATAAGCTGGCCAAACCCAATCATTGATCTTCCTGCAAAGTGGTGATGGATCACTGAGATTGTTTTTTTTTATTTTGACATGCATTTTGTGTCTAGAAAATGGAAATGGCTAGAGAAACAAAGTGAAAACATGCTGAATAAAGGGAGGTTGGAGAGAGATGATGCTGGAGAGAAGAGAAATAAAAAGCCTCAACTTCTTATCTTTTATTCTCTTTTATATGCAAATGTACACCTGCTAAAATACTTCTAAATCCACAAATAAAAAGAAAAAGAAAATATCTGATGAACAAGTGCTTTTAACAACCCATTATAAGAGCCAGATAAACGTGTAGTTCACCAGCCTCGATGGGGTGTCTCTGAGTCAGAGGTTCTGTCCATGGCTTTCACAGAAATCCCTAATAAAAAAAAGAGTTAGGTCCAGAAAAGGAATCACAAAGGAGATACAAACAATACTATCACTACAGCTAGAAAAAAACAACCTTGAACTGACAAAGAACTGGGCATCTTTGAGTAAGAAAGGCTAAACTACCATTCCTATATGAAGTATGTAGAATTTTTAAAATTAAATTTGAAAAATATTCTCTGTCCGCTGAATTTCCCAGTGCTGTTACTTTTCACATATATCTATACCCATGCAATTTTTTTTGCATACTACACTAAATGTGTTGCTGATGTAGCCAACTCAGTCATTTTTGCAAAATAAAACAATAATTGTGGAATATGTTTCTAAAATTAATTCTAAAGATAAATCTTGTCACTTAAAATCCAGAAACCACTTCTCTAGTAATTTGCTCAAATAAAAACGAGAAACCATTAGGCTATGGGTACTTTCACAATTTTGAAAATACAGCAAACTCATCTATAGGAATTTTACTTTTTAGGTCATAAGTCTATGTGAATGTGAGATATAGAGGTTGAGACCACTTTTCCTGTCCAGACTTTCCACTCCACTCCACTAGTAGTCCTGGGTCTGCAAATCTATTGTCCAGGTTTCTCTGTCCTCTCATAGAGAGGACTGATGCACAGAGTAACACCTAATTCATATGACTTGCCTGGAGTGGCTTCAGGAAGTAGGTTTACATTACATTCTTAATTTTTATGAAATAATTCAACAATTATACCTGAACATAAATGCCAGGCTTATAACTGACCTTTAATGAACATTTTAAAACTGAATTGAAACAGTTTTGCTGGTATTGCTTCATATGTAAATTTATAACCACAATGCCTGCCACTTATCACTAGTCAACCATGGGAGGTGAATTTTCAACTCTCAAAGTCATAGAATTTTTATGTTTTCAAAGACTGAGTGATCTTGATCAGTCAGGTATATTTTATTGGCATAGTTTTTAAAAACAATATTTTTTGCTTTTTGTACTCAATAATTTATATAATGAGAAGATTCAGAAATAAAGACATTAATATTATCAATTTCATCGCCTATGGTAGTGCCAGGAATAATCACTGAATAAGATAAACTGGATTCTAGGAATGTAAAATATGAAGAAATCCCTCCTCAGCCCCTGCAGGGGATTGAATAATGTATGTCCTCCCCTGCCCGCCCCCCCACCCCCCCCACCCCCCGCTCAAATTCATGTCCACCCAGAACCTAAGAATGTGACCTTATTTGGAAATAGGTTCTTTGGAAATGTAATTAATCAAGAATCTCACAATGAAATCATCCTGGATTTGCAGTGGGCCCTAAATCCAATGAATGGTATCCTGATAGGAGAGTAGTGGACACAAGAGACACAGAAATGAAGGCGATGTGAAGATGGAGGCAGAGGTTCGGAGTTATACTGCCACAAACCAGGAGCCACCAGAAGCTGAAACAGGCCAGCAAGGACCCTCCCCTGGAGCCTTCAGAGGGGGCACAATCCTGCTGACATTTTAATTTTAGACATCTGGCATCTAGAACTGTGAGAAAATACATTTCTGTTGTTTTAAGGTTGTGATAAGATAGTTCGTTACAGCAGCCCTAGGAAAATGTATTCAGCCCTCTGTATCCACAGGTTTTGCATCCATGGATTCAACCAATTGCAGATGAAAAATATTTTTTTAAATCCCAGAAAGTTCTAAAAAGCAAAACTTGAATTTGCCACATGCTGAGCACTGTGCTAATCCACATTAATGAAGTGATATGGAGGCATATCCTCCTATAGCCTATATGAAATATAATGCCATTTTATATGGGACTTGAGCATCTATGGATTTTGGCATCGAATGTGGGGGGGTGAGGGTAATAGGTCCTGAAACTAATCCTCTGGAAGACACCAAGGGATGACTAATATACTCCCTAATCCCTAATTTTATTAAAATATCGAGAGCCCAACCTCTTTTCTCTCTCCTCAAGTCTCTGTGTAAAGTAAGGGTATTTCACAACATGACTTCATCAAAGGGCTCTTTCATCTTTGAGACTGCCTGCTCCATGGTTTTCAAACCTGGGGAGTCACTTGGGTATGTTATAAAAGGTTGATGCCTAGCTCTCACCACTGGAGGTTCTGATGGAACTGGTCAAGAAAGAGGCTGGGACACAGGTATGTTTTAAAAATCTATACAGGATTCTACTGTGGAACTGCCGAGAATTTCTCTAGGCACATACAAGTTCATTGCCTTGAACACTGGGGAATCCAATCAAGAGTACTCTCAGACAGCTGCCTTTCATTCTTTAATGACTGTGTTAAATAAATACGATGACTCTATAATGTTGTGAGTGACGAATGTTTTGCCATAATGAGTAGCAGGCAGTAGGCCCAGTGGGTGAAGTCTCAGCAGCCTGATCCCTGCCACACAGGGCAAATGATCTGCAATGGACAGTTCAGAAGCATATGGCGGTTCCTTGGTTTTGCATGACTTGGGGGGCCCTTGCTCCAGGTGTAGCAGGTAACATGTCTACTGATTCTTGTGCATTTCTGGGACAAGACAAATAAGGAACATTTTTAGTAAAGTCTCAGCATGGAGGTATCTATCATGCCACTGTACTTTGGTAGTCCAAAGTTGTCACTAGTCTTTTCTCCCAGGATAAATTTAGCCACCAATGACAATCTGGCCATCAAATGTTTCCAGATCTTTTCCAATATGATGTGAAACTCAAGCATAATGTTTTGGAAAAGACTGCCCAGAACCCCAAGTGGAACCCCTCAAATTTATGCTGACTTCCTACAAAGCTGCTAAATAGACATACCCTAGAATGATCTTGAATATTTCAGCTTGCCAAAGAATATGAGTGAGAAATGGCACAGTCAGGCAGTGACTTTCAACAGTTTGACCAAGAGAATTGATGTCAAAAGAATAAGAGGCTGAATGGATAGTCTCAGAGGCTTAATCTTCTTGAGATAAAAGCTGTGAGCCCTTTTCACATGGAGCTTAAGGAGATGAGTTTTGCCAGGATAGGCTCGTGGGCTGGGAAAAGTACTGGTGGAGTAAATGACTGAAAGAGATAGTATTTTGGCCTGAATCAACAAGCATTTAAGGAAACTCCTTAATACTCTAATTTTTATTCATTTGTTTGACAAAATGAGTGCCCACTGTACACCACCTACTATGTTAGGTGATGGGTTTTTATGATATTTAGCACTTGCTAAAGCTAAAATTCACTTAACTCTCAAAGGCAAATTTAGTGTGAATACAAATAAAATTGCCAATGTGGGAAATTTTGCTTTGGGGGTATAAGTGGTTCAGAGGGAGACTTTTCCTCATAATCTAGGTAAGTATTGCTTTAATTCTGGCCTAAGTATTTCAGGGAAACACTGATCTGAATATCCTACTACATGCACATAGTCTCGGGCCTAAGTGTACTTAGATTTGCCCCTCTTTATAAAGGGCATGCCTCTTGGTACAATCCACACTCAGAAATCCTGGCAGGCTGACCACCTCTCTAGGTATAATGTAATAGAAAGGAAAAGTATGGCTGCATTCATCACTGTTCTCAAAAGCATCCCTGAGGAGCTCATCTTTTGTTATGGTACATGCTGATGTTTAATTGATCCAGACATTCTGATGCAGTCAACCATCTTATAAAATGAAAGAGGTAGAGTAGTGGAACAGGAGTCAGGGCTTAAATCCTGAAGTTTGAGTTTAACTCAAGATCTAACACACAAGGTATATGGCCTTGAGCAGGAATCAACCCTTCTAAGTTTCTGTTGGACTGTCTGTAGAATGAGTTACCAATGTTTACCCCACAGGACTCTTTTGAAGATTACACATGATAGAGGCTTTGTGAGGGCAGGGACTCAGTCTTTTGCAGTCTGTGGTATTCCTAAGTAAAGGTATACTATACATGCAAATGATATGCTATTTATAATATATAAAAAACCATATATTCATAGAGATCAACATTAATCTTTGATTTCTACCTGGATTCTTTAGTGTTAACAACCAGACTAGTAAAAGGGGTAGATTGTGTTAAGAACAGATCATACATGCTGTGGGAATACTTACTTGTGTGTGTGGGTATGTGTACAGGAGGATTTATATGTGCACTATAGCAGAGATTACAGGAGCTAGAGTTATGAAACTCACACTCTCCATAATGATGATTAACAAAGTAGATGCCTTCAAAGTGATAGCACACTGCTTAAGGATGAACCCCTCTTCCAAGAAGACCTATGTTGGGGATGATAAGCAAAATAAGGAAGGGAATTAGAGAAATGAGAATGTTGGCACATTTTCTTTCTTTAATATGGACTGAGAATCACAGATTTTTTACCATTAGAAAGTAGGTCATAGGTCCCAGAAATGAGAATCCTTCCACAGTGCCCCTCTAAGAGCAAGTTCCTGCCACGGTTCAAGGACCCAGCACAGAATCCCACATTTGGAAGATACTCAGTTTGGTTTTGCTGATACGAAGAGCTAGAAAGTTTTTCCATTATTGAGCTGTGAATTTCTTCCCTGAAACACTCACTGAACTACACTCTACAATTATGCTCATTTAATGTTCTGCCTTCTACATGGTGGTAGCCTGGCAAATTTTTTAAAAAATTTTTTGTGTGTTTCTCAGGTTAAACTTTCCCAGGGTCTTCATTATTCTGAAAATGGTATAACCTCAGAGCTTGCCCCTCCCCCCCATTCTGCCCACCCTCTTGGTGCCTGCTCTGGATTTCACCCTGGCCTCTTTCTCTACTTTATCTCTTCTGAGAAAGCTGCAAAGCAAATAAAGTCACATAGAAGTACCAACACTGATGTAGAGTGCTTCAGGACCATTGAGAATTACTGTTGTAACCGGCCAGTTATCAATTTGAGGAGCAGTTTTAACAAGTAAATTTCAATCATAGCATCATCTGGGTTTAGTCACACTAAAGTAGCCCAAAGTGTCTTTATAAAGCAATCTCAGCTACAAGGGAAGTTCCCATGAAAAGAAACCACAGGAAAACATTGATGGTAATTTTAGTGTATTGATAAAACTTGTGCCCTCATTAGACTTAAGGTTTTAAAAAAACATTCCACATGTGTGTAAATTTCCCAAATCATGTTTCATACAACATTAATCCTGTTGGCTGTTCATAGGAAGGATTCCATTTTCAAACAGAAGGTGAGTTATTTGACTTTATGTTCATACTTTTATATAGTTCATTTACCGAAAGTCTTCTAAAAGTCTTCAACATGCTCTTGTGCATTGTGCATGCTGCCCAGGAGAGACAGAGACCAGACAGGGTTTAGCCACAAGGTATGTATTCCTTGCAGTATCTTCTGGGTGGAGCGCTGCACAGAACACTTTTGGGGAAATGCTGCATCAGATCACCAACCGTGTTGAGGCAGCACATCAGGGGAGGACTGTCACCTAGTGATCAGGGAACCCGCAATGTTCTCACCTGTGTGCATGTAATCAGAGATAGCTGAGCCTTGACCAGAGCAATTCCCTAGGAGCCACTTTACCAGCTTTTTGTGATTCTTCTCTAAGGGTTTCTTCATAGAAGTTTCAAAAGTAGCATAAAACTCTTTTCAAGTTTTTGGATAAGTAAACATCCCTCTGGATTCAAATCAGTTGAGTTCTCAAGTGAAAATTTATTGCAGAAACTACTAGTAGGCACTAATAGTCAGCGTGGTCAATGAGGAATTATGCCAGAACTGCACCTCAGAAAGGTAAGCAGCTATCAGAATAACAAACAGGCTGGGGGTGCCCAGGCACTCTCCTTAGGTATACTCTTTCTGTGGCGCAGCGCCCCATCATCACTGCTTCTTTTCCTCTTTCAGTTTACTTTGTGAGGTTCCTTTCAACTAGATGTCACTTGTTTGAAATGCTGGGGAGCGTGGGGCCAGTGCATAAGACTAATACTACTACTAAGAGTCATAAGAATATTATTAGAAATTATAGCTAAGATGTATGAGTGTGTTGTACATGCTTGGCATGTGCACACACATGACCTTATTTAAACTTTAAGACAATCTTGCCAAGTGCTAGGTATGTCTGCTTTTCTAATACAGAGGCTCAGAGAGATGAAGAAATGGGCAGGGAGTAAAGAGCAGACACTGATGGCTGATGCCAAAGCCCAGGCTCAACTGCCACATCTCCTCAACTCCCAGAGGACAGCCTGTGGGATATTCCTTTTCTTTGGAAGATCCTAGAAGAAATGCAGCCCATCCAAGCAGGAAAGCCTCAACAAAAGTATCATAAAGAGGGAGGAAGAATTTATCTTAAATCAAATATGTACTTGCCTTACTTTACCAAAGGCCAAATATCCAAAGAATTATGACAAAAGATACAAAAATTTAATAAAGAGATGATGGTCAAGAACTTAAGAGATCAAAGCAGCTTCAATGACTGACACAGCAGTAGTATTAAGCAGAGCCAAGGTGCATGAGACCTTCAAACATTAACTCCATGGGAGGTCCGGTGGGTGTGGAGCAAAGAATGAAAAAAAAAAACGTGGTGGTAAGAACAGAATGGCAATGCTCAAAGTAAATGGCTTTGAAAAGTTTTTCATATCCAGCAAGTTATTTTATGTGTAATATTTTGGCATATTTTTTAAACTGCCAACTATTGCTAGATTGACAGCAAGTTGCTGGAATTACAAATTTCTTTAAAAATCTTAAAGGCAAAAAGCCTTTATTACTTCTAGGCTCATCATACCTTTTTCTGCATGAAGAGAAGGAAGATTTGAAACCCTGGTACTTAACTATCTTACCTCTTATAAAGAAATTCTATGACATAGATATAGAGAACATATTGGTGGTTGCCAGAGGCAGGGGGTGGAAGGTGGGTGAAATGGGTGAAGGGGGACAAAAGGTACAAATTTTCTGCAAATTAAAACCACAATGAGATATCACCTCACACCTGTCTGAGTAGCTATTATCAATAAATCAACAAAAAACAAGCATTGGCAAGGATGTGAAGAAAAAAAACCCTCATGCATTGTTGGTGGGACTGTTGGTGCAGCCACTATGGAAAACTGTATGGCGTTACCTCAAAAAATTAAAAAATAAGACTACCATATGACCCTACAATTCTACTTCTGGGTATTTATCCTAAGAAATCCAAAACACGAATTTAAAAAGATATATGCACACCTATGTTCACTGCAATATTATTTACAACAGCCAAGATATAGAAGCAATCTAGTGCCTATTAATAGATGAATGGAAAAAGAAGTGGTACATATATATAATGAAACATTATTTGGCCATAAAAAAGAATGAAATCTTACCATTTGCGACAACAATGGATGGACCAGAGTAATGTATTGTGCTAAGTGAAAAAAGTCAGACAGAGAAAGCCAAATATCATAAGATTTCACTTATATGTGGAATCTAAAAACAAAATAAACAAAGCAGAAACTAACTCAGACACAGATTGGTGGTTGCCAGATAGGAGGAGATGGGGGAAAGGGTGAAAAAAAATGAAAGGGATTAAGTACAAATTGCCAGTTATAAAAATCGTCACAGGAATGTAAAATATAGCATAAGGAATATAATCAATAGTATCATAATAACTAGGTATTGTGTCAGATGGGTACTAGACTTAGGGTGATCACTTCATAAGTTATATAAATGTCTAATCACTATGTTGTATACCTGAAACTAATATAATATTGTATGTCAATTGTAATTGAAAAATAAATTTTAAAAAAGGTCAAAAAAGAGGCACAAATTTCCAGTTATAAATGTCATGGGGAGGTAATGAACAGGATAGTGATAAGGTTAATAATACTGTACTGCATATTTGAACATTGTTAGGAATGTAAATCTTAAAAGCTCTCATCACAAGAAAAAAATTTTTGTAACTGCATGGTGATAAATGTTAGTTAGACTTATTATGGTGTTCATTACACAATGTATACAAATATTGAATCATTACACTGTACGCTTAAAACTAACATAGTGTTATATGTCAATTATACTTCAATAAAAAAATTATATGAGAAAATAACATTTGCATTAATTTTGGGGAGAGTCATCTACTTGCAGCAAGGGATGATTGGAAAGAATACTTAAGAGACAAGTAAGAATGGGCAACTAGAATACTTCCTGGTTTCTCCTCGATAAGCCTTTATGATTTTAATTTTAGCTGAAATAAATTCAGAGGTCATTAGATTTATGTAGATTAGACTTCTACATTCAAAGGAAAATGCAAAAGAAAAGTATCTAAATGATGTCTTGGTTATTTGCACTTTGGGATCATCTACACTTCTATTAATAAAATAAATAAAGAGGGGACTCTACCAAAGTTTTCTCAAAATAAAGAATAAAAATGCAACAAACATATCATTGGGAAATATTTAAAAGAAAACTTCTGTATTTTAGAGTGAAATATTACCTGATGCAGAATATATAAAATAATTGCTCTACTATAAATTCCTTTTTCAAAACCAGAGTTCATCACAGAAACATGGTTTAAAAAATTAATCATCAGCCCATGAATTGTATTGCTATAAAAGAAAGCCATTCCTTTCTGCATATAAACAACAAAACTACCACATATGCAGATATATGCCTTAGTACCTTGGTGCAATGGTGTATTTACTTGTATAAATATTTAAAGTCAGACCTTTGAATTTATGATGAAGTAGCATACCACTTTACAAAATAAGGTACGACTAAATGCAGATGTACAACAAACAGAACTCTGTTCAGAATACTAATTGCTATTGTCAATATTCTAAAACTAAAAAAAGTAATGATATTCAGATTTCATCTAAACAAGCCGAATACATGTGCAGAAATCTTATCAGGTCTTGGTGAAACCTTATTGTTCAAATTTTTAAATTATTATACAGGCTTTGTAACTGAGGGACAAGCAAGCTTCCTGTCTGGCATTTCCCCCTCTCCCTCTCCCCCCCCCCCCACCGCCCGTGCTCTTATTTTAATGATGCATATTCAATTATCACAAGAAAGAAAAGAGTAAAATCAGAAACATCTGTAGTTTGCCATAATGACTGGGTATTCCCCATGGAGACTGACATTTCCACACAGATGCAGGTGCTGAAAGGCTACATGATGGGGGATGCTCACATGTGTAAATACATAAGATGATTATAAAGAATTCAATAGACACGATTATTTTCCACCTTAGTTTGTGTTAATGTAAGCTTGCATGTTATGATCATGTGTTCTTATGATTAATCTCCTGCTCCAGCATGTAGTAGTTGAAATATACCTGCTCTTAGCGAAGTCCACAAACCACTAACCTAGGATGTTCTGATTATACAATAAGGTTAAATCCTGTGTTTGAAACTCTTAGGCAACCATAACTTTACCTGTGATTGGAATCTTTGCTGCCGTGCTTTCTTCCTTGCTCTCGTCTCTGCAGCCACTTGAAACTTCTAAAAATCAAACACAATAATAAGAATGTATTTCAGGGTTATATTTATGATCTATATATTTATGGTCTTTGTTGTTTTTTGTTTTTGTTTTTTTAACTACCATTCCTCTTATTTTCATTGCCTTCCTACTTTCTTTTTTTTTGGTTAATTTATTTCTTGTCTGACAGCTATCAAATTTGAGTGGGGCTTAAAACAAGTGAGCCTCAAATCTTGTGCATGTATCTTAACTTCTGAATACATCCTTAGCAACTCACAGCTGTCTTGGAAGTACCACTATAGTGATTTACTAGAGGGTCTTAACAATAATGCTCAAATGATCACAATTTCTGGATACTAAAAATTGGTTTTCAAATTTTGGGGGGCATAAATTCATTGATTCTTATCTGTTCAGGCTTTTGGAAGGTTGTATTATAATTTAAAAAGCATGTTTAAAAATTATGAGTAAATTCTATTAAGTGATATTAAAAACTTCACACAGTACTTTATGTGAAGTACTTTATGGAGTCATTTTAATGGAATCATCTTCATCTTTGTAGGATAATCAAAATTTTCTACTGCCAAGTGATTAATTTTAAGATTTCATAACTTATAAAAACTTAATTTATTTGAAGTTCAACAGAACTGCAGACCTACAATTAGGTTTCCTATTCTTGTTAGACTAAACAAAATCATATATTTATTGGAAGGTGGCATAAAACAAATAACGTATTATACATATTAAAATCAGAGGTATTCACTAGTCCCCTTTATTTTATAGATATACCTTGAGAAAGAGGGTGTCACGTTGACTCTGAATGCATTTTTGCTGTGGACAGACTCTTTAACAATAGTTACCTTGTTCCCTTGTAAGAACACTGTTGAGCCACAGAGCGGGTTTTGCTTCCTTTATTCCACTATTGTCATTCAGAATAGATGGCAAGCTGCAAGATGATTCATTACTGTGAATAGCCGACCTATCCTCACACTCTTCTGTAAGGGTTCTTTTCAATAATGCTGTTGCCTACAGTGTTTAAAAGAAAGCACAAAGAAATAAAAACAAACTGTAGCTACATTCCCGTTGGTCTCAAAGACCCAGGCTTCAAATATAATTTTAGGTTAAGCTTTACTTAGGATTTAATTTGCTTCCTGACATTTAACAGAGATTAAAACGTCTTCAAGATAAAATAACATCTGATTATTTTCCAGCAGAATTTAATTCTTTACAACAACTTACACTAGAAATAATATATATTTTTGAGGACTTAATCTTATGTAATACAAAATTGTTCTCCTACTCGTCAAGTATGTATATGAGATGTGACCACCCCCTGCTAATCTGGGCTGGTTTATCCAAGATTTTCTCTCTCATTGCATGAGTCTTTTGGTTTGAATTAAGAAGTGATCTGGAAAAATGTGACCTCGTGGTATCCCTACAAATAACCCCTGAACTTCCCCCAAAAATTACAAAAAAAACTTAGTGGCTGAGGAGGGGACATTAAGCAAAAAAGGAACTGACCTTGTTCTAAACAATAAGAATAAAGATACTCTGAATTTTGCTGCTAAATCCACTGAACTTGGGAAACTTACCTGCCACACTGCTTATCTGTTTTCAAAGAGCACGGAACTGTCTTACTCATATAACCTCAAGAATCCTGGGTAGGGAGGTGGGCAAAGATTTCATCACAGCTGACTTGAGAGGTAGAGAAAAAGTGGCGATTAACAGGACAGGTTAATAATACCCACGTCTCTTAATTTCCAGGTCAGCACTCTTAAAAATATATTGGTAACAAGAGCAAAACAACAAATGATGACATCATCCTGCTGCCAGAATCACTACTCGGAAGTGGTGATTTGCCCAGGCAGTTGGGAATAGAAATCTTGATGGTGATATTGACTTTCACTGGTATTTGACAACAGTAATAAAGAAAGGACAGTGTCCAATCCAGCCTGTGGGAAATGGACATGAGACTCTATACATTAATATGGAACTGGACAAAATCTCATAGGTCATTGTTAGTCCAACTAACAACTGAATTATCTATTGAATAAAGGGGAAAATAATCATCTTTCCTTGTAATTTACACGAAAGAAGGTAAAGATAATCTAAAAGGGAGAATCACTGAGGCAGAACATGGAAGATTTGGCCTTGCAAGTTTGGCTTTGAATATACAGGGCTACTGCCATCATCCCTGATATCCCTGCAAAGCTCCTGCCCTCTGCCTCCCCTAGAACTGGCTGGCTTCCTGGGTCCACGGCCTATCCTGGAAGCTAGAGCAACCGATTTTAGGAGATTTAGGGAGTTCCAGTCTCCTTGGCCAAAGGACTTAGTGTCAAGTTAGCCCTGTAGCCAGAACCTGTCTGTGGTCGAAATTCTATAGTAACCAGGAGCTTTTCCGTTATTTGCACAAAGTTGTTCCTGGATTTTATTCCAGTTGTGATATTCCTCTGTTGGGGTGATCTGCACAATATCCCTGTTTCTGCAGACTGAGGTTAAGTATAGAGTCCTGGCCTTGAAGCTCAGTCTGACTCTCACCATTGGCTGCCACAGAGCCTCAATCTCAGCTATCCACATAGGTCACTGTTCCGCACCTGCTTCCAGAACCTGTCCAGGAAAAGAGGGGTGAAGAATAGTACCAGCTCCTTCAACTGCTATCTCTCAACCATCCCTGAGCTCTTTGGACCATCCTGGTGTGTCTAATTTCTAGATATCTACCCATCCTGATCTAGGCTGTCTCCACAGAGAATTAAGCTCCTATTCTATGTGCCCAATAATCCTGGGTATATGAAAAGCAAGTAACCCATTTCCCATTTGCCCTGAGAATACTCACTGGCAGTATTTGTAGCTGCAGCATTTTACCCAAGATAATTTGCAGATTACAATCCTAACCTTACCCCTAAAGTTTGCCACAAAATATTTCACTTTTATTATTACTTTTGCATAGTTCTAGTATGTTGATAGTCTTTGGAAATCAATGATATCATTCTATTTATAGCATTCTGGTTTAGGAGTGATATTTCCATTTACAAAATATAGTAATTCTTGATCACCGAAAATGTCAAATCCTAGAAAACATAGCATTCCTATGTGTAATGTTAACATCATTCTTGAAGTTAGCTGAAGATTCATTTGATGAATCCGATTTATGTATATGTTTCTGTTATGTTAGGATTAGAGACAAGTTCTGTTTAGAAATAACTCCAAGAACAGTTTTTATATTTCATTTTCACATTGAAAACCAGTCAGATTCGGCTTCAAGGAGCTTGTTTATGTAAAATTAAATTAACGCTGGCAGCAAGCAGCACTTTTTTTTTTTCTAAACAGGAAATGGGTTAAAATGTGAACAAAAAGAATTGGCCCATATTCTGTAGTGAAAGCTGTAATTTTTTCTTTCTGGGATTTAAAATAATCCAAACTTTCTGAAAACACTTCAAATATTTATTTCTCTCTCATATTAATTACCTTATGCAATAGCTATAACTGATCATTTCTTGGCATGACTTCATAATAGCCACTCTTTTGTTTTAGCTATGTTCTACCTGAGTTTCAAAGGAACACAGAATAAAATGCTATAAGAATACTGCAAATGTCTTTCTAATAAGTCCTTGTATGCTTGATAAGAATACCACCATAGGCAATAGTTCTACAAAAAAGTTAAGTGGTGAGTATACTGTAGGTTTTCATTTATTTCATATATCTTATCCCACTTATCTTCCCTACTCATTATTATGTCTCTAGGATTTCTCTTTTGTGATAAAGATGTTTATAAAGACTCATCTTTTAAGATAATTCTATAATTTCTCAAAGACGAGTATTTGATATCTATAAGAATTTTGATGAATGATCAAATTACAGCATAAGAATGGTTGAGTTAACTCTACTGAACCACGGAGCCAACAGAGAGAGCGGCAGATCTGCCTAATAGATCATCACCAATCATAAAGGAGTCTACAGTGTAAGTCCCTAACAAGCAGGGAATAATGAAAAGAAAGGACAGAAACAAAAGTCAGCCTCAGACAAGGAATGATCAGAAGGTTTCTAGTCACGAACAACTTCTGCAGAGTCAGGAAAAACATCTGTATTGTCTGTAGATCTTTTCAAAAGGTGTATTTCTAAGGAAGCCCCCAGTCTGAAGGAGCTTGCAGTCTGAGACTGACAACACTAACCCACACCAGCAATGGAACAAAAGCCCAAAGAAGAGTGAATGAGATGCTTTACACATCTCATGCTGGATCTGAAAGCACTTAGCAAATTCAAGCTTTCTATCTGAAAAATGGTACCAGACAACAATTTTACCATGGGCCTTCTGACAGTGCTTATGAACAGACTGCACATCAGTTTCAACTTATCTGTTAGCTAATAAAGACTCTTTTTGATTTCATATATTTGGAGACCAGGAGGGAAGACTGGAGACTGTCTCACTGTTCTCAGCAGTCTGAAGCCTAACTCCAACAAATTAGTCCCTCAGTTTTCTGCCTTCCCAGTCTCAGAAATTCAATGCTATGGCACATACTATTTGCAGAATGACTCATGATGATACTTCTAATATTTCAGATCTTACAAAAGATAAACTGTCCTATGAATTACACTTAGCAGGATACCAGAATTGTTGGCTCAATTCTACTAAGATTTTTCTTGAAGTTCAGTTTAAATATGATCTTGCTAGGTCTAGAACCCTAAGACTCATGTAGGCTGACTCTTAATTTATATCCAGACATTTTTCAATTGTAATACTCAATTGCATAGATACATATTAATGGAAAAGACTTTCTATCCAAAACACCATTAAGAAAAATGAAAGGTGAAAATCAAACTGCTCAAAATATTGCAACAAGTTGTACAAATTTATATAAAAAGAGTTCTTACAAGTCAATAGGAAAAATATATTACCAATCGAATAGAAACATGAGCAAAGAATATGAACTAGCAAATTATAAAAGAAGAAATACAAATAGGTAGGGGAAAGTTTGACCCCAATTGTAATATAAAGGTCAAATGAACAACAAAAAAAAATTGGATGTCATTTGCACTTTGCAATTTGGTTCACACACACAAAAAAAGTTGATCGTATCCAGTTTCATAAAGGGCTCTGAAAAATGACATTTTTATCCATCCATGGTAACTCTGATGACCCTTCCAGAGTGAGATCTGGCAGTGCATAACAAATACCTGAGAGATGCACATACCCTTTGACCTAACAATTTTATATGTAGGAATTTATTCTAAGGAAATAGCATGGATATTTGTAAAAACTGAATTGCTCGGATGTTCTTTAAAACTTTTTACTAGAGGAAAAATTAAAAACAACTTAAACACTTAACAACAGGAGCCTGGTTAAAGAGACAGTGGAATATATGTACAGGGGTCTCTGGGCAGCCATTTGAAATGATGTAGAATATGTGATGGTATGAAAGGAAGTTCTCTTGTGACAGGTGGGGAAAAAAAGATACGTAGACAAACAGTGCAACTCATATCAATATATTAAATATTAAAAATCATATGCCACAGTGTCAAAAGGTTAAATAGGAAAGTCAGATAACAGGTAATTTTCTTTTCTTTTTGTTTACCCTAACATTCCGAGTTTGTTTTTTCCATACTAGTTTTTTTAAGGAAAATGTATGCCAGCTTAAAAAAAATGGATTTCTGTGATGGGTGGTACAAACAAAAAGAAAGTGAATGTGAAAATGTTTAATAAAACTGAATTCCTTTCTGTGTGTAAATCAGTGCTAGTAATGCAGACACAGAAAGGTAAGATAATTAAAAACCATGGATGACACATTTAACTGATTCTTTCTCAAGAACCTCTTTCTTGTACACTGGAAGTAATTTTTCAGTGTTTAAAGAGAAATGAAATCATCTCCACTTAAGTTATATTTAAGTTATAGGATAGGAAGAGAATTTTATCAATGTAGCATCAAAACAAAGAGAAATTACTCTTATGAGCCAGCAAATGAGTATTCAAGAGAGAAGAACAAGAAACAAGCCCATCATTTAGGGAGAGGTAAAGGAATTTCTGTGACCGTCACATAAATATCTGGTGCATGTGTGGTGGGGGCACTGGGGCAATCTAGTGACACCAGCAGGTGTCACTCTGCTTAGCCTGGAGAAGTTCTCTGGGGGGCGGGGGGGGAACAGACATCACTTAGGAGAAAAAGAGTATTAAGACACTTTATATTTTACTGAAGCCCCCAATTCATTTTTTTCACATAATTACAAATTTTTCTGTTTTAAAGCATGCAGCTGAATTATGTAATTGTCTCACAGGTTATGTAGGTGCTGTGGATCTTATCTGGTGTCAAGAGGACATAATCCGAGTTTCCCGGCTTTAAAAATGTATTTACTCAAGGGACGGATTGACTCCCACTGACAGCAAGGGGACTCACAGGTAAACATCATTTACATGTGGCTGTTTAATTAGCCATTTACCCAAGAGATCAAAGTAAACATTTCCAAGCTTCATTAGACTCTTAACCAATTAACTGCTAGTAGAGCTTTCTTAAATTTTGAAAATTTCTTACTTTTAAGAATTTTATCCAGAGAAATACTTAACCCATACTATTTACTAAATGTATGTACTGTAAAAGGATGATGCATAAACCAAAACAGTCCTAGAACCCACATCCACAAAAGCATTTTGGGCTAAAGCCCGCAAGGCTTGCCCTGCCTATGTCATTGATAATATTGTTCTTCTGGACTGTGCATTTCTTCAGTCACAACATAACAGTTTGTGAAACTGCTTGCTTACTTCCATTTTTAAGGATAGATTTTGTCTTAATTTATTGTAATTTTTATGATTGTCACCAAGATCAGAACATGATGATTTAAAAAGAACAAAGCAGACTATCATTTGATTCCTATGTTATTAGATAAGCAGCCCCCTCTCAATAATGAAGTTATAATTTGAAAATTATAAGTGAATTGGTTTTCTAGAACTTAGAACATGTTTTTAAATATAAACAACCCCCCCTTTTTGTTTATTTATTTTATTTATCATGGTGACATTGGTTAATGAAATCCAGTAAGTTTCAGGTGTACAATTCAACAGTAAGGCATATATATTGCATTGTGTGTTCACCGCTCATAGTTAGATTTTTTCCTGTTACCACATATTTGATCACTTTTACCCCATCTACCTCCTCCTCCTCCCTCTTTAAAAAAAATGATTAGATAGCAAAGAGCACTCAACCAAGACTTATATCACCCTTGACACAGATGAGATGTGATGTATTTGCACTCAATGTAAATGGAAAAACAATGTTGTTACAAAATAGCAATAAGTTAAAAGGACAATGAAACCTGAAAACAAAATCCTTTTTAAGATCTACATTTATCAACAGATATGAAGTGGATCTAAGAAACAGGTTCTGTTATTCCTAAAGAACACTGTTCTTAAAGAACATTCACACAAATGGTATCATACCTCAACCAAAACAAAACTGTATGTTATTTATTGAGTCATACACAATGCAGTAAAATGAAAATGTATGCAGGAAGGATACACACAAGGTTTTTTTGAAAAGGAGCATGGGATCCTTGAGAGGCACATAAGGGCAGTATCTGCAGCTGTAATAATTTATTACAAAAGAAGGAAAGTGGGGAGGAAGGAGACTAGAAGAGGAAGAAGAGAAGGAGAAAAGGTGCAGGGGAGGAGAGAAAGAGTAGGAAAAGGGAGAGAAGGGGGATAAAAAGGGGAGAGAGAGAGAAGATGACAGAGGAAGGAAAAGGGAGAGGGGAAGTAGGAAGATGGGGGAGAGAAGGAAGTTGATGAGGAGGTCTGAAACAAAATATGGTACAATGGTAACAATACATATGGATTTTGGTTGGTAGGCATGAAATTGGTCGGTTCATTATATCACTTTATGTATGTATGTTTGATATAATTTTAAAAAAAAGCTTTTCTACTCTCTTGTAATTTAAGTGGCTAAGGAAATGGGGTGGGGTCTTGAGAAGGATTAAAGGTGCTCTAAAAAGCTTAAGGGGCAATGGCAGAGGTTTGGACCACACAGGGACACAGGTGTGTAACTTCGAGACAGAGGTGGCAAGGTTTGTCTCCAGGAAGTGCACGTGTAGAAAGAATCCTTGAACTATATGCATGATGTAAATAAAAAGTTAAGGTACAAAATGTTCAAAGTGATGAAAATCCAAGATCTACACCAAGATCACTACCCAGCAAAGCTATCATTTAGAATTGAAGGACAGATAAAGAGCTTCCCAGAAAAGAAAAAGCTAAAGCAGTTCATCACCACCAAGCCTATGGTATTACAGGAAATGTTGGAGGGACATCTTTAAGAAGAAAAATATATGTATCAAAAATATGAATAAAGAATGGCAATAACTACATATCAATCAACAAGTACTTCAAATGAAAAGGAATTCAATGCTCCCATCAAAAGACGGGATGGATGAATGGCTAAGAAAACAAGACCCTTATATAAGCTGCCTACAAGAGACTCACTTCAGATTAAAAGACACACACAGACAGAAAGTAAAGGGATAGAAAAAGATATTTCATGATGGACCTAGAGGGTACTGTGCTGAGTGGAGTGAGTCAGATAAAGACAAATGCCATATGATCTCATGTACATGTGGAATCTAAAGAACAAAATAAACAACAAAAAAACAGAAATGACTCATAAATACAGAGAACATTTTGAGTTACCAGATGGGAGGGGGATTGAGGAGGTAGGTGAAAAACAGGGAAGTGATTAAGAAGTACAAATGAATAGTTACAAAACAGTCATGGAGGTATAAAGTATGGCATAAAAAATAGAGTCAATAATATAATAATTATATATGGTGTTGTATGGGTACTATATTTACCAGGGTGATCAATTTGTGAGTTATATAGAAGTTTAATCACTATGTTGTACACCTGAAACTAATATAATATTATATGCCAACTATAACTGAAAAATAAAAAATATTATTACAAAAGAAAAAGAAAAAGTTAAAAAGGATCAAAGCCAGAAAACTCTATATTATGTATGTGGATGAAAAAACATACTTTGAAATAAGACAAATTCATAAGACATTAAATTTAGGAGGAGACCATCTCTTTTACTATCGCTTTTTTAGGTAATGACAAAAACTGTGATGGGAATACTCTAAAAGTGGGATTCTGGTTCCTCCCTTGTGCTTCCCTTAGAAATTTGCTCCATCAGTTTCCATTTTCTGTTCAGCATCTTCATACTTTTCCTCTGTACCAGCTCCTAAGTCAGGCCTCTCCTTGTCTGTCTGAACCTCTGTGGGGGTCCCTCCTCTGTGGTCACAGTCTTAATCCAAGCAGACAAAATTCCCCAAGGCACTGCAGAATCTTATTATAGCCCTGCTTAAAAAACTCCCACGGCCTTCTCAAATCTAGTAAACTAAACACAAGCTTCCTAGCATAGGCTGGACCCTGCACAACTGGGCCTGGCCTACCTTGGGCATTCTCACCCACCATTCACATTCTAGACCCCATGCTTCAGCCACAGATGACTCCAGCTCCATATCCTGGATACGTGTTGGCTTTTTTGGTCTGTTCTTTGACTCATAACAGCTTTTCGCTGTCGCCCCACCCTGTCAAAATCCTGTCAGTCTTTTAAGGGTCACCCCACGCCCCTCTGTTCCCTCCATAGTAAAGTTTGCCCTCATTGCTTCTCCAGACGTCTTGGCTCACTTTTCTGAAGGGCCATATCCTTTGCCATTTTCTTATTACACTCATCCTACTATGCCTTTCCCCAGAATGGGGCCACATTTTATTTATCTCTTTTCCTCCAGTAGATCTGGGCTGGTGCCTGTCTACAGAAATGGATCCATACGTATTTGCTGAATTGTCATGAATGACCAACCATACAGTATTTTTAAAGTACAGAGTAAAGAAAGAAAATTAGAATGCTACAAGAAAATGTGGAAAATGTTGTGGTAGCTATGTTTAATCAGGTTGCCTCCAGGACCTGAATTAACTTTATGTGAGGAGGAAAGATTCATGTACAATGTGCAAAAGGCCTAAGATCAGAAAGTTAAACCACAAAAGCTCACTTATTACTTAACATTTTAAAAAAATATGTTAATCATTGTTAAGAATGTAACAATTTCCTCAAACTGGTATCTCGTACATCTTGAAATTATTTTTAAAAAACGACCAACCCTTATCTTCTGGTCCATGTTTCTGAGTGGGAAAACTTCGGACAGCTTAGCTATCTCTTCTTTAGCAGAATTATCATGTTCTTTCAAGGTGACAACACATTGACCCAATTGTGCCCTCATTAAGCCTGAGGCTGGTGCTTGTTCAGATCTATAAAACAGAAACAGGAGACACATTAGGGACTTGTAAGAGTGGTTACTTATGAGAGTCCCACATTTTTAAAGCCCCATTGTCAAGTTAGTAAAAGACAGGTTATCTAGAAAAGCCTGGAACCCAATTTATTATGGACTAAAGAAATTTCTAGAGTCCAGGTCTCTTTTTTTTAAACTTTCATTTTATTTTTGTTTTGCTTTCATCGCTAGATGAGCATTCCAAACTTTGGCTATATAGTGAAAATGAAGCTCTGTAAATTCTAAGTGGCTGATGCCATCCCCACAGAGTCTAGTAAAATTGGTCTATGGTGTGGCCCAGCCACCACAATTTTTTAAGGCTCACAGAGTGTTCTAATGTGAGGCCATAGTTTCAAATCACTGCATATATGGCCAGGCTCCTCTTAAATGTGGTTAACAAAGGTAGATCACATTTCTATCTTAACAATAGCTTATCCTTGTTATATTCTTACTGTGGTCTACTTACAATTTTTTAAAAATTAATATACTATTAATAAAATTAAATGTACTTAGGAAATAGTTTAAAAATTAATATACTTAGGAAAGAGTTAAAAAATAAGCCTATATTGCTGCCTAGGCTATTGTATTTAGATACTAAAAGGAACCAGGGCCCTTAGAGAAATTCCCTATTCCAGGTCTGGGGCAGGAAATGCACAAGATAAGCTTAAAACACATTGTCATACCAGAAAGGAAGAAAAGTATCAAAGACTACTGAGTCATGTCAAAAGCTTCAGGGGCTATCTTGGAGGGGCTCCCACTGGCCAAAGATGGGGCAATTTGAGCACCAAAAAGAATAATGATTGCAATGGACTGATACAAATAATATATAAAAATCCACAACTTCTTTTTAAGAAATAAATAATAAAAATAAATTTTAAAAATTAAAAAAAAAAATTTAGCCTTACAAAGGAGAGATCTGATCACATGCTACTACATGGATGACTCTTAAGGACATTATGCTAAGTGAAATAAATTTGTCACAAAAAGTACTATGTGTGATTCCACTTACATAAGGTACCTAGAGTACTGAAATTCACAGAAAGAGAAAGCAGAAGTGGTGATTGCCAGGGCCTGAAGGAGGGAGAAATGGAGAGTTGTTAAATGGTATAGATAAGAGTTTCAGTTTTCTAAGATGAATAAGTTCTGGACATTGGTTGCACAATAATGTGAATGTACTTAATACTACTGAACTTTACATTTAACAATGGTTAAGATGATAAATTTTATGTGGTAATGTTTTACCACAACTAAAAATATAAACAAACAAACCTTTGGAGGCTGCTAGAGCAATAATTCATTATTTTGAAAATTGGTAAGTAAAAGGATGGAATCACACATTTATCCTGCCTTTGTGGAAAAATAATACATTTCGGAGTTACCAAGTAGTTGATGGGGAGAGTTCTCCCAACTAATAAATGCAGAAGAAATGAATGAATCAGAAAAGTGATTATTTAGAAAGTCCAAATTAATCAATGCATCTAGGAAATGGTCATAATTTTGTGACTGTACCCAGGAAACTTTATATTAGAGGTATCAGTCTGCCAACGCTTGAATCCATGGGTTAGTACTACAAACAATGGGATGACCTGACATCATATGCTGCCTGAGGAAGTGCAATAAGAAGTATAAGCATTGCCTATGATATCATCTTGCCAAAATAACTGGCGTGGTATATCATCTTATATCTGGAGGTAACAACCAGTTTACAGATAATATCATTTGGATCCTGATTCAAACAAAGCAAATATAAAAAGACTCTTTTGAGATAATCAAGGGAAACTGACAAGGACTAGGTGTTAGATAAAGAAAAGTTAAACAGTAATGTATTAAATTCTTTTATGTTAGAGATATAAGTATTTGTGAGTCTTTGTGAGTGAAATATGTTGTCTGTTTTAAACCACTCAAGAAAAAAAGTGTGAGTGAAGGTACATGGGAGTTCATTATACTGTTATATCTGCTTTTGTGAATATTTAAAATTTTTAAAATTAAAAAGTTTTTTAAAAGTATTATTTAAAGTCTGAAATTTACTTGGAAATGCATATAATGAGAGATTGAGATTGATAGATAGAAGGATGGAGAAACTAAACAGACTAAAACAATGTTGAAGGTAGAATCTAGTTGGTGGGCATGGATGCTCACTGTACATAAAGTTCCTTTTACTTTCCTGTCTGCTTGAAAATTTTCATAATACATTTTTAGGGGGAAAAAAAGTAAGTCTAAGTACAATTCAGAACCTTCTTTAATAAATCTTAATTGTTATAACCTTTGCCTAACCTATTAACTCCAGTTTTTCCCAATACTTGAATGAAGTGCAATGCATCACTGGAATCGTTGAACTTATTTAAAAATTTCCCAGAATGATTCTAAGGTTTCCGACTGGTTTGGTAGAAACCCCTTCAGAAACTTGCCTCTCTTGGTTCCATCCAGATCTCACTGATGTCATAATGCCATTCAATTCCTTTGTTCTGATTCTATGCAAATAAATTTATAGTTGCATTTGTATTTTATTTCACAATAGATTACACTACTGAGAAAATGTACTCACAGGCCACCAGCATATTCTAGTCTATTCAGTTGGTATATTTTTCATAATGAGTAAATTAACTGTTCCTGGCCAGAAAGTATGCTTAGCTAGGTGAATTTAAACTTAAAAATAGGTTGAATTAGGATGAATTAGTTAAATTAGTTGGGATGGATTAATAATCAGAGCCCAGTCTTTTTGGTGATTCTGGACATGATTTCTGCAGAGGCAAAGCCAAGGCAAGACTCTAGTTACTAATATCTCCTCCAACTGTAACCATCCTTTGGGTCCTGGCATGAAAGAACTAGTGAAGGTTTTCTATAATTATTATACATACTTAACAAAAAAGATAGAACCTATTAATTGACTTGAATGGGTTCAAACAGCAAATGAACTATCAAAGAAGGTATAGTGTCTAGAACTTGCAACTTCTGAACAGCTAAGCTAATACTTAAAACACAAAACGAAGCTTCCTTGCAGATTTTTTTCAGGACACATTGGGCAAGGAATGCAAGAGCCATGGCTGTCTTTGCACGGAGTCTTACCCATGGTTCTAATGTAAACCCACTAAATCAGAAAATTTGCAAAGTAGTACAGAGGACTTAAAGGAGTTTTTTCCTCTTTTGTCTACTTTGCACTGAAAATTTATACTATTAATGCCACGTAGAAAAAAACAAAGTTCGATGTCAGCTAAATTATATATTCCTCTAATTAAAAATATAATAAAAGAAAAGGGATCACTTTGTAAATTATATAAATGCCTAACCACTATGCTGTACACGTGAAACTAATACTGAATGTCAACTTTAATTGAAAAAAATAAAATTTTAAAAATGTATAGTGAAAGAATAGACTTCAGCTGATAATTAATTTCATATACTTGGAATGGCTTCCAATCAGAAAACTCCAATTTAAACAAATGTGCCAGAATTTCCTAACTATAACTGCTTTACAATAGATTTGTAATTTGACCAAAGTTTTAAATGTATACAAAGTAATAAGTACCCTGAATTTTTATTCTGAACATAAGCAGAACACATATTATACTCCAAACAATATAAAGCTGACTCAATTTTTCAGCCTGAGTTTGAGAGCACAACTGGGCAACTGTATCTGAAAGTAACCACTAACAGACAATTAGATGCACCTGGAAAAAAAATAAAATAATGGGTAATCTCATTAGAGTTTTCATATAAAACTACTTATTAAGTAATCATTTTTATATTAAAACATTTTCCAGAAGACAGCAAATTTTTTTTATCAATTACCCCAAATGATATGAATCATATTTGAAGAATTCATAATTGTCTAAAATGACTTAGTCCTCCAAATAATAAGAATAAACCTTTCATATGAAGATCATTGAACATTTAATCTTGATATAATAAAAATCAATAATGATGATAGGAATTTTTTTTCTTTTTCTAAGATGCTTCATCTTGTGAGCGGGAATTCAGAAGTCTTCACAGTATCTTTTAGTACATGCTATGGGACAGATGTCCATGTCACAGATGAGATTAAAGAGACAGATACTTATTGCCATGGTTTGCTCAGGGGCACAAGTAGAGCCACTGCCACATCAAACATGGCTCTAAAGAGGCTTTTACGAGTTCGTAACCTATTAAAGCCTTCCCACTCTTTCTGGCTTAGAGTTCTCTGACATGAGGGTCATTAACAATTAAGGTATAAAAGTAGATCATTCTTTCCAAATCTGTGTTTTTGAAATGGTTTATCAAATTAACAAGTGGACTGCTTTGGTCCAGAGGAGACTGCAAAGCAGACAGGAATATTTATTTTATTTACATGAGTGCAGAGCAATAACTCCTGGGGGTTGAGGGGCACAGGGCATGCCTAGACCAAGGAGAACACAGGGCAGCCTGATGTCATAATTAAAACCCTTTAGAAAGAATTTGTATTTAAAAACCTGACTGCTCATTTCTCAAAGGTCATATAAACGCTTGGCACTTTTTCCAAGGCAAGAGAGTGAACCAGCAACAATCATTGTGCATTAATCAGCCTCCCCAGTCACATATAGGGCAATTCTAATTGTAAAAGAACAAAACATTGACCTTAGTAACCATCCCTGACTCTTTTATCTGGCTTTAAAAAATGATTGTGGTAAAGAAACAGTCTTGAAGGCTCTAGATATTAATTTTAAAATTTGTGTTGGTCATAAACAAGGATCATTTCTTACGGAAGGCTGATTTATATATAACTGTAAACCAATAGTCATATAAAATGCAACCTTTCATAATGGAAATCAGTGCTTTATTATGCATGTTGAGAAACTATAACAAACTTTAGTCTAGTAGATGTAGATATATCTTATCCACAACCAGAGTTTGGCAGCCCAGGTTAAGAGAGTCACACAATGAATCATTTAGTCTAACAAGTTTTCATAGAGAATTATAAATGCATATATGCTTTCTAGGCCATATACCACAACTGTGGTTTATGTGAAATAGTATATCAATAGATACAAAAGGCACTAAGAAAGAAACAGGAATCTGAGTAAAGAGCCGTACAACACATAGTTACTAAATGCCTTACAGAGTACAAAGACTCCTTCCCAGCCAGCTTCTGCTACCACTTAATAAAACAGTATTTTTATTTCACATGATAAAAAACATAAAAGAGGATTTTCTTGCATTGCCCTTTACTGTTTTAAGTTGAAAAACTAATGACCAGGAAGGTCATTTCTAGAATTTTCCATAATTTGGAGATCACTAGTACAGATGTAGAAGGTACTGTAAACATATTCATGAATTGCAAACCTCATCTTGTGGTCTATGAAATGGAACCATATGATTAGCCAAGTTTCTTGTGACAAGGTCATTGTAAAGACCATTATCCTGACTTCTCCTTATTCCTTGATGAGATCTAATATCCACTAGACTTAAGCTGAACTCAATTCTAAAGAAAATCATGTTTCCTTTCTATTTATATCATTAACATGAAACAGCCTACATGACACATTAAAGGTAGAGAAAATGACATTGAATGTAAGGTAACTAGACTAAAAACCCCAAAAGGGATCCTTTCAGATGGGCTTTCACAGATACTCATCCAGGGATTAGGCTCGAGTAATAATTTGTTCTCTCCTAGTAAATGGTAGGGGTGTATTTTAATAAGAGGAAATATAGTCAGTCCCTAAAATAAAAATCAGGGTTAGGACACTGGTAACATTCATGCAACGTGAATTAGGCACCTACCAGGTGACAGCACTGAACAAACCATTACCCATATTACACATTTATGATTTTATAAACTCAGTAAGTTGCTCAGATGCCACAAAGCTTCTGAGGCCATGGAAAGAAACTCAGATTGCCTAAAAGGTGGGTAGAGGTTATGGAATAGATTTCTGATTGACTTAGGAAGAATGTACAACAATCATGGTTCATATGCTAACCATCCTACAAATAAACCTCTCTTTCGTTGCAGCTTTATGGCCATTTAAGACATATCCCCTGAGTGGTGGCTCTCAAACTTGAGGGAGCAGAGTTTCGTTAAGGGCTCGTTAAAAGCCAGATGGCTAGGCCCCACACCCCAGATTCCTGATTCAGTGGATCCTGGGTAGGGCCTGAGAAGGTGTGCTTCTAGCAAGCTCCTGGATCTTATTGATGCTGCTGGTGCAGGTACCATTCTTACAGAATGGTATCTGTATCTTCTAGATTGGAAGCCTGTTATCGCTATCATAACCTTGGAAATTTAGGAATACATCTGGGGTTTGGACCTGCCAAGGACATCCTTTCAGGTGCTTATATGCTAGGTTATATGCTTGGTTGTTCTGCAAGGCATGCTAATATAATATACCTGAAAAAGGCTACCTGTGTTCCTTCCTGCTTAGTAAGCCCTTAAAACTTTGCTATAAGCAGGGGCTGAATGGATATATTCAGTTAACAATTAGAAACAAATACATTTACAAAGAAGGAGATGGTGAAGTCCATAAAAATGTTAAACCAATGACTACGAGTGTCTACCCCAGTGCTGCTCATGTGGGCTAGTGTTTTGCAACTCTGCAACCCTTTTCGTGGAAGAATTTGGGAACAAGAACAGCCACCTCACCACAGAGGCAGTTTTACCACAGTAATACCTGACTTGTTTTTCTTTGCTGCCACTCCCAGGTGAGAGTCTCGGAAGCTGGTGAAGGACAGCTGCTTCACAGTCTTCAAGGTCTTCTTTCAGAATGTCACTGTGATTATATAGCCTATAAAATAAAACAGGTGCTGCATGTGATGTTTATTTAAGCTCAGACGGCCAGCTTCTAGAATCTATGGTGGTTCTTTGTGGTTTATTGAAATATATCTGTAATATAATCTAGACATAAAAATGCAGAAACTAAACTATCTCTCAACAAAGATACAAAACAGAGAAGTTTGAAAAACTTGTCTGTATGTATGTGGCAATTTTAAAACCATCAGAGAAAGTAACTTTTAACCCTTTGAAGACTTAGTGATGTTTTAGGTTAGGTTTATCATGGTATCATAGTAGCCTCTAAAGAATTTGGTTACTAACTTTCTTTAAAAAAAATGTCCATTTGGGGGAAAGAATGATTCTAAAAAGCTATGGAAGAAGATACCAAAGATAAAATAGTATTAATCTTTTAAGGAGCTGATCATGTGTGAAGCTGGGAATACTGAACACATAAAAAGAAAATAAAACAACTTACAAAAGCAATATGTTAACTAGCAAAGTATTACTAATTTGTACTACAGTTAGTTAAGTTACTGGATCTAACTAATGGCCACATGCCTCATATCACAAGGACGAAATAGACACGCTCTGTCCATCTATTGGTGGGTGAGTGACAAGTGCAGGCTCAAGCCCACCCCTACTCTGAAGCAGGCTTTTACTCCAGGCCGAAAATATAGTTCAAGCCTTGTTCTGGACTCTGGGCCACCCTGTCAGTGCTCTAGCTCCTTGCTAAGTCCTACACTCTTGCTTAAACTCTAAGCCTGGGTTCTTAGTCTCTGGGCTAGATCCTGTGTTGGGTCCTTCCTTTAATCCTGAGCTCTACTGCCCTGAACCTTCCAGACTCCTGGCCTCTGGAACTTACAGTACCTGTGAATACCTCTTTTTCTCAGGCAAAATCTGGGTCCTAATTCTTTTTGGAAGGCTTTATCAATTCACAGAATAATAGCCTGTCCTTAAGAAGAGAAAGATAAGCCCACCTGAGGTGAGCCAATTTCAGAGCAATAAAGGAGAACTCATAATCAATAGGAAGACAATCAGGAATTATGAGGCGGTAGAGAAACTGAGAGCTCCTTGGGGCCAGAGGCTAGAATAAGGAGGAGGAATTTGGGAAGACAGGATTTAGACAGAGGGGGAGATATTTCAAGCTAAGGAGCAGTACAGGCAAAAATGACAGGAAATGCCAGAGGAAGAGGGGAGTGGGGATTAGCAAGGGGCTAAGTCTGGCCAGGTGAGGGATTCTGTTAGCGGTTATAAGATAGTAATGGGAAATAAAATTGATATGGAGCTCTAGTGAGAAAACAGCGATACACCTTGTGGATTTCTGAGCCATGCTGGTGCCCTGAAAGCAGTGTTTTTGAGAGGGCTGGCCTAGCAGCTGTGCGCTGATGGAAATGGTGAAGAAAGAGACCCGAGATGCTAAGACCAGCCAGGAAACTGACCTGGTGGTGCTCTATATGACAGAAGAAGAATGTGTAAGTATGAGAACCGTGGTGGGGTGGCAGAGGAGAAACAGTCATTCCAGGTGCAGCAGCCAGGGAGGACTCAGTGCCTATGGCTGGTGGGGTGGGGTTGCAGAAAGCTGGGGCATGTGCCTCCCTCAAATGGCCAGTAACCCTAGCCTCCCACTGTGGAGATTGTGTCTCAGTGATGCTAGATCTTCCTAGTTTTTAAGAGAAACTGGAAATCCACAATGACAAGTTTTATTTTTATATGATATCTCCCAAATTTAAAAATGTGACAACTAATTCAAAGAAAGTTAAATACCATGCTTGACATCCTGACCTGGTAGTATATACACCCGAACAAGGCTATGGCTTGGTGTCTTTGTACCTCCTCTAAAACACTAGTACAACAGTGGAACTTAGTAGATACTTGCTAATGCTGGTGTACCAAGGTGAGGTGGGGTAGCGTGTTGTAGTGAGAGCAACTTAGCTCCAGGGAGAAGTAGCTTATCTCTGCTATTCTTAGGAATGGTGGTAAGAGAAAGCAGACTGAGTTTTAGTAGTTTTATTATTGTTTACAGACAATGCACCCCTTGTTGCCTACATCTACATCTCTCTTTACCCCCCAAAAGTATCAGTGGCATGCCAGTGTGCAGTAATACTTGATGGTCCAGGCAGGACAAATGCCAGATAACCTTTGTTCTTTTCCAATCTGATCAATTCAAACATAAGGCTTACTTAGACTAACTCACCTTATACTTTGTCTAGGAGCTTCTCTGACTACCTCATTCACAGGATTTTTCCTATCCCTGAAATCCTTCAGGACAATATAGACAACATCCTATCTGTACTGTTCTAGTTATGTCTGCCTAGTCTTCTCAACAAGACCAAAAGCTTGTTTAGAACAGCAATCAGACTTCAGACTTTTTACTTTAAGTTCCATATAGTACTCAGCACAATGCTGAAGACACACTTAACAACACTACATGTTGAATGAAAGGCCAAGATTTAAACCTAGATTAGAAAAAGTCATGACATATCTATTTTTACAGTCTGTTTTTGTACATGGGTATTATTCCAGTCCAGGGCTTCCAGGGGTGGCAACAAGTGACCAACAAGGTGGCCACAAGCATCGTCTGCACGAAGCTTATGGTCTACTCTAGATTAAGTCAGAATCTCGTTTGGTGAAAATGAGACAGGACAGGGAGTACAGGGATACTCCCTCCCCCTCCAGGATAGGTTCTGGAAATTTTTTTCTTCTTCAGATTTCTCCCTGTTTTAGACCTGGCAGGGGGAAGGGGAGGTCCACGGGGCAAGGATAAGCCCAAATTGGTCCTTTCTAGCCCAGATGCCATCTTTGGCTAAGGCATGACCTTGGCTAATTATATCGTTATAGTCTCAGCCACACTGCGAATACCACAGCTCCCATCATGTCCCTGACACCACCATGACAGTTCTGGAAACACCATATGTAGAAGAAAAGGAGGAACACAAACTCCCCGCCTACTGGGCCGCAACACCACCGAGGCTACCTCAGCACCAGGTTTTCCCAGGCTCTGCCTCCAGGGAAAACAAAAAAGTCAAAACCCAGCCATCTTGTGCTCTCTCTTTCTCTTGGGTAAGCCCGCACCTCACTCAAGTATGTACTTTCGCTTTAATAAATCTTAAGCTTTCCTGCTTGCTGTTTGCCTTGACCTGGGATTCTTTCTTGCAAAACAGGACAAGAATCTGGTCACTGGACCCCCTTGCTCTCCAGCTGTTCATCTTACCCTTGAATTCTTTCATGTGGAACAAGACAAGAACGTTTCCAGCAACAAAAAGATGAGCTGGTCGGTGCTAAGGATTTCTAACAGTTATCCCCCCATGTGATATCAGACTTTACTTTGCAAAATATCCATCAATACTTTGCTGAAAATAACTTCATTAAATAATTCACACACTGTATAGAGCTAAAAATTAGACTATTTGTTATAGAAACACTAATTATTTTAGAATTCAAAACCTCAATTTCTTTCATGTCTTCTATTTGCATTATTACCAAAATAATTCCAGCTGGGGGACATTAGTCTTCCAAGCCCAGGCCCAGTCTTTCCTGGGAGTGTATGAACTGGCCTAGCACCAACGTGCTGGGCTCTACCATCAGTTTGTTCTCTGTAAAGTCCAACAAGAGGATAAACCTGCTGGACGATAAATAATCGCTAGAAACACAAATGACACTTTAAAGACATATATTTCATTTTACCCAATAACAGTTAAAGCATACAATAAATACATTTTGGGGGGCTAAATTTTAAAGTAATTGCATTCTAGCTTCATTTTCATCTTTCAGTCACAAAGAATTTAGAAGATAATTTAAAAGAAAACAACTCCGCTTCGGGCTAATGGTTTTTTTTTTGTTTATTTTTTGTTTTTAATGAGTTAGAAAAGTTGCTGTGCCTTTTCTTTCAAGATCACAAACAGAATTATTTCTTGGCAAAAATAACCCTATTTAAGGGCTACAGAAATAAATTTTTTCTTAACTCTACCAGATAACTTTCACAAATTCCTGTACATGTTATCTTTTGGGGGACTTAGAATTTATGTGTTTCAGTTGTAGTACTATATATAGATTGGACTTTCAGGTTTTATTATCTCTAGGGCAGTAGTCTCCAATTCTGGGGCTGCAGACCAGTACCATCTGTGGCCTGTTAGGAACTGGGCTGCACAGCAGGAGGTGAGCGGTTGGAGAGTAAAGCTTCATTTGTATTTGCAGCCACTCCCCAGCACTAGCATCACTGCCTCAGCTCCACCTCTGATCATCAGGTATTAGATTCTCAAAGATGCACCAATCCCTTGTGCCAAAAATATTGGGGACCGCTGCTCTAGGGGACAACAGTCTCAAAATGGTGTAATCGCTGACAATAAATATTAATATGTTTGCTTACATAATTTACATAATTTAATGTTACTTTAAAAATGTTTTATAAAATATGTTTATTGTATTTTTAATGAGATTGAAGAATCAAAGTGCGATAGTTGGTCACATCCACAACAAAGTTTTATGGAAGAAATTGTATTTCAGAATGAGCAAAAAAAGAGGCATCATTTGTAGAGGAAGTCCATAAGTGATGAGCATGTTATTTAGGAAGAACCCATATAGCGAGAGGTGGGAAAGGGGCAAAGCAAACCCATCTTTGTTTCCAATTCCAGTGCCTGCAGAAACACTGGCCCTAAAACTCCACTTCTTTCCCCTCCAGGGTTTGACCCTACCTGCCTTCCAAAATACAAGAAGGCTTTGCTCTTTAAACCAAGAACACATGGTCTAGATAGGCAATATTACTTTTAAAACTACTTCTTTATCAAATTCTGGTTCTGTTTTTTTATATTTAATTCCCAAGAAAATTTGTTGATTACAATTAATAACATTTAAAATCTCTTAAGACCCATGAAGTTTAAGCAGAAGTAACAGAATGCATTCATGTACCAAATACTCAAAGACCACAACTGCTACAAAATATAATTAGGGAAGAGGGGGGCAGGGGGCTGTTGTTCAGTCAAAACCAAGAAGTTAATTCAATTTGTGTAGCTTACTGGTCATCTTAAAGCAATTTAGCACCTTCACCATAAGAGAAAACTCCGGTGACCTCCCACCCACAGGTACACAAATACAACTCAGAAACAGAGAGGTCTGTAGAAACTCTACCTCCATAAAGATGCAAATTAAGATTTAAACAGTGTAACAATTGGCTGGAGCTAATCCTTTTACAGAGGTGTAAACAGCTATTGAGAACTGAATTCCAGGCTGCTAACTTTTGTTAAAGAGCTTACAGACAAATTTTACCCAAGAGCAATGCCACGCCAACAAGTTTGAGGACAACTGATATAATAGTTTCAAAAAGCCAATGCAATATATTTTGCTTTGATATCAAATTTCTTGACCATAAATCCAAACATGTAAACATAAACTGCATCAAGATTAGTGCCCCAGGAAAATAAACTGGAAGCAACTATCTCAAGCCTAACACCCGATGGCTGGAACAGCTGTATATGCGGCCACAGTGAAGTTTGTATATGGGTTTTGTTTGCCACACAAAACAGTTGTAGAAAGGACAAACACATACATGGTTAAATAGTATTTTTCTTTTAATGGGCTATCTTACAAAAACCTATGTTTTGGTGGCTACCTCAGTCCCCATTGTGCAGCCCCATGGGTGGTCTCTTCCAGGGGGCCACTTGAAGGAAGCACAATGCCAAAAAGGAGGGAAGGAGGGGACCAAGACACAAAGGCCAACAGAGCAGGGCGGTCTGCAGCAGGCAACGGACCAGGGGTCAGCAAACAACTCTCCTTCTCTTTACCCAGGAAACAGTGTGATTAAGCTGACAGCTTGAATTATGAGCTACATTTTGTAGGGTACCGTCCATCTGTGTTAAGGTCCTCTTTATTGTACCAGAGGCTGCACAAGCAAAACTCTTTTCCCCCTACTTTGGCCTCAAGACAGACCTCATCATTCTGCTCCATTTTAATTCTCAGAACTGTTCCGTCTCCTATAGCACTGTTCTCCTCCACCACCCACCCCCTTAATGAGGTGCTGGAAGGCTTGAGAGAATTTATAATAGGTATTTCGCTCCACCCCTAAATAGAGATAACCAGTTTGAACCCATAATGAGTTTTAGTAGCCAAGAACCATTAGTGATAGCTGCAGACATGCTTTATGAAATGGGTAAGTGCTCTCAATCCGTTTTCTCTTTGATAGTTCTATGGATCCTAAACTTAACAACTGGATTGATAAAAATCCTCCTTGCTAGGAAGGTGAAGACTGGAAAGACTTACTCCTGCTCCCTGGATTTCTTTTAAATCAGCACTTACACACCACCAGAGAGGTGTTATCTACTGGCTATGCTCTCTAATCTGAGGGGCCAGCCACCTAAAATGACCTGGCTTTAAATATCTGTTGCAAAAAAGAACATGGAGGGTAAATGTCCTATCAAACAACTTTATACCTTTCAAAAATGTAATACAATCAGGCCCTGCATTTTGGGAAAGTTATCATAATCAGTTCTACAAATAAACTGTAAGAAGGTACTTTTGGGCATTTGACATTGTCAGGATAGAATCATCCTTGCTGGGGCTTAATGACAGATGGAAGACCATAAAACAAAACCTTAGACTTTTGCTGTGCTGTTACATGTCTGTCTGTCTGTCTCCATATGTATGTATATGTGTGTCTGTAAGAGAAGAGACAAGGAGGTTCAAACTGCGCTGGCCAAGAGTTACACTACGTGAGGGAATTCAGATACAGAAGAAACCAGAGGGTACAATAAGATGGGCTTATTAGGGCTCAGGCAATGTTCAGACCCTGAAATAAGTTAGTACGTCATTCTCTGGGATAAGTGAGTCTCCTTAGAGGCAATTAACTCTTATAAATGAAAATGGGGTCCAGTGCGGTCACTGAAAGGGAGTTCAGACAAGTAAGGCAGATGCCTCCCTGCATTCTGACTCACGGGGTCCACCTGCATGACGACAGTGAAATAAGAGTAGCAGCACCCAGGGAGGGCACCTGTAAGAAAGGAACTGAACACTTGACTATTAATGTTTGCCTCCTGCTGTATGAGTATGGTAGATATCAAATACTGTAGGACTGCTGAAAAGATAGTACTAGGCCTTTCAGAGGGTCAGTACTGTATTAAAATGAAGAAGCTGAAACAATATATTATTCAAATGATCATTCACCAAGAAGCTGCAAAAAAAGGATGCCAAAGACAAAAAGAAACAAGAAAGTGAATGACAGCAAATCATTGTGAATAAACAAACTATAGAGGAAAGGCAGGCAGGATGCAAACGAGAAAAATAATAAAACACTAACTGGCCCTCTTGGGTGGGCCCTGGGAACCAGGTGAAAAGGCTTCTCTTGTTAGCATCAGAGTTCAGGGGATGTCAGATAATTTTGAGTGAGTACACTTTTACTGAAGCAGGACCAGGTAGCTGCTCATGTACTGGGATGAAGAGATGAGGAAAATATGCTTGCAATCCCTGGATGTGTCCCCTTGGCCTGCAGGGGTGCCATACTCTGCCACATGAGCCACTCTTTTGGTTGGAGTAACCACTAGTTTGCTAGACATGAGCCACATGGTGGCTTGTTTTCAAGGCCTTTGCTTACACTGCAGCCCTCCCCTGCAATCTGGAATGGCTAATCTCCTTCAACCAATCGTCATGGCTATTCTAATTTATCTACTGCTGTGTAACAAGCTAACCCAAATTTAGTGGTATAAAACAACAAACAACAACTTTTTTGTTAAGATCTTGGTTTCTTTGGGCAGGAATATGGTCAGAGCACAATGCAGGTGATTTGTCTCTGCTCCACGATGTCTGGGCCTCAGCCTGAACATCTAGGGGTGATCTGGAATGTGGGGACTGAAATTGTTTGGAGGCTTCTACACTGGCTGGGATGATTTCCAGCTCAGCTGGGCCTCCTGACTATAACATCAACACGTGGCCTCTCTCTGAGGCCAGTTTCCTTTTAGCCTTATTTTCTTGGAAACCTGGCTATGTTCCAGTCTTTCCTATCTTATTTTGGTCTTAAACAAACAGGGCCTGACTCCCAGTCTCCTCTCCAATCTACAAAACCAAGGGTAAACTTGTTTTACTAAAGAGTAAACTACTTTTCAATTTCAGATTTGTAGTGAAAGAGGTCTAGTTTTGCCACAACCCCTAGGATTTGGCCTGACTGCTGGTTCCCTCTGGGTAGAGGTGTAGGTCTGCTGCATTCTTTCACTAACCTCCCTAATCTTTACTCTCCTCCCCATTCCCCCTTTTCCCTCTCCCCTCTCTCCTCCTCCCTTGTCTCCCCCTACATCTGTTGTTTGGCAACCAGAGTGCTGGGGTAGGGCACCTTAACACTCCACTGGGAGATCTCCCCCAAAATCCTGTAATTAAAATTTTAAAAAATTCTAGGAAATCAATGACAGTATTGTCTTTCATTTTCTTTTTTAAATCTCCCAAATTTCATTACTGAAAAGAGAAAGAGAAAGCAAACCAAAGAGAACTAGGAAAGCAAACCAAAAACTCATCTTTAATATCTATTACAAAATTAGGTGACAAAATAAGAGGGACAAACCACTGGTAGCAACTGAACCCCCATTATAACTGCTCAATTGTGCAGAAGGAAGTGGAGGGACAGCAAAAGAACATATGATGTTCCTGAGAAGGCAAGGACCTCCACACCATTGAGGGAGGAGCAGCAGCCCATCTGGAAGGGGGTCTGCAGGTCCATTTCAATGGTGAGAGCAAAGGTATTACAGTTGGGTACAGGAGTAATCTGGGCCCTATAACTATGAAACCTTACCAGTCTAAGTGCCCTTTCAGCAGAGAGTTCTGGAGTGAGGATAAATTAATGGGAGTGAACTTAAATTGAGCTGAAGTAAGACAATAAAGGCAGAAGAAATCATTTTTCCACTTAAAGTGGAGGAGGGGACAAGAGCCAAGAGATCTAAGAAAGAGACCATACTTATAAACATTCTGGGAGAGCAACAGAAGAGGGAGCTCTGGAGCCATAAAACTAGGATAGCCAGCCTGGCCCACCTGTTCTTCCTGAGTGGAGAAGAACTCATCTTATTGGAACACAGTCCCAGAAAAGATTTTAGGTCCCCTTATCAGTAAAACACAGGTAATAACACCTCTGTTGCATAAGGTTGCTATAATAATGAGATAATGTGTATAAAGCAGCTGGAACAGCTTCAGGTACATAGTAAGTACTCAAAGATGATAGAAATTATTACCATTATTATAAACATTATCAGGTTTATATAACAACCTTAAGCCTAACCCTAACAAAAGATTAAAGATTTTGGACAGGCCAAGGTGAAGTGTGGTAAAACACCTTTGTCTCATTCCAGAGGACATATCCCCCAAACTTAGTGCTTTCTCCCTAGAACAGTACTTGATATATAATTACCCAATTCTACCTCTAGCTTTCCCTTTCCTGTGCTACATTGTTTCAGATGCTCACAAATCCTTGCTTCAGACATACAACCACAGCTGGTTAACTCTCAGAGTTCTAGGGTCTTACTGGTGACGTCATATACTGATGCTAAGTGCAAGCTATACTTATAGCAGATAATATCCAACACTTCTCAATGAAAAGGGCTAAGTAAAATAAAATGCCCATTTTACCATGATTCTGATTCTTCTATGCTAGAAATTAAATTTACCAAATTTCCAAGAGTCAGAAGTAGGAGAGATAGAAGCCAAGTTCATTTCTAACTTAAAAAGAAAGAAAATGAATGGCCATTCCTGTTTTGCTTCATATATGTCCCTGATTCTTGACTTCCAGAATTACCATTATCAGATTACCATTAAGTAATTAATTATCAAATGTCAACAGATGCCAGCCAGTGTATCAAGTACTTAAGCTGGCAAAATTAATCTGATGAAAGTGGTAAATGAGAACTTAGAAGTCAAGTTCAATTAGTCAATTGTGACACTGGTCAAAAGGAGATTCAAGATCATAGTTGCAAAAGGTAATGAATGGCTCTGCTATTCTTCCTGTGATTTCACAGTATGTCTACAGCAAGGAGAGAGGAAGAGAACATTCCAAACCAAACAAGTTAAATTCTTGATTTGTTTCTTATCATCATCTCTAGTTAAAGAAAAGAAATTAGGGACAGGGCTGGCCTGACATGAAAAATAAAAGTAAGGGTAATTTTCTCATAAATGTGTATAAAACAACATTTGGAAACAGCATATTCTACATGTCAGCAGATGGTCATGAGTTTGGAAGGGTTTCTAAAAATCACACATAGGAAAATAAGATAGTACTGTGTACAATCTAAAGAGACAAGTTGTTAAGAAACTTGAGAGGGCTCATCACAAGGGAAGAAAGATGAAATGGAAGGGGAGAAAAGCATCTTGGTAATAGATTTAAAAAGTAAAAAGCAAATGAAATCAGAAATGATTTGGCCAAAGCTATGCATTTCATAATTAAACTGAGAGTGGCCAAATACCCAGTTTCCTGGGTCTTCAGAAAGTAAGAGGCAGCCAGGTGAAAGTGATTATGAGGAAGAAAGGAAGAAGAGACACTGGGAAGGCTTCAGGACGCTGATATTTCTTGACTGGGTAGGGGTTACTGAGTGTGTTAACTCTGTGCTACTTAAGTAATATACCCAAGATTTGTTCACTTTTCTGTACGTATGCTATATTTCAATAATAAAATTTATTTTAAAAAGTACATATAAAGACTTCGGCTTCTCGTAATGGGATCTTAGGTAATACATGCCAATCTTTGCTCCAAAAACAAAAAATATGTACATAAAAACTATCTCTTTGATAGCCTAGAGAGATAAGGTAGTGAAGAACTACAGGACTTAAATCTATAAAAATGAAATTCTGAGAACTGAGCCTAACATTTGGGGCAACTTTTCTTTGAAGAGCATGTGCTAATTCCAGAAAGGGCAGTTAAGAGTCTGAGAAACTATGTGAAGTTTTCGACAACCTCACAGAGTTGGATAATGAAAACTGAAGTCCATGTTCACCAAGGAAGGAAAGCTCTAATAAATCATCCACACTTTGAACTGTAAACTCAAAGGGCTACTTCCTATAGAGAAGGGCGAAACAGAAAGAGTCTGGCCCTCAGAGAGACCAAAGCCTGGCTTCAAACCATGTCAGTCCTCACACCTGGATGGAAGTGATCCAGTATTGCTTCTGTCCCTAGACACCTGCCAGAAGCAAATGTAAATCCTTTTGAGAAAGAGAACTTCCTAGGCCTCAAATCATTCTGAAAATGCTCTTATACAATATACATTCAGAAATTACCGGAGATTTAAGAAAAACAAGACAGAATGACTGAAAATGAAGATAAACAAAAGAAAATAGAAACAGGCCCACAGGGAATAGATGGAGACACAGTGTCTAAGGTACTTATGTTATTCAGAAAGAATGTAAAAATACTAATTAACAATAGATTTTGAAAAGTCAGAAGCTTATAGTTTAAACAAAAATTAGTAAATACACAGATAATTAGAACTATATAATTAACAAGCTCAAGCTAATGGAAACATAGAATCCTGCACCCAACAAAGAGTAAATAATACATTCCTTTCAAGCATACATGGGCATTTATATAAATTGGCCATTACCATGGATAATCAACAAAGACTGAAGAACAGATGTTGTTCAGAGCACATTCTCTATCAAAAATGTGATAAAATCAGAAATCTATAATGAATAGCTAGTGTTTCTTTATCCTAATGTTTAGAAAGTTAAAAAAATTCTAAATAATGTTTGTCAAAAGAATAAGTATAATTATAAACATCTGTATAATCAAATTAAAATATTTAAAACTGAATGACAGTGATAACGTCACTTGTCAAAACCAGTGGGGTACAAGTCAAGCATTACATAGAAGGAAACCTAGTCTTAAAGCATGTGGTCGAAAATGAGAAAGACTGAAAATTAGACATTCGATCAACTTGGAAAAAGAACCATATGGTAAAATCAAGAAAAGTAAAAAGGTAATAGTAAAGATAATAACAGAAACAAATGAGATTTTTAAAAAGCAATAAATGGGATCAAATTTGATTATTTGAGGAAATTAATAGAAAAATATCATGCAGGAATGACTGATAAAATAGAGAGGATATAAAATTGTGGATGAAAAAAGGGAATATAATTATTGACACAGTAGAAATTCTAAAATACAAAATATGCCTATAAACATGAAAACTTAGAAAATGGATCTCTTTCTAGTACACTACATACACTTTCAAAATTTACTCAAGATGAATGAAAACCAGAATATACATATGAGCATTTAAGGACTAAGTAATCAAACAAAAATTGAGGGAATTTTCATTAGTAGATTTGTCTTGCAAGAAATTCTCCATGTTGTAACCTTTGCAAGTGCTTCTCAGTATCCCCTTTTGTTCCCAGTTATCTACCTCCTCTGATCAAGGCCAGCAGTTTATGGTTGGCAAAGGCTGGAAACCAGGTTCCAGTGGGTCGATGGAGACATCTTTTAAGATCTTTTAACATATCCTGTATAGACACTGAGTGGTGACTGTAATTACTGTCTACTTTGCTGATGATCAGTTCTCAAGACCACTGTCCTCTTGGAAGCCTGGTTCTGGACTTTTGAAAATTTAAACCAAAATGAGATAAAGATAAGGAAAAATCTTAGATTTTTTTTTCAGATCAAAATAGATAAACTAATAGGAGAGGCACAGGGAAAATGGAGAATGAAATAACAGGTAAAACATGAGGGAATACATGGATGGCCCCATCTGCTGGCATGGAATTGTTTTTCCAGAAACTTAATGTACAACCTTTCTTTAGGAACAAAAGTCAGAATCAGTGGAGTGATAACAAAAAATTCAGGGGGCTATTTGTTGAGGGGCAGAGGTCATGTACAGGAAAAACAAGTGACAGTGGTGAAGAAAAAAAGCAACTGAGAAGACATCTGAAGGTATCATGGCATCTGAAGGAACAATGAATTTATAAATATGCTTGTAGCTCGTCTTAAAGTGAATTTAGGGTAAATTATAAAAGAATACAGTTGTAACCTATTATTCTAGGCAATATGATTTTCAGCAGCAAATCTTTCTCAGATGCAAGAGCTTCCTTCCTATATTTAACTTTGAAGAGGGACTAAATTAAAACCATTGGAGGAGATTCAATTTATTTGATCAGATTTTTATGACCTTGATAAACCAAGGCTTTCATTTGACGTACGTTAAAAGGCAGCACTACATTTTGCATTCAGTCATACTCCAGGGGGAGAAAGAACAAAGTAACTGCAAGTACTTTGTTCGAGCTTGAAGAAAACGCACATAGCACTTCATAAGCTTGCTTATTCGAGGCTGGAAGGCACAAAAATCAATATGGACAGAGCAAAAGGTCAAATTGCCACTGCTTGGTTTTCTTTTCCTTTTCTAATTAATAAATCTAACTTGCTTCTTGAGTTTCCCTACTCAACCTTATGATACTCTAGTTATTTAAGCAGTAGAAAGTCATAGGGACAGAGCCCAGGGAACCAGTGAAGAATGCAGACTCTGGACTCAGATTGCCGAGTTCAAAATACACTAAGCAACTTTGTTACTGAACATAATCTCTCTGTGTCTCAGTTTCCTTCTCTATAAAATGGTGATGATAATAGGAATAAATGAGTTATTATAAATAAAGCTCTCACAACAGTATCTGACCTGATGTTGGTGTTATTGAAGGGTACATCACCATTATGACTGTGATTTATGTGGTAGAGCACAGAAATTAAGAGCATGAATTCTGGTATCTGACAATCAGTTTGGATGCTAGCTGTGACTCCAAGCCAGCTTTGTGACCTGGAAAGGTTATTTAATCTTTCTAAACCCCTCTTGAAATAATCCACTTAGCATCTACAGCATAACTTCTCAGTTCTCCTCATTATTCACTGAGGACTCTTCTCAGACTCCTTTTCTGGCTCCTTCTGATCTTTCTGACCTTGAAAGTGGAGACAGAATGGGGCTGCTTTCCTATTTATGCCCACTCCCTAATGTTCTTCTCAGGGCCCATAACTTTAAGATGCACTTATGATTCAGTAAAGTTACAGGATACAAAATCAACATACAAAAATTAGTTGCATTTCTACGCAACAAACAATCTAAAAAGGAAATTAACAAAACAATTCCATTTACAACAGCATCCAAAAGAATAAAATACTTAGAAATAAACAACCAAGGAGGCAAAAGACTTGTATACTGCAAACTACAGAACACTGTTGAAAGAAAGACACAAATAAATGGGAAAACATCTTGTGTCCATGGACTGGAAGACTTAATATTCTTAACATGTCCACACTACCCAAAGTGATCTACAGATTCAGTCCAATCCCTATCAAAATCCCAGTGGCACTTTTTACAGAAACAGAAAAAAACAACCCTAAATTTGTATGGAATCACAAAGGACTATGAATAACCAAAATAATATTGAGAAAAAAAGAAAAAAGAAAAGAGCTGGAGGACTCACACTTCTTGGTTTCAAAACATACTATAAAATTGCAGTAATCAAAACAGTATGGTACTAGCATTAACACACACACACACACACACACACACACACACACACACGCACACAAAGAGAACAGAATACATCCATGGAAATACAGTCAATGGTCTTCAACAAGAGTGTCAACAATACACAATGGGAAAAAGATAGTCTCTTCAACAAATGGTGTTAGAAAATCGGATAGCCACATAAAAAGGAATGAAATTGGACCCTTATCCTACACCATACATAAAAACTAACTTAAAATCAATTAGTAACTTAATTGTAAGACCTGAAATTGTAAAATTCTTAGAAGAAAACATCAGAGAAAAGCTGCCTGACATTGGTCTTAGCAACAATTTCTTAGATATGACCCCAAAAGCACAGGCCACAAAAACAAAAATAGACAAGTGGAACTATATCAAACTAAAAATGTCTACATAGCAAAGGAAACCATCAACAAATGAAAAGACAACCTAAGGAATGGGAGAAAATGTTTGCAAATCATATATCTGATAATAAACTAATACCACACACACACACACACACACACACACACACATATAATTCATACAACTCAATAGCAAAAAAAAAAAGTTAAAAAATGTGCAGAGGATCTGAATAGACATTTTTTCACAGAAGACATACAGATGACCAACAAGTACATGAAAAGGTGCTCAAAATCATGAATCATCAGGAAAATGCAAATCAAAATCACAATGAGGTATCATCTCACACCTATTAGAATTACTATTATAATAAAGACAAGAAATAAGTATCAGTAAGAATGTGGAGAAAAGGGAATCCTTGTGCACTGTTGGTAGAAACGTAAATTGGTAGAGCCATTATGAAAAATAGTATGAAGGTTCCCAAAAAATTAAAAATAGAGCTACCATATATTCCAGCAATTTCACTTCTGGATATTTATCTGAAAGAAAAGAAAATGCTAACTTGAAAAGATATGTGTATCCCCATGTTCACTGCAGCATTCTTTACAAGAAGTTGTCGTGTATGTGTGTGTGTCTATAATGGAATATTATTCAGCCATAAGAAGGGAATCCTGCCATTTTTGATGTGGGTGAACTTTAAGGGTATTATGCTAAGTGAAATAAGTCAGACAGAGAAAGCCAAATACCATATAATCTCACTTATATATGGAATCTAAACAAAACTCAATTAATAAATACAGAAAACAGACTGGTGATTGCCAGAGGTGGAGTGAAGGCAGTCAAAAGGTACAAACTTGCAGTTACAAAATAAATACATCCTGGGGATATAATGTAGAGCATGGTGACTATAGCTAATAATACTGTATTGTATATTTAAAAGTTGCCAAGAGAGATCTTTAAAATTCTCATCATAAGAAAAATAATTTGTACGTATGTGTGGTGATGGATGTTAACTAGTCTTATTGTGGTAATCATTTCACAGTATATACAAATACCTAATTATTATGTTGTATACCTGAAACTAATATAAGATTATGTGTTAATTATATCGCAATAAAAAAATTCTTTCTAATAAAAAATAACCAACCAAAAAAAATGTTAACTATTTATCCACATAATGAAACAATTGGACATCCACATGCAAATATGTAAATCTAAACACAGACCTTACACCCTTCACAAAAAATCACTCAAAATGGATCACAGACCTAAACTGTAAAATACAAAACTATAAAACTCTTAGAAGATAACATAGGAGAAAACCTAGATGACCTTGGGTATGGCAATGACTTTTTAGATACAACAACAAAGGATTGATCAATGAAAGAAACTGATAAGTTGGACTTCATTAAAATTAAACATTTATACTCTGCCGAAGATAGGGTCAAGAGAATGAGAAGACAAGCTACAGACTGGGAGAAAAAAATTTCAAAGGACACATCTGATAAAGGACTGCCATACAAAATATTCAAAGAGCTCTTAAAACTCAACAATAAGAAAATTATCAATTTTAAAAATGAAAAATGGGCCAAATTAAATCCAAAGCAAGCAGAAGAAAAAAATAATAAAATTTAGAGCAGAAATCAATGAAAGTGAAAACAGAAAAACAAGAGAGAAAATCAAACAAACAAAAAGCTAGTTTTTTATGGGGGTAAGGGGAGGAGGATAATCCCCTAACCAGGTGTATTAGTCTGTTCAAGCTGCCATGACAAAATATCAGAAACTGGATGACTTAAACAACAGAAATTTATTTTTCACAATTCTGGAGGCAGGGAAGTCCAAGATCAAAGTGCTGGCTGATTTGATTCTTGGTGAGACCTTCTCACTGTGTTCTTGCACAGCAAAGAACTAAAGCTTTGGTATCTCTTCCTCTTCTTATGAGGGCACCAGCCCTACAGAATTAGGGCCTTATCTTTATGACCTTTTTTAACCTTTATCACCTCCTCACAGGCCCTATTTACAATCACATTTGGTGCTGATGAATTTTGGGGGACACAAACATTCAGTCCATAACACCAGACTAACCAAGAAAAAAAAAAGAGAGAAGATCCAAATACCAGAAATGAATGAGAGACTATCAGTATTGATCCTATGGACATTAAAAAGATAATAAAGGAATAGTATAATCAACTCTATGCTCACAAATTTGTTAGATGAAATGAATCAATTTCTTGAAGAACACAATCTATCAAATCTCACACAAAGAGAAATAGATAATATGAATAGAACCATATATGTTAAAGAAACTAAATCAATAATTAATAATCTTCAAAAACAGAAAGCACCAGGCCCAGATGGGTTTACTATTATACTAAATGTTTAGTGAATTATACTAAACATTTAAAGAAGAAATTATATCTATTCTATACAATCTCTTTCAGAGGATAGAAGCAGAGGAAATACTTCCTAACTCATTCTATAAGGCTAGTATTACCTTTATACCCAAACCAGATAAAGCCACTACAAGAAAGGAAAAGTACAGATCAGTGTCTCTCATGAACATAGATGTAAAATCCTTAACAAAATACTAGCAAACTGAATCCAACTATGTATAAAAAAATTATATACCACACCAAGTAGATTTTATCCCAGGTATAGAAGACTGATTCGACATTTGAAAATCAATGAATGCAATTCATCGTATCTACAAGCTAAAGAAGAAAAATCAGATGGTTATGTTATTAGGTGCAGAAAAAGCATATGACAAAAGTTATAAGTATTCATGATAAATACTCTCTGCAAACCAGGTACAGAGTGAAACTTCCTCAACTTGATAAAGAACATCTAGAAAAAAATGACAGCTAGCATTATATTTAATGGGGAAGGACTAGATGCTTTCTCCATAAGATCAGGAACAAGGCAAGGATATCTGCTTTCACCAATCCTTTTCAACGATGTACTAGAAGAAAATGCGACAAGAAAAGTAAAGGCATACAGACTGAGAAGAAAGAAATAAAACTGTCTTTATTTACAGATGACATGCTTGTCTATGCTGAAGATCCCAAAAAATCAACAAAAAAACTCCTAAAGCTAGTAAGTGGTTATAGCAATGTTGCAAGATAAAAGGTTACTATATAAAAGTCAACCACTTTCCTATATAGCAGTGATGAACGACTGGAATTTGAATTAAAAAGCACAAAATCATCTATATTAACACCAAAAAAACCCACAAAGTACTTAAAAATAAGTCTAACAATATATGTACAAGAACTACATGAAGAAAATTACAAAACTGATGAAAGAAATTAAAGACAATCTATATACATGGAGATATATTCCATGCTCATGCATAAGAAGATTCCACATTGTTAAGATGTTAGTTCTTCCCAACTTGATCTATGGATTCAATACAATTTCAGTCAAAATCCCAGCAAGTTATTTTTTTTCTGGATAATGACAAACTGATTCTAAAGTTTATATGAAAAGGCAAAAGACCCAGAGGAACAAACATAATGCTGAAGAAGAACAAAGTCAGAGGATGGACACTATGTGATTTTAAGGTTTACGATAAAGCTACTGTGATATTGATGAAGAAACAGATAAATAAATAAATGGAAAAGAATAGAGAGCCCAGAAATAGACTCACACAAATATAGTCAACTCTTCTTTTATGAAGGAGCAAAGACAGTTCCATAGAAAGAGGACTGTTTTTTCAATAGATGGTACTGGAAAAAATAGACATCCATATAAAAAAATTAATGTAGACACTGACCATTTATGCCTTTCACAAAATTAACCCAAAATAGATCATAGATCTAAATGTAATATGTCAAACTATAACATTTCAAGAAGATAACAAAGGTCTAGGTGACCTTGGATTTGGTGATATGTTTGTAGATATAATACCAAAAGCACAATGAAAGAAAAAAATGATAATTTGGATTTTATTAAAATAAAAAACTTCTGGGGCCCTTAAGATGGTGGCAGGTACACTGAGTGGCTCAGCCTGGCAACAGTGGTAGGATGGTACTCACTGCTAGGACCAGCCACCCCAGGAGTGTCTAAAAAACAAAACAAAACAAAAACAAAAACAAAAATAAAACCTTCCACTCTGCAAAAGACACTGTTAACAGAATAGAAAGACAAGCAAGAGAATTGGAGAAAATATTTGCAAAACACATTATTCCCTATAAAAGACTTGTATCTAGAGTATACAAAGAGCTCTTAAAACTCAATAATAAGAAAATGAACAACCTGATTAAAACATAGGCAAGAGATTTAAACAGATACCTTACCAAAGAACATTTACAAATGGTAAATGAATACACGAAAAGATGCTCAACATCATATGTCATTAAAGAATTGCAAACTAAAACAATGAGATATCATTATATACCTATTAGAATGGCTAAAATAGAAAAAAACTGACAATACCAAATGCTGACAAGGACATGCAGCAATAAGAACACCATGGGAATCAAAAATAGTACAGCCACTTTGGAAGACAGTTTGGCAGTTTCATACAAAGCAAAATTTTGTCTTACCATATGACAGCAATTGCAATCCTTGGTATTTACACAAATGAGTTGAAAAATTATGTCCACACAAAAACCTGCACATGGATGTCTATAGAAGCTTTATTCATAATTGCCAAACATGGAAGCCACAAAGATGTCCTTTGGTAGGTGAATGGATAAACTGCGGTACATCCAGACAATGGAATACTATTTGGTACTAAAAAGAAATGAGCTATCAAGCCATGAAAAGACAGGAAGGAATCTAAAATGCATATTGCTTAGTGAAAGAAGCCAATCTAAAAAGGCCACATACTACATGATTCCAAGAATATGACATTCTGAAAAAGATAAAACTATATAAACAATAAAAAAAAAATCAGTGGTTACTTCAGGTTAGGGTTAAGAGAGAAAAGAGATGAGTTGATGCAGCACAGGGGATTTTTAGGCAGAGAAACTATTCTGTATGATGTTATAAAGGCAGGTATGTGACATTATTCATTTGTAAACAAATAAAGTAAAACAAACAAACAAACAAAGCCTCACAATACACTGCTTCATTCACCACAGAAATAATATTTGCATAAGAAACTTCTTATTGGTTAATGCAGATGTGCACATCCATTTTTCTAGGTCCGTGGCAGTCTACCATCTTTGCTTACCATGCACATGGCCATGTGTGAAAACATACCTGATCAAATGATGAGGGTATAGGGCAAGAAAAAGCACAGGTTACCTTGGCTTCTAGGCTATTCAGCCACCCTGTCAACAAATGTTCCCACAGTGGACCTTGAACACATCTGATTCAGCCTACTTTAGGTCACTGTGGGGAGTGGCTTCTACCCATGTAATCCTTGCAAAGATACAATTCTCGGTTCCAATTCTTCAATTGGTTTGCATTAATTTTCTATCACTGTAGAACAAATTACCACAAATTTAGCACTTAACACAAATTTATCTCACAGTTCCCAAGGGTTAGGGTTCTGGGTCTGGGTTAATGGGGTCCTTTGCTCAGAGTGTCACTAGGCTGAAATCAATGTATAGGCTGGGACTGCAATCTCATCTAAGGCTCAGGGTCCTCTTCTAAGTTCACTAGGTATTGGCAGAATTTAATTCCTATGGCTACAGGACTGAGGTCCTCAGCTCCTAGGGGCTGCATACCATATCTTGCTATGTGGCCTTCTCCACAAAATGGTAGTTTGCCTCTTCAAGGTGAATAAGAGAGTATCTCAGCTACTTTGAATCTCTCTGCTATCAGTAAGGGCCCAGTCCCTTTCAAAGGCTGATCTGTTTAGGTCAGGCCAACTCCAGATAATTCCTTTTTGATTAGCTCAAAGTCAATTGATTTGGGACTTTCATTATATCTGCAAAATTCTTCATCTCTGTCATATAACATAGCCTAATTATGGGAGAGAAATCCAGCAAACTCACAGTCCTACCGACGCTCAAGGTGAGAGGATTATACAGATGTACCCCGGGGGACAGGAATCTCAGGGACCACCTCAGAATTCTGCCTACTACCTGGATAATTAATCCTGATGAAATTAATGATGTCAGATTAATTCTCTTAAATCAGGTTACTTGCCATATTATCCTCTTAAAATAACCTTCAACAATGCTGCAAAACATAGAGAATAAACTTTAAATTCATCAACTGGATGTTTAAGGCCTTTCTCAACCTTCTCCAAGCAACATCTTTAAACCCTTACTCCAACCAGTCTTCCATTAGCCCTCAGTCACACTCTTTGCTGTCCTCCTATGTCCTTTATGTTCTCTGTATTTGCATTTCTTCTTGCATTCTTCCTCTAGACCAAATTTGCTCTTTTTTTTTCCTTTTTATTCAAAGCCTATATAGCCCTCAAGATGTTCCATCTGCACTTGTACAAAACATTTCCTGACCCTTTGGACTCACTTGGAGCTTATCTTTATTTAAATTTTTCCTAAAGTACAGTGGCAAATTACAAATATGACCATAAACTCCTCATCCCTGTGTGTATATCCTTTTGCAATGAGACTTTGCAATTCATCTCATCATGAGAGGCTGTATTTCACCATCTCTTGACTCTGGGCTGGGCCCTGTGACTTTTTTTAGCCAGTGGTACATTAGTAAACATGGCTCAAGCAGACACCTAAATAATATCTGTGCACTGAAGCTTGCCCTCTTGCTGTCTTGGGAATCCTGCTACAATTACCAGGTGACCAAGCCTGGACTACTTTCCCAAATGATGAGGGACAAATGGTCAAGTTACATCTGTAGTCCCACCTGACATTGGGCCAACCACCTGTCACATGAAAAATAATAAATGGCTAGTGTTTTAAATCATGGGGCTTTAAACCAAAATTAGGAGCAAACTATTTAATCTTTAATAAAAAAGATTCAAGGTGCTCCTTTTAGACATTTTTTTAACCCAGCTCATTCTAGTATGGTTTCTTGTAAGGAGTTAATTATAACTTGCAATGAAGGATTAGCTCATGTGGATGACTCACAGCCTGGTTTTCAGTATCTGGAAGTACGCGTAGGAATGGGTTATGAGGCTTTCCAAAAACGCCTGGCTTTTAAAGGTGGAAGCAACCTAGCGTCCATTGATAGATGAATGGATAAACAAAATGTGGTATGGCCATACACTAGAATATGATTAAAAGGAATTAAGTTCTGATGTCCATGCTACAACATGGATGAACCTCAAAAACATTATGCTAACTGAAATAAGCCAGACACGAAAGGACATCAATTGTATAACTGCCACTAGAACAGACAAATTCATAGAGACAGAAAGGTGAGAGGTTACCAGGGACTGAAGGGAGGGCAGAGTAGAGGGTTATTGCTTAATGGCTGTGCAGTTTATATTTAGGGTGATAAAAACTTTTAAAAATAGTGGAGAAGATGGTACAATACTGTGAATGTAATTAATGTCACTAAATTGTACACTAAAACATGGCAAATTCTGTGTTATATAAATTTTGACACAATTTTTAAAAATTAATAATGTAATATACCAAAACCCATTGAATTGTACACTTTAAATGGGTAGATTGTACGGTATCTGAATTACATCTCAATAAAGCTGTTCAATTTCTTAAAAAATAAAACACACAACAAACAAAACAAACAAAGCAAAAATAACCCTTGGCTTCACTTTTCTCATCAGATAGAAACTATCCAGCCTATTGCACTTCTCACCTTTACTGCTAGGAAACTTAAGTTTTATGTTCAAGCACAGCAACTCAGATGGGACACAGATGTGCTAAACCAAAATAGCTATCATTATCATTCTCATCAAATCAGAGTTTCCAGTTTCCTGTTCATATCCTTCTCTGTATATTCCTTTGTCTCACCCCTTCATCTTTGTTAACTAGAATTCATTCAAGTAACTTTTTCTAGGCCCCAACAAACCCCAAAGTAAACTGATAAAATGGACCTTTGAGGTCATAGTGTTATTCTGTAAATATGACCCTATAGCCTTAGATTAATAAATAACCCTCAGAACAAAGAAGAGTTCATGCTAAAGAGGAAATAAAAGGACAATTCAAAAGCAGCAATGAGGTCAGCAAATTAACCAGCAGCATTTAAATCTACCTTCAAGCTATTCTTATGGAGTACTTTTACCTCAGAAAATCAATAGGCTCGAATTTGATAACACATACACAGAAAACAACCATTGCTGACTGACCTTTCACTCTGGGAGCATTCTATTAAGAAAAATATTTAAAAATTCCCCAAATGCCCATATTTAGTAAAACTATATCCCCAATTTCCAAGGAACTTAGCTTTAAAGTCATAGAAAAAAGTCATTCATATAGGAGAGTGGAAGAGAGAACATTCTTAATTTCACACACATACTCAATTTTTTCATCTCAGAAAGAGACTGAGTCCTGGGTAAGCACACTAGTCCCCTAGTTAGCCTACCAAAATACCAACATCCAATGAATTTATATTAAAAAAAAATCCTGCAAATACAAAACCCAAAATAGATATATTCTACTTGATGATGTAGTATGTAATATCTATACCTCCTTGATGACAGATAGGTGTTATTACTAGAAAAATCCATTTGACTTGCCTCTGCAATAAACCAAATTTCCCAAGAACAGGAACCATGTTGGTTCCTCCATCCATGACACAAGTACTTTGTACTTGGATGTACTCTTAATAAATATTTCTTAAACATCAGTTTGGAGTCAATCAGACTATAACTTAAACTTTTAACCAAAAGTAGATAATGAATGGTATGAAGCAAAATATAAAAAGGTACAATGGTGCTTTAAAAGAGAACATATACCCTCATATACAAGAATGCCCATGTGGCTTTTCACTGTTGCTGGGACTGCTGGAAAGAAAGAGTGACAGTATCATGGTATAACAAAGTTCTTGGGGTGGTGTGAGGATCAGGGAGGCTATATGGGAAGTTTGTCCTAAAGTGTCACTTTGCTCCTGGCCTTGATTTCCTCATATTTAAAAGGTAAGATCTACCTTAGGTTGTTTACTTAGGTTCCTTCTACTTCTAAAAGAGATTTGATACAGTAAGTGCTATTTTTTATTGCAGAATTGGTTTTCAACAGTTTCTATGTTTTCTATACAATTTTATCCAGTATCTCCAATCAATATTAAAAAATCATATATGAGTTTTTATGAGTTGAATATTATCAGTGCTCAAAATATGTAACACTGAGATTATTCCTATTTAACATTAAATATTCCAATGTCCTAATACTTACAGTCAAAAAGGAAACCTGGCTTAGGTATACTCATTGAAGAACTTACAACTCATATTTAATTGTATGGCGAAAATAACACTATGGCAAGGAATATAAGGATTAAGTAAATTAATGAAATAGAAAGTTCTTAGTCTCTAAAGCTGAATTACTAGTAAGTCTAACTGTTTGTCACCTTCTGTGTTACCAGAACTTTGAAATGATTTATTTTCTAAAAGGATAAAGGGTAGGGGGTAGGGGCGCATAACTTATGAATTAACCAGAAATTGTTTGAATATAATTGTAAACTGCCAATCGATATGATTTTAATGATATTCATATTTTTAAGCTATTTCATAAAAAAAGAAAGACAATGAGACTTAAGGAACTTACACATTCATGGCTGAGTGTTCAATAATATATTCCCAGTAGAATGTTCTCTAAAAATGTCTATAATTAAAAACAGAACAGTAAAAAAAAAAAATTGAATGGCTTACACTCTTGTTGGTGAGTTACTGGAGGATTCCTTTTTTGAATCAGGAGAGCTCAGGGTTTGTGAAATACAATTATGTTTTTCAGTGGATGGGGTATCTCTTTTTGGCTCGGAGTGGATTAATTTTAAGGCCTCTATTCCATCTTCTCCCTCCATCTTGTCACCCAGATTTGGCTGTGGTTCTGGACTCTTTAAGATCAGATCATCTTCACTTATAGAAACTGTGAGGTCACTGCTGCTGTTCAAGCTTTCCTCCTCCTGCTCTTTCTGCATTTTTCTGAAGGGCTTCTGTGACTTTGAGTACCCTTGAGAAAGATGATCTGTAAGAGGGAGTATGAATAGATTACTGATCACTAACTTCAGGGAGAAGCAAGATAAGATGTTACGCCTCACAGAGGGAATTACTCATCAGTTAAAAACATGTAGTAACAATGTACAACACATTATAGTATTTAAAAACTCATTAAAAGTATTTTTAAAATATCACAGTGGGTTTAAAAATCAGAGAATTCACTTGCAAAAATATTTCCATGTACATATTTAAGAATTCATTAGAATGGAATTTGTTGGCAAGGACACTACATTGTTTTTTGGCAGAGATACGAAAATTAGAGAGTATATTTTGTTCTCACATAAGACTACTATCGACCAGTAAAACTAAGTACCAAAAACAAAAAAAAAATCAGCAAACAATCTCAGCCTCTCACCCCACCTGAGAAACTTTCCCAAGCAGAATGCTTCTCTTGAGAACACTTATTTTCAGATGCACAGTATTCTGAGACTGATATCGGAGAGACGGGCAGTCTGGCTCTTTCTTCCTTGACTTCAATATGTTCCTGTGTCAGTATTTCTCCCTCTGATCCCTCTGATCTGCTGGAACTGTCACACTTTAAATCAGTGGTTCTGTTCTCTGGACTTAATCTTTCTCGTAACAGGGAATGGAGTTCAGCAGACTTTTTGCCTTCGGATAAATTACTCTTGCCATGATGTCTGTTGCTTCCTATCTCCAAGCAATGAGTTTGTTCCTCCTCAGACAGTGTGCCAGCTGTGACTGGCGTTTTCTCACCAGTCAGAAGAGATGTCTTTCCATCTATTTTGTCAGACTTATTTAAGCACTGTGTGTCACTACTAGTTTGTACTACATAGCTGCCTGTCACATTACTGCTTTGGGCTGTCTGTCGGTGTGAATGTGGGTCAGGAATTGAAAAGTTCTTTGTGGGTTGGGGAGATTTCTGCTCCATACTGAAATCTCCAATGCTTGAGAAAGATGACATTTGGCGGCCCATAAAGATTGTTGCTGGTTGATACACTCCTCTTGACACGGCTGTCCCTGAGTTAATTCTTGCCTGCACTGCAACCTGCAGCACCAAAAGAGGTGTGAGTTAAACATATTGCATATGAACAATTAAGTTGTTCAAGTTGCTTTCAGAAATGAAATGAGATAAAGGAAGCATGACCAATGAAATCGACAACTAGCACGTTTTATAATATAAATCTCACAGCTTCCTACAAAATGAATGAGCAAAAATCAGTATAGTTCACACAACTTAATTTTAATAACATTATTGGTTCACAAAGCAAATATTGTCAGGAACTATGGAATCTATATTTTTCAAAAAGAGATGCAAAAAGAGAAAGAGATGCATACATTGCATAACAACATGAATGTACTTAATGTCACTGAATTGTACACTTAAACATAGTTAAAATGGTAAATTTTATATTAATGTATTTAACCATATAAACCATACACATCTTTTAAAAAGCCATGAGTTCTAACTACTTTCCACAGAGAAGCTCAGATTTAATGGAACTAGGGAGGTACTTGACCAAGAAAAAAAAATAGGCACAATGAGGGTATATAAAGGACTACTGGAGGTTTCAAAACTCATTTTCCAGTATTATATATAAGAAAACTTCCAATTAATCACATTCAGGATTGCATTAAAATATACTGCATATATGTAAAATAATAATTTCCAGTCAAACTGCAAATAACAACAATAGTTTTTCATGAACATCTTCAAATACTTTTAAAGATATTTAAAACAATTTAAATTTACTGGCACGTCTATGGGGACAATAGAATTATCTCTTCATTAAAAGGAGAGAGAGGAAGTAGCAGAGGGGAGAAGAGAGAGAAACAAGCAACTGGTTCAGTGGCTTGATCAAGGACACACAGTGAGAAGAAGAACTGAAAGTAACAATCATGAAGCCCTGAAGAAGTTAAGTGCTTTTCTTCCAAAGGGACCAAAGCATCTCCATATACATAATAGCATTTAGTTCACAGAGCCCTACGGAGTTGATGGGGAAATATATTTGCACCCCTCCTCGTCAGATGTAAAAACCAAGGCCCCAATTTTAAGAGAGAAAATGTCATATACATAGTTGAAACAAAATCCTGGTCTTGCTTCTCTTCAAATATACTGCCTCTTCTATTCTCCCCAATAAAAGACATAACTTTGAAGTTAAAAGCAAATGTACAGGGATATGTCAGAGAAATGGCGGAATAAAGACCTCTTAAAAGTCTCTGCTCCGTAAAAGAAATAATGACACTGGAAAACATCGTTAGAATAACTTTTCAGAATCTGGAAATTAACCAAAGGCTTACTACAGCTATCTGGGGAGCATTTATTCAAAACAAAACAAAACAAAACAAAACAAAACAAAACAAAACCACACAACTGAATCTTGGTAAGAACAGTGTACTTTATGGTGTTTTAACTTGCCTTATTCCCATTCTCTATCTTCAAGTCTGTAGTAACCTTGAAAACCAATAGCTTACAATCACAGCTTGTAAAACAGCAGCCTAACAGACACTGAAAGAAGGGAAAGAACTCCTTCAAAGACCCATTCCCAGAGAATTGTCATTAGCTGAATGCCCGGTGTTTCCTTGGAATAAAGCACCCACAAGACTGTATTTGTTTGACCTGATTTGGAGCTGACACACTGCAACTGCTTTTTCCCTTGGGGGCATTTATTGAAAATATAATCAGAAAGAATTTTGAAGAAGTAATGGTGAAAACTTCTCAAATTTGACAACAAAGCATTACTCTACACATACAAGAAGCTCAATAAAGTCCAAGTATAATAAACTCAAAGAGACTTTCATCTAGACACATCATAGTCAAACTACTGAAAGCCAAAAAAAGAGAGAGTCTTGAAGCAAAAATAGAGAAGTTACTCCTTACATACAAAGTATCCTCAAAAAGATTAACAGATTTCTCATTAGAAACCATGGAAGCCAGTAGGCAGTCGGATAACATGAAAGTGCTGAAAGAAAAAGACTGTCAATCAAGAATTCTACATCCACCAAAACTTTCCATCAAAAATAAAGGAGAAATTAAGGCATTCTTCATAAAGCAAAAACAGAGAATTTGTCATTATCAAACCCATCCTACAAGATATACTACAGAAATTCCTTATGGCTGAAATCTGAGGACACTACACAGTAGCTCAAGTCCATATTAAGAAATAAATAGCACTAGTAAGGGTAACTACATTGGTAAATATAAAAGAGCATAAATACATTTTTGTTTATAACTTTTTAAAAAGACAACTGCATTGAGTAATAATTATAAATCTATGTTAATATAAGCACATAAGATATAAAAACATAGTTTGTATTACAATAATGTCCAAAGAAACAGGAAAAGAATGAAGCCTATATAAGAGCAAAGTTTTTGCATGCTACTGAAATTAAGTTGGTATTAACACAAACTAGATTATTATAAACTGAAACATTAATTATAACACTGGAGAACCTGCAGAAAAAGAAATGAAAATTAAAACTATACAATAGAAAATATATATTTAATGTAAAAGAAGGCGGTATGGAGGATTAAATAAACAAAAGACACAATATAAAGAAAACAGAGCAAAATGGCAGATGCAAATCCTACCTTTGCTGTAATTACATTAAGTGGATTAAATACTACAATTAAAGTTAAAGACTGGCAAAATGGATTTAAAAATTTGACCTAACTACATGCTTTCTAACAAGACTGTTTTAGATTCAAAGACACAAATATGCTGAAAGCACAGGGAAGGGAAAAGACATAGGAACAGATCCTTATGGGAAAAAATATATACTATGCAAACAGTAAACAAAAGAAAGCTGGAGTGACTATGCTAATATCAGACAAATAGACTTTAAGACACAAAATTGTTACTAGAGACACAGGACATTTTATAATGACAAAAGGGTCAATGTGTGAAAAATATGTAACAATTAGAAATATATATGTATATCTAACAACAAAGTCCTAAAATACATGAAGCAAAAGCTGAAAGAAATGAAAGGAGAAACAGACAATTCAGCAATAATAGTTTGAGACTTCAATATTCCACATCCAATAATAGATAAACCAACTAGACAGGAAACAGAGGACTTGAGCAATTATAAACCAACTAGACCTAAGAGACATACAAAAGACTCTACCCACCAACAGCAGAATATATAGACTACATATACTTCTCAGGTGCACAAAGGATAAACCAAAATGTTAGGCCATAAATCAAGTCTCAATAAATTAAAAGGGATTGAAAGTTATGTTCTCTGATGACAATGGAATGAAATCAGAAATCAATAAAAGAAGGAAATATGGCAAATTCACAAATAGATGAAAATTAAACAACAAACTCCTAAATAACTAATGGATCAAAAAGAAATCACAGGGAAAATTAAAAAAATAGTTTGAGGTGAATGAAAAGGAAAATACAACATACTAAAAACCTATGAGTAGCAGCATTTAGAGGGAATGTCATAGCTATAAAAGCCCATATTAAAAAAACAAAGAACTGAAATCAATAACCTAATCCTCCATGCTAAGAAATTTGAAAAAGAAGAAGAAATTAAATTCATAGCAAGCAGTAGGAAGGAGGTACAATCCTGGGGATTGGTTTCAGAACTCACTGAGGAAATCAAAATCTGCAGATGCTCAATGGTATAGAACAATACATACAGTTGGCCCCTCACATCCACAGACTCCCAACTGTGGACTGAAAATACTGTTTTCAATCCACAGTCAGTTGAATCCTTGGATGTGAAACCTATGGATATAAGGCTTACTATAATAAAGATTAGAGCACAAACAAATGAATAAGATAACAGAAAAGCAACACAATCAACAAAACCAAAAATTGATTCTTTGAAAAGATCAACAAATTGACATATCTTTAGCTAGACTGACCAAGAAAAAAAAAAAAAGACTTATTAAATTACTAAAATTAGAAGTGAAAGTGGTACTTTGTTACCAACCTTACATAGATAAAAAGATTAAAAAGGAATACTCTGAATAATTGTATACTAACAAATTAGATAACCTAGGTAAATTGGACAAATTCTTACACAAACACACACTACCAAAAATGACTCAAGAAGAAACAGAAAATAAAAATAGACCTATAACATGTTAATAATTGAATTAATAATTAAAAAATAGCTTCCCACAAAGAAAAGTCCAAGACTAGAAGGCTTCAATGGTGAATTCTACTAGATGTTTAAACAATTAACACCAATCCTTCAGAAATTCTTCCAAAAATAGGTGAGGAAGAAATATTTCTCATCTCATTCTGTAAGGCCAGTTCCTGACTCTGAAACCAGACAAAGATATCACAAGAAAGGAGAACTAAAGAATATTATTTATGAATACAGACATAAAAAATGTTTTTTGTATTCTTGCATGGGCACAAACCAATGTAAAAATTCTAAACAAAATACTAGCAAACCAAATTCAGCAACATAGAAAAGAGATTATACACCAGGACCAAGTAGAATTTATGCCAGCAATGTAAAGTTGGTTTAATATATGAAAATCAAGTAATGTAATATGCCATAAAGATCCCCAAATGTTTATTTCCATAGACATAGAAAAAGTATTAGACAAAACCCAATGAATCCATGATTAAAAAAAAAAAAAAAAAAAAAAAAAACCTCAACAATCTAGAAATGGAAGGGAACTCCCTCAACCTGATAAAGTGCATCTATGAAAAACCCATAGCTAACATCATAGTCAACAGTAAAGACTGAAAGCTTTCTCCCTAAGATCAAGATTAACACAAGAATTCCTACTCTTACTACTTGTATTTAACACTGTACTGCAGATTCTAGCTAAGACAGTAAGGCAAGAAAAAGAAACGAAAGGTATCTAGATTGCAAAGGAAGAAGTAAAACTTTCTATTTGCAGATGACATGACTTTGTATGAAGAAAAACCTAAGGATTCCACAAGAGACAATTAGAACTAAGAAACAAGTTCAGCAAGGTTGCAAAATGTAATATCAAATACAAATACAAATAATGTATTTCTATACATGAGCAATAACAATCTGAAAGTGAAATCAGAAAAACAGTTCTGTTTATAATAGAATAAAATACGTAAGAATAAATTTAACAAAGAAGTATAATACTCGTACACTGAAAATTACAAAATATTGATAAAAGAAATTAAAGACCTAAGTAAATAGAAAGATGTTCTGTGTTCAAAGAACATAAGATTTCATATTGTTAAGATGACAATACTCCTAAATCGATCTATATATTTAATGCAATCTCTATCAAAATCCCAGCTGGCATTTTTGTAGAAATCGGCAAGCTGATACTAAAATTCTAATGGAAACACAAGGAACCCAGAATAGCCAAAACAATAACTCAAAAGAAGAGCAAAATTGGAAGACTCATATTTCCCAATTTCAAAACTTACTACAAAATTAGAGTAATTCTAGATTATACTCTCTTAAGGCTAGACATATAGATCAATGGAATAAAACCTAGAGTCCAGAAAAGTCGTTTGACTTTTTTGAAAACATTATTTTTGGAGAAGTTTTAGGTTTAAGGCTAGAAGGGGCTGGAATTGGTTATTTCCCTTCCTCCACATTAGAAATCTTGCCATTTGGGACATGGAAAACCTGGAAGGCATTATGCTAAATAAAATAAGTCAGACACAGAAAGACAAGCACCATAAAATCTCTCTTATATGTGGAATCTATAAAACAAAAACAAAAACAAAAATAAAAACCCAAGGTCATGGATACAAAGAATAGATTAGTGGTTGCCAGAGGTGAGGGGTGGGTGATGGTAGATATGGGTAACTTTTTTTTTTCTAGTTTAAAGAAATCAAAAAAATATTAGGAGTTGGGGAAAGTGATAGCAAAGGAAATGAATATGACTGAAAACACTTATTAGTGAACAGTTTTTAACTTTTAGAATCATAAGTTTGCTAAGGGAACGGGGAGGGAACATACTTAAGGAGATATCAGCAAGTTTAGAATTAATATAACGATGTCTTAGTTAATAGTTACTAAGTACAGTTTATAAAGCACGTGGATCTTGACCATTATTGTACTTTGGAAAAATATTTTTAGGTTATACCTCATGTTTTGTAAAATACTGAGGAAATCTTTATTTTTTCTTAATATATTATTTTTTATTCACAGACAAGGAAACTGAGAAGTATCAAGGTGAATACAGAATAGAAATGGAGCTGTCAGATCAAATTTCTATCTTTTCACACAGTACAATTATTGCTATTAGTTTATATGTAAGCAAGTCCTTAAGTCACACTGAGATTTCAAAAAATCCCTTAATAAAAATTTACATACAACAATCCTGAAGAAATTTACTTTATCATGTGTTATAAACTGAATTGTGCCCCTCCCATTCTTATGTTGAAGCCCTAACCCCTATAAGGTTATGCCCTATAAATTATTTTGAAGGGTATATCACTATAAAGTCAATCTATTATGAGTTGTTACCACCAAGTGGCTTTATCTCCAATTTAACTCATAGGTAGCCTCTCTATATCCAAAGCAGGCTTCCTGACTATCCTAGAAAGGTGGTTAAAAGCCACCAGTACCAAACTATAGCTACCCTAGTGGAGAACAAAGATAGTGATGACAGCGATGGTGGTGAGAGTAGCAACATGATCAGTGAACAGTTGTCAAGTAGTTACTAGGTTTCAAGCAGATTTATATTCATTAAGTTTTTTAATCTTCAAAACAACCAATATTATTACCCCCACCCTTATAAGACTTAGCAAGGTTGAATAATTTGCTCCCAGTTACAGTATTCAAAATCAGATATGAGGATTCCAGTGTTCTACCCCCTTACGCTACAATACTCAAAACTGAAGGAGTTAAATTCAGATTGTTTACTGAACCACAGCTTTTTTGGAAAAACAAATAAACATAAAAATCTCTAAAAATAAATCTGAAGTCTATGTCTAATTTCTTACTAAATTCAATCAGTATAAATTCAGATGTACTGAAACAGACTCTAAATGGAACTTGTGTCTGATAAATAAAATTAAGTTCATGTAGCGTAAATGGAAAGAGTAGGAGAAAAGCAGATAGAAGCTTCAAAAGAAATTCAGCATTCCTAAATTGTATAGTGGGCAATTTTCAAAAAATAAACACACATACCTCAGGACCAACCTTTTCCCCAACACGTGTAGACCTAAGCCACTGCCTTGATCAAAATAATATAAAGTTAAGTCATGGTTTTCAAAAAAAGATCAGAAGCTTGATAAGTGTCACAGAATATAAAGACAAGAGCCCTTTCTTTTATAATACAACTTCATATGTCCTGTATATGCTTCGTAATTCCCACATAGGGTGACTCAGAATTAACTGTATCTTATTAGAGTACTCTGTTCACAAAAGAAATTTGCATAACTACATCAGAGAACACCAACTCCATTTTCTAATTCTGAGAGATTTTAGTATTGATAGAAACAACTCATACTCTACCAGAATTAAAGGAACGATCTCGTCCATAGGCAGGTTTTTTCTTAAAATGTATAGACCACCTGCCCATTCCTTCCTCACACATTTAGTTGTTTTTTACTGTGTTAACATTATTAAATTAACTAGAGCTATTTCTAGAGGACAGATTACCAAAAGTGGGATTGCTGAGACTAACATATGTGTATATTTAACTGTGATAGTTATTGACAGATCCCTTTCCAAAAAAGTTCTAGGCACACATTTTTTTCAAACTGCATGAAAAAGGCTGTCTTTTTCTAATAATACAGTATTTCATAGAATATAAGTATACAAAGTTTAGAAAATCTTCTGAAGAACAAGAAATCAATATTTATTCTCCTGTGGAGGCTTCTGTAATCTCTTGTACTATTAAAAGGTGAAAAAAAAAAAACAAACAGTGTTTCCCACAAAATTTATCTTCCTATTGCTAAATCAACTTATTTTTCCTTTTCTCCTTTCCATTCACTTTCTCTTCCTTATAACTATACTATGCAATGTGCACCTATATATATGAATGCAATTCCCTCACTTGTAAGAGCTTTTGGCACATAACACATTTGTTCCATAATTCTACCACAGAGGAAAGCAAAGAAATGATAGTTGTATAGTCAAATGTCTCCATAAATGGTTGTTTTAAAAATATTGTTATTTTCATTCTAGATTATGAGAGGCTAAATCCCTTAAAGAAAGTCACCATCCCACCATTTTCCTAAGTGAAAACTTTCTTCCAGTAGCTGAGAAGTGAGCTGATATATTTTTTAATGAAGGCAATGGACCAGTCTACTGGGATCTGAGTACTAGCTCTGCCGCTAACCAATTGTATGCCTTGGGGACAAATTACTTTACTTCTTTGGACTTCCATTTCCTAATATGTAAAATAAGCATATGTGTGTGCTTATGTGTATAGTTATATATGCAGATATACAAAGCCCTTACAATAGAACACAAAACACAGTAAGACCAATGTAAGTATTAGCTGTAAATCTCAGCCACATTCCCCACTACCCACTTGGAAGGCACCCCTAAAAGGAAGTAGGAGGTGGAGAGTTCAACCTTCATCTGAAATGGGATGCACACCAGACTCAGAGAATAGCTCACTCCTCTTTCTCTTTGTAGGCCGGCAGGCTACCATCGTTTATCAGGTGGAGTAGGGAAAGGGGCCTAGACCTTGTCCTGTGGAAGCTCATAGTCTAGTGAGCCTGGAAAAAAAGAGCATTTTCTACCCTCTTCTGAAAAAAGGTCTACAGATCTAGTTTTAGGGCCAGGACCTGAAAAACTATTTGTGTGATTCAGTTTAATGTTTCATTGTTTTCTAAATAGAAACACATACAAATAAAAAGTCTCTTAAGATACAAAGAGGTCCAGGTGAACTCAAAGAGACTACCTTTTTTACTTGTCATTGCTCTAGGTCAAATGAAATCACAACTTTGAGGATGGCAGCGGTGAGGGGTCACCATTCTCATGAAGGTACAGAAAGCTCAGTATTAGAAACTTAGGCAACTGCTCAGAGCCCCAATTTGAGGAGATTCTTTCACTGTTTATAATTGAGCAGGGATTAAAGGAGATTGTTGATAAAGGAAGCACTGTGGGCCAGTAAGGATGAGAAATTGGGGCTTATACAGATAACTTTAAGTAATAACCTAACCCCCTCCCCCCTCCCCTATTGTTCTTTCTTGTAGCAGGTGTGACAGGGCCAGGCTCAAATCCCTGGGGCCCTCACCATCTCAGTCCATGCCTACAATGTCTTCTTGCAAGCACCTGTGCCTCTTCATCTGCGTACAGCATCCAGAAGTGGAGCCAGGTGCAACACTCGGTCAGTGGCAGATGGGAGGTAAAGGATAAACACCTTCTTTCCCTACCCCTAAGTGTGATAACTCTGAGGCATGTTCTACATAGTCTTCCAAGGTTCACTAAGTAGACTGAACTCTGGCTGCTCACAGTGGCAACTTAGTCACACTCTTTAATGGCTATGTCACTTCCCTTTCTCCTCTATCTGGCTTCCTGGGAACACTTTCCAAATAAACTAGTTACATTCAAATCATTGTCTCAGGATTTACTTCTGGGGGATTCCAACCTAAGTCATTTCCTCTTTAAATATGAGTAGTTTAGGACAGTCTTTTGACTTATTTCCCCTTATCGAGATGTTTATTTTAATCACGTGTCCCTTTAACACCATTGTTTGCTTCACCTCTTGGACATGAACCTGGGCCCTCTAGTAGCTGCCTTTGTCTTATGAATACTGCTCAGCTCCTGGGAGCCACAGTTCGTCCTCTTAGGAATGGAATCCTTCCCACCATGTAACACTTGGGTGCCTTCTTTTTTGTCTAGTGCCTCTCCTGCAGTGGGTTCCTCCCAGTCACAGCTCCACCACCTTTTCTGACACAGCTCAAACCTACAGCTGAAGCCACTGCACACTAGGTGCACATTTATCTTCCTCTCTGAAGTTCTTCAGTCAAGCTTTTCTTCTGTCCAACACAGCCAACTCAAACAGAAGATCCTTTTATTGAAAACATGCACAGTTTAGAGACAGATACTCTGCTTTCCAAGGCTCACCTGATTCAGCTGGAATATTTTAGCATCAAGGGAGACCATTTCACCCTCTCCCAAGTTTAGGTAAAAATGCAGCATCTAAATGAATAACTGAAATATTTCACACGGTGTGGCTAGACTGTTTTTATTTGACCAGAATTTCTCCAAACTTTTGAAGAGCATTTCACCCACATGACTTTAGAAGTCAGTGTACCAAATGGTTAATAACATGAATGCTAAAGCCACATGGTCTGGGTTTGAATTTTGGCTCTGCCTAGCTGTGTAGTCTTGGGCAAACTAATCAACCTCTCTGAGACTTCTGTAAAATGTTAATAACAATAGTTCTACTTCCAGGATTGTTGAGAGTATTAAGTGTATTAACAAATATAAAGAGCTTAATGTAGCACCTGACACAGAACAAGGGTGCAATGATCATTACCCATTGTTACTATTATTATTAGAAATGGAAGTAACAACCTGCACGACCATTCTCCAAATGACCCTCGCAGAAAGGTTTACAACAGTGGAAGTGGGACTCCCCAACCAGCATTTAGCCCTGTGATGAAATTCCCTGGTCCTCCACATTCTCCAACTTTGGTAGATTATAATCTTCCTGTGAAGTATCAGTTCACTTCTGCTTTTAGTAGAATACATTTCACAGTATAATAATTGAAAGAAACTTCACAGCCCACACCCCAAAATTTATACTCTCATTAACAAATACCATTTCCATCTCTCTTGCATACATATTTTGATGTAGTAACTGCTGATACAAAAAATTGAGCAACTAGAAGAACATGCCTAGATACCAACAGAATGAGGCTACCTGAAAATTTTTAAAAAATGACCATGTATTATAAAGGGGAAAGATTATTAAATTATACTAAAATTGTGAGGAGTCAAATGGGGACCTGAACATGTCTCTTTGCTATCTATTAACAAAAAAATTTACTAAGTAAACTAATACTGAAAATAAGCTTAGTGGATAAACAGACTAATTATTAATTCTTTTAAGAGAACACATGACTCTGAAGAGCAGCCACTGGATGCATGAAAACATTGGATGTGTTATTACAAAACTGAGCTAGAGTTTTACATTAAAAAACTAGACAATTCCTACTTCATGATTTTTCTTAATAGAGCATCCAAATTACTGCTAATGGTTGAAATTTGCACAACCACTGTTTTAAGATATCTTTTTATAATTCCAAATTATCATTAATTTGATAGGTTTTCTCCCCTTCATTAGTGTTTTCCACTTCAATGGCCACCCCAATTTAGGTCCTTGGTTAATTCCTCCTGTCTGAACTGATCCTGATTTCCTTAGCTCTATGAGTTCCTCCAGCTCATCCTGCACAGCACTGCCAGCCTCATCTTCCTATAGCTGCACACCTGCAATGTAGCTGCTCAGTTCACAAGCCTTCATTTCCCCTTGCACCCCACACATACGTATGTTTCCATGATGTACCTTTCCTAGCTCATTATCTACCACTTCCCTACAAGAACATTAGACTTTAGCCAGACTGGACAACTACCCACTGGGCTTTCTTCCTTCTACTTTACTCACAACATCTTCTATCACTGGAATATCTACATTGCCACTGATTGACATCGTACCCATCCTTCATACCAGCTTAAATGCCTCATTTCAAAGGAGGCACACCTTCTTTCTCCATGTAGCTCATGCCTGCCCCATGTAACTGGCACATGTCGCACACTACCCCATGCCTTAGAATGAACAGCACTTTGTGAGAAGCACCTCAAGGGCAAGCATTGTGGCATTCCTAGTAGGCACCCACTGTGGCTTCTTAAACAGAACACCTGCTCAACAACTATTTATTAACTTCAATCAGTGAGACTGTACTGTGCTTCAGGCCAGTGCCTGGAGATCAATGACTTTGGGCACAGAGACTAATTCATACCACTCCTAAAGAAGAGGAGCATAGATTTCCACTAAAAGTAAAACATAACTCACATGACAAGAAATTTTTCTAGACTTAGTATTAGTTAATAAGAATTAACTAATTCATTATTTTGCTAAAATGTATTTATATTTTAACTGATAGAACATCAATGGGAAATTGAAAAAGGCAAGATGTTAATTTCTCAAAATGTTACTTAATTGATTCTTACATATAGTCAAACTCTAAGCTTTTAAGGAGATGACACTTTTCAGTATAAAGGGGAAACTTCTAATTATTGTGTGTAACATTTTAAGGAATTATCAGTGGAATGTCTCTTGCCCTAATTTTAATTACGATGTAAAAGGAGACTACATAATTATATGTAAGGTAAGGAATCAGTAGTGCAAAATAGAAAAAAAGTTTCCCATTGTACTTAAGTACCACTGACACTGCCGTACTAAGAATGTGTCTATCAGGAACAAAACATAGAAAAAACAAACCAATTTATAGATTAAAAATATATCAATTATTTCATGACCAAATGTCAACACAAAAACTATCTGAATGGTTCATAAGTCTATCACATCACACCACATTTGGCATACATGTGATGGGACAGAAATAATTTATCATGAAAGATCTTTTTATATAGGTCAAATTTGCTGGGGCTTGATATTTTGTATCTTACAGTTTAAAGAATGCTCTGAACTCTAGATTTTTTAACTTTTTAACCTTTTGGAAGGAAAACTAAAACTTCCTATAAACTCAGATTAATGCCTGCTAATGCACAAAAAAAAGAAAAACCAAAACCTTCCTCCTACTATAAAAACAAAATGGTGTGGCCTCTGTTTCTTTTCTGATAAGAGTCTTAAATACCAAACAGTTAACTGAATAATAACATTTGCTGGCAGCTAGGCAGCCTGCTTAGCAGATATATAAAGCAGGTAAAAGGAGAAAAAGTTAATTTCTTGGCTGAATGATTCCATCGGTAGCTATAGGGCAAACCTGAAAGTCTTTTAGTAAAGTAGCAGTTGATTCTTCTATCAATCTGTAGCACACATACTCTTCCAAGGAAAGCATTAAATATGAAAATCATATCCCGTTATCATCTGTTTCCAGCTTTCAGCCCAGTAAGCTTTTCTTAATGAATGCTGCAGCCTAAGGAACAAGCACGCTGTTGGCTTTTCTGAATAATGGAGTGATGCTACCATTTTTGCTTATTACAATATCGACTGGCTGAGGGGGTTTCACACATAGTCACAAGTGACTACTCTTGCCAGCATGCTCCAAGTTATTACAAGATGTTTTTAGACATTTCATCTAAAAGAGCTTTACCGCTTTTAGTGAAGAAAACATCTATGGTCTTGAACAGAATCATTTATATGGAGATAGGCGGAAGGATTAGAAGCCTGCATTATGGCAGATACATAGAAGAATTTACTTAAGTATTCCTTGCCAGTCTTTTTGTCTGTTGCTTAGATATGTAATCCTTTCTTTCTACTTTATCTGAAAGTAGAAGGTGAAAAGGTTAAAATGTACAAAATTATATATATAAAGAAAAGCATCAAGATGCCACATTTTGTTTACTTTTCATTAAAAATATTTCTGGAACAAAGAAAAGGCAGCAACAAAGCATTATTTAGAAAAACAATTTCATCTACAAACAACACTAAGGTTTTCTTTGGAATCTGTCTCTTTTACACTCACAGTGACTGCCTTGCAGAAAATTTAATTGAATTAGGCATTAAAGCAATACTCAATAAGTAAAAACCTTTAAATAATCACAGGTTTAATAAAAAAATATCTTGTAGTGAGATTAAAAAAAAATATATCTTAAAAAAATGAACACTCCAGAAATCCTGTTAATGGGAAGTTTATCATTTTAATTTATTACCTTTCTTCTGTCTTCATCTTTCAGTTCACCTTCTACTCCCACGCTATCTTTTGAGCGTAGCTGCATCTTCTTCATTTGAGTTTCATATTCAATCTAAATATAAACAAAGTTTGATTTTGTGGTGGACATTATTACAACTAGTACTTCTCTATATTTTTCGGTTTTCACAGCATAAAAGGAACAGTGAAGTAGAAAGTAAAACTGATATTACTGAGAAATTCAACTTATCTTAGACAATTTCACAAACAGCACATACAAAAAGATGAATTCTATAAAGTGTTATATATTTTTAAACAAAATAAGATTTGATGGATTTTTACTTAGTCTTTCATCAATTTAAGGAATAAAACTTTGAAAACCCAGTACTTTATTATGAAAGTTACACATTGGACAGTGTTTTCTATAAAAAGTTTTGTCCTAAACAAAAAAAAAAATAAATCAATTGATTTACTTATCTGTATGATATCCATATAATATCATGGTCCTACTAGTAATAGCAATAGAGTAAATCATTTGCTAGATCATCAACTTAAAACGAATTCCATTTTCTATGAATAGATATACACTGTATACATTAACGATCAGCACCATAGGAATCAAGTTTGCTCTGGCACTAATGACTACACAGAGATGCTTGCAACATTATCACACTATAATTGATTAAAGTGATTCCATCACAAAATGACTTTTTCTTAAAAGCAAGGTATAAAAAGCACTTTGATTCAGTATGTTAGTAATTAAAGTCTAAAAATGTCACTGAATGTGGTCCGTTACAGATAAGTATCAGAATATTTTCTAAATTAGGCAGTGATGCTCTACAATTAGAAGCACAACTATGAGAAAATCAAATCAAAAACTTCTTTCTTAGTTCTCAGTCTGAACATAAAAAAGACCTGGGCTTTGTTTTGATACACACAAAAAAATTAACAGATAATAATAACTAAAATTGATTTGTTTCCCTCAAAATATCTTAAAAGGTATTATATGTTACCCTTTTTAAATAACAGATAAGCAGGGATTTTTGTTTTCTCTATCAGAATGTTATTAACATGATAGATGGTAGTAATGATCTAAATAGAGACCTAATTAAATTAGTTTTATAAGACCAGAACTAATGATAAAATAAACCAAAAAAAGATAAAGAAATGGGCAATTAAAAATTTTCAATTTACATCTCTCTGATCTATATCTACTCCTTTGAACTCAAAGATATTTAATTCTTAACCCGAAGAACTTTCAACAGGCATACTTTCCAGATTTCAAGGGAAAGTATCCTTTAAAAAGGATAGATGGAGTGGATTACAAAATAAACAGAGGTTTATTAAGTAATTAGAAGTTAAGCAAAAATTATTTGTTCTTGTGGCTACAAATGTTTTCTTCTGCTCTTTGAGATCAGTTATAAACATGCTACAGGCATTGCACCCGATTTCCTCATTATGGGATCATTTCAGAGCCATGCCTTGAAAGACAGAGTACTTTCTCATGGAAACATGAAAGTATTCAATTCATTTTGCTGAGGCAAAAAGTGCTGATTGCATTAGGGCTTCATAAAGAACATTAAGGAAAATATCTTTAAGAGTCCAATTTAGATTGTCCTTCATGCATCTGAAAAATTTACTAAACTATAGGTAACTGTTCCAAATGAATGATTCAAGTAAAAATTATACAATGTATTCAAAATCAAAAAAGTTATGATAAATTCATAATTGATATAAACTGTAACTTTGCATTACCTATGACCATAGATTTCCACCAAAAACTACCCTGCTCTCTTTCTTTGCCTTTTATTTATACATATAATACTTAGCTATTATCCATCAAGTCTATCCCCTGAATGCTGGAGAGCAGGGGTTTTCAATCATGCTCTGCAGGGGCCATAAGGCCATCTATTTCCACTTCCTCTTTTATCTGTATTTAAACAAAGGGTTCTACTATGTTTAAAAGTTTAAATTTGGAAAACACTGTATAGATGAATCTTCCCAAGATTTTCCTAGCTAAAAATGTCTGATGAAACAACAGAGTATGTGTCCCTATCTGCATCTATTTCTCCAAACATCAGTCTTTCATGTTTTATTACCTATTTCTTCTCTGATCAGGCCCCATGTGTTTCTCCTGTTTCCATCATACATCAGGGCTTGCACTACATCCTGTATCTCTGGTGCAGACTCGGGTCCCTGTTCTCTTCTTGCCCTGTGGCCTAGATTCCTTACAGTCAGATTTGCTGCTTCAGGGTTCAAACTACCTATGCCTCAGTAGCATGCTGGTCCAGGGCCTCTCTAAGGATAATTCCAGCATCCCTCAACTCCTCTAGGAGAAATCTATTTTAATAAACTCAAGAGCATTGAATTAACCCATCAGGTAACTTCCTTTGTTACAATTTTGCTTCACAGCACTGGACTTGATGCTGCCCAACTATACTTAGGAGGATCTTTCTATTCAATTCCTTACTCTGCAAAAAACAATTTAGATCTGTTCAATTAATGAAATCTAATGATGATAATCTTCAGTCATGGGAAGAGAAGATGAAGGTTCTGGCACTTTCAGATCTCTCTGATATCTCTCCATGCTTACAACATGCCCCATTTTCCATTATGTTTCCTTCTTTTCTTCTGTATTCTCACTCACATTCCTTCACTATCCCCTCATCAAATTACTACTTGCCTAAAAGTACAAGCCTTTTTCTTCATAGGCTTCCTATCTTCACTGGTCTTTGGGATTATACAGTAATTCTCAGTTAGAGAATTGCACAGACATTTAAGATATCATATGAGAATTCAAAAATGGATACAGAGAGTTACACAAATTGACTTGATTCTCAGGTGAATATAAAAGATGGAACTAAGATTCACAACTTTTGTTTTTCTTCTGCTATTTTTTTCTGGGCTTCCTCTTAGATGCTGGACTTTTACCAAAAGATATGGAGGAACATTTATGTATTCAACTAGTTCATATTAACAGGCAAGAAACTGTGGTTGATAAAAAATGGGATTTGCTACAGACTTTGTCCCCTAGGAAGCTGAAGGTCATGCTCTGCCTAAAGTGGCTGTCACATGATTAGAAGAAACTGAGAGCTCAAAAGATGTGTTCTCATATTTTATCTCGTATAGGCACATATAACCTAGTGACTAAATTTTCAACAAGAAACACATCTTTAAATAATGACATTATATCTTCAGAATGCCTCTGCTATTAAACACAAATGCATACCCCTGGAAGGTATAACACAGAGTGTAATCAATACCACATTACTTCTCACATAGTTGTTCATGGTTCATAAGAGAACAAGACAAAAACGCAGAAGAATTTTCAGTCAAGGTGGGGAGACTTGATGCTTACTGAGCACTTATTATGTGCCACATTCTGGGTCAGATACTAAGCACTGAAATGATAAGAAGCTCACAGTGAGGTGGGAAAACAGATGCATACAGAATTATAATACCACAAAGGTAGTGTTTGCTAAGATAATTATGACACAGACCTAAGGCAGAATAGAGGAAGAAAGCCTTCTAGTTGAAGGATATAAGAGATAATATAGTGCTTTCAAGGAAATACAAATTGTTCAGCATGTTTAAAGTTCTGTGGGTGTGTGTGAGTGAAGGTATAAGTGTGTGTAAAAGAGAGCATGTATAGATATGTGGGAGATATAGAGAAAGACAGTGGAAAGACACAGAGGTGGAAAAGAGAGCAGAAAAGATGGGGGATATGGAGGAGACAGGAGTGGAAGGTTAACAAGAGGTAGAGAGAGAGGGAGACGGAACGAGGAGTGGGCAGAGATGGGGATGGAGGGAGAAGGCAGAAGGAGACAGGCTGGGGACAGAAAATGTGCTCATGCCTGCATTTGTATGTGAGAGAGAGAACACGTAAGCGGGAGGTGGGGGGCGAGTGGGTGCATGTGGCAGAGAGGTGGAGGGTGGGTCATAAGGTTGAAGCTGTGGGATGGTATGAAGACAGAGACCAGCCTTTGAGCTTTGTCCTGAAAAGACTGAGTACTCAAAGATTTCAGGCAGAAGAGAGACAAAACCAGGTGATGACCCTCCCTGCTTGGGGACCCTCCCTGAATGCTCCGACATGCTAGCTCCCTGCCTCGTACTTGAATGTGGGAGGCTAAAGCAGATGCTGACAATGCTCCATGCACGTCCCTGGGATCTTTCTGGGTGCTCCTAAGTTACAGTATCCCTCTCTCTGTGATTAAGGCTCCTCAGAACCTGGGGAGGCTGCTCTGCCCACAAGAGCACTTGGTTAATTCCTCCAACACCTGTACCCCTCCCGATCAGTCCTTAATTAATGAAGCTCAGATATCAGTTTATGCATATCCTGAATACTTTGAACCATCTGCCAGTTTCCCTGTGAGATTAAGCTCCAGGTGCCAACTTCAGTAGTTGGGTAATAATATACTTAATAAAGTTACTTACGCTGCCCTGTCTCACTCACATCCCTACTTGCCTACTAACATTCCTTACACTTTTCAAATTAAGTAAAAAAATAATTTATATTTGAACCCCTGTCTCAGGGTCAGCTTAGGGGAGAACCCAACCTGAGACAAGGGCAAAGAGCATCCAAGGAAAACTGCTCTAGGAACCAAATGGGACCTGTCTATAAAAGTTGCTAATGCAAGGAGCAGGGAGGCAGAAAGAGGGAGAGAAGAACACAGTCTTCACAGCATTACTAATATTTACATTCTCGAACCATGTTTATTCAGCCTCTTTATTCATATGACAAGTAGCAATACAGTCACAACACTTTATTTTCAAAACAATATGACAGATCAATATCCTTAAAAGGCCCTGAAAATTATTATAGTCCTCTAAATAAAGTAGTATAATTCATAAAATCAGTTGAAAGCCTTTTTTTTTTTTTTTAGCTTTAATACATTAAAATAATTTTTAACATTATATGAAAAGGTGGCCCAGTCTTACAAAGAAGTAGAAATTCACTTTCTGGAATCCTACCGATTAGAAGTTCATTTACATTAACTATATGCTATTCAACAGGAAATACCCCTGGCATGTTGGGGTGTGTGGGTGAACACTATGAACATGCTCAATCAGAACATCTTTCTCCTAAGACTTCCATGAGGTCAGTCAGTAAAGGAGGTAAAGATATTATATCAGTGTAGGGCAGGATTAAGAGGAGATGAGTTCTGGCACATCTAAGGCTTCCACTGAACAGTGCCACAAAAGGAAGAGGCAGAAAGAAATGAGAAGACATCAGAGACAAACATCCTCTACCCGTAAACTCTGCCTACTGCACAGCTTACTGAGATACGTGCTGTCACTGCCTGGTTTCATGGGCACACATAAAGCATGCAGACTTAGGGTAGCTGCCAAGGTACAGTTCTCCATGAAACTCACATCTCTCCCAACTGTAGCTACATGCTCTTTGATGCAGTCAGATTTTTTAAAAGGCATTCCTTATCCAAAAATGAAAAAGTAACACCTATATATCTTTTGAACCATGTTTATATATTCATAAGCTTTACTTATCCCTATAAATATAATTTATCACTCTTTAAGATGATCCTTTATACTGATATTCTTTAGTAATTCATTATATAAATTTATTTTTTACATATCCTATTATATACAATAGATGATCTCAATATAAAAAGATTTACAAAGGATAATTCTTCTCTTCAAATTTCTCCCTCTCACATTTAGTTATAAAAAGAAATCAATACTTAGGCAATTTTCATTAATATGAAAATAAAAGGAAAACTTCTATTATTTCCTTCATTCTACTGGGAAGGCAAAATTCCTTACTTAGTCCATCTCTATTATTTTCTCTGTGAAATTTTTGAAAAGAAGAAGTTTACAATGTTGATAATAACAATTGCTTTATGAATTTAAAGCCTTAATTAAATTTAATTAATTTTAATTAATTAATTAAAAATTCAGTTCTAAGTGTCACATTTTAAGTACTCAATAGCCATGTATGGCTAGCGGCTACTGTATTGGATAGCATCAGTATACACAGAGAACATTTCCATGACTATAGAGTTCTATTGGACAGTGCTGGTCTAGACTAAATTTCCAGTTTACAGGAAATATAGGGGATGCTATACAAATTAAGTTACATCATGAGAAGCTATGATTCTTTTGTAAAGACAATAATGCTGGAAAAAATAGAAGGCAGCAGGAAAAGAAGAACAGCAAATATGGGATGGATTGAGCCTACAGGAGCTGAGCACAGCAGTTGAGGACAGGACACTGTAGATATGACTCATTCACAGGGTCAACAGGAATTGGAGCCAACTCAACAGCATGTAACACACATGTACAAGTTAAAAGATAACTCAAAGAAATAACCAGTTAAATTCAGAAGGTGAGTCATTCTACAAGTCCGCCTTCTTCAAAAAGCCAGTGTCACAAAAAAAAAAAAAAAAAAAAAAAAAAAAAAAAAAAAGTGGTGGGAGACTAAATTAAGAGACCAAAAAAGACACACTAACCAAATGTAGTGTTGGCTCCTGGTCTAAAAAAATAAAGAGATTTTTGTGGGTAACTGGGAACATTTAATTATCAGCTGGATATTAAGTGATATTATAGAATCGTTATTAATTCTCTTAGGTGTGATAATGGTATTATGATTATATAGGAAACTGTCCTTGTTCTTAAGAGATCCACACCCAAGTATTTAGGGGAGAAGTGCCATGGTGACTGCAGCATACTTTCAAATACACACACACACACACACACACACACACACACACACACACACACGAGTGAAGCAAATATGGCAAAATATTTACAACTACTGTATCTAGATAGAGAGTATGTGAGCTGTCGTAGTCCATTTGGACTACTATAACAGAATATCACCAACTTGTGGCTTGCAAACAACAGAAAAGTATTGCTCACAGTTCTGGAGGCTGGGAAGTCCAAGATCAAGGTACCAGCACAATTGCCTCCTGATGAGGGCCCTCTTTCTGGTTCAGAGCTATGGGCTTCTCACTGTGTCCTCACATAGTGGAAGGGGCTAAGGGGCTCTCTGGAGCCTCTTTTATAAGGCACTAATCCCATTCATGAGAGTTCCACCCTCATGACTTAAGTACCTCTCAAAGGCCCTACCTACTAATATCATCATTTTGGGGTGTTAGGATTTCAACAGATGAATTTGGGGGGGTGGGGAATACAAACATACAAAACATAGCATGAATGTTTGTTAGAATAATCCTTTTAATTTTTCTGTGTACTTAAAATTTTTATAATAAAAGCATGAGGAGAAAACTGCTAGAGGAAAATTGAAGAAAGAAAAGTACTAAAGCCACTTCTCCTGTAACCAGTATTCAGTTGGTTTAATTTGAGCAACAAACCCTGACTAGCACAAATGGTAAGAAAAAAGGCCTACCCCTCCATGCTTAGAATAATTTGTAGAGCAGAAGGTTGCCAAAGCACCTTAAGGGAATGGGGTGCCAGAATCAGAGAGGGTTGCTAAGAGCACTTGCTCTGAAGCACATGGATGAGGAGCATGAAGGTGAACTCCTCGGTCTATCACCCTCAGTCTTCCCTCAACATACTGCCTGACCAGAACAGAGGACTCCAGATCACAGAAAAAGAACCAATGAAAGGAAGCAGTCTCTAGAGGGAACTCTAATGCTGTTCAAATTCACCCATGAGGCCAAAACCTACCATGTGCCAGGCAGTGGCTAGTGACATGCCAGTTTTAAGTTAACAATTAATGTAGCATAATAAAGTATAGATATTCTATTAATTCCTCAACTAAAGTAATCATCTGAGAAAAGGCAATTTCAAGTTCTCTGATCAAAATTTGGCCATGTGGTGATTCATAAAGAAAACTGACAATCTCATAGATGAACAACTGAACATATGACCGCCACTGATTTGAAACATACTGTTCATTATTTCTAATTTAAGCAAAAATAGACCCAAAAAAAACCCATAGTAAAAAAATAAGATGTCACCTTCCGTTCTTTAAGCTTCTCTGCATTTGTGGTAAAGTGTCCAACATGAACTTGGACATGCTCAAACTGCTTTAAATATTCTTGATTTCGAGCATGAGCCTTCTTTTCTGATTCACATATTTCCTTTAGGTATTTCTTTAGTTTTACATACTTCAGCTTAACTCTAGAAAAATAAAAGCAGATTTTTAAACAATGAGCTGCAACTTTAACAATCTAAGGAGAATTTTCTTTAACAAAATTATTAGTAAGACAGTGTATTCTAAGATATTTTACCCAAACACTGAAATCTAAAGGATAGAATGCATATGCATTTTTAGAGAGAAGAAATTAATGCAACATCACTGAGGTATCACAGCTAGGCATAACTCTCCTGAGAAATGTATACAAGACCACATTATAACAATCACACAGTAAAGATTTATATGGATTTCTTTCTCAAAATTAAATGTGATTCCAAGAGCAGTGTCTATGTGGCCATGTTCAGCTGAATAGCCATTAGCATTCTTTTAAATGAGCAGTAACCTGCTCTTATGGAAACAGAATCAAACTATAAACCCACAATCCATAAACATTAAGAAAATTTGAAATTTAAAATAAAAAAGCTCTAATTTAGATATAATTTAAAAATTGTGTTAGAAATTGCAACACTATAGTATTAAAGTATTTTATAATAATGTACAGATTCTAACTCTATTCAAATTATGAAAGAACCTTTAAAGACTCACACAGAGTATAATATCAAAAGACACACTGGGTGGCTCAAGATGTGCATGCATCCTACTCTCCTCACAGAAACAACACTGTTAATTCTAGCTCTTTCTTCTTCACAAGTATATAAGTTATAAAACAGTACCTGGTATGTAGCATTTCCGTTGTTGTTCAATAAAGTATTCAATGGTCTTTTATCAAGCAAAAATAAGTTGAAAACCACAAAAATGTCCACCCTCAAAAACAGATTTGCAAAGATGCTGGAGATGTTAAAAATTAATCTCCGACAGACCTTAAACCTCTACTCCTAAGCCAATAATTTTCAAAAATTTCTTTATCATGCTAATAATTCTGTGCTTGGATCTTAGGTGGCTGTCCTATTTTTTTTTTTTTATGGTGGCACTGGTTAACAAAATTTAGTAAGTTTCAGGTGTACAATTCAACAGTACCAATTTTTACTTATGAACAAAAAACTTAAGACTGGTTTTATGGCTGCCCATATCTGCCATTTTCAACATAAGTGACAGTAATGAGGTGGAACCTAACATAATGTCTTTCGCATGCAGGTACTCAGTGAAGCTGCTGGTGGCAGCCAATGTCCATGTGGAGTACATACAATAGGAATCATGCCTTCTCCATCCAAAGTCTAGTTTCATTCCTGCCTCTACATTAACCTTCAAAGCTGACCACATAAGTAAGTCATCCACTCATCAATGCAATCATTCATATATTCAATGTTCCAAGTAAGAAATCATTTAGCTAGGGTCAACAGGGAAAACAAAAAAATCAGATAAGTACAACAGTGTGATGAATGCTATAAGGGAAACTGCAAGGGACTCTGACAGACTAGGCAACCTGACCTAGCTGAAGAGGACAAGTAAGACTTCCCAGCAGAAATTATTTTTCAGCTGAGACATGAAGGTTTGGTAAGAATTAATCCCAAACTAAGGAAAGCAAGAGTGAAAGTTGAGGGGAAAACATTCAGGCAGAGGAAGTAGCATGTTGGAAAACTGAAAGGTGATAAGAATAACAGTGATATTGATAAAAATAATAAATTATTGACTCTTACTGAGTCAGACACTGCTTTAAGTCTCTTAAATTCTCAAAATTATCATTATGTTCATTTTACGGGTGAAGAAATGGAGACACAGAATGCTGAAGTGATTGCCCCAAAGTCACATGGCTAAGAGCTGATGGGGCTTGGATTGAATCGAGACACTTGGCAACATAACCTACCTGCTTTCACTATGCTACAAAAGATCTTGTCATGCTTCAGGAACTGAAGTTTCAATCCAAGTAAAATTTTAGGGGGAGGCTGGCAAAAGACGGTGATGATGAAAATTAAAAAGAAACAGATAAAAGCATGTCTGGATACTTTTCATGCTTTCTTCATAACCTCCTGGCCCAGCTTTTCTTCTACCAGCCACAGCAGCAGCAACCTAGTAGCCTCAGCTGTGCCTGGCATCTTGCTTTTGCGGGGCTGCTTTTTTAAACTGGCAACATCACAGGCCTGGGTATGCAAAGGAATTAACATCTCCTGGGATGGCCCTGACCAATGGGGACCAGGAACCAATAGGTAAACAGCCCCCTCTTCCTTCCCTTGCATAGACACTTGTGAGGAGCAGAGAGGTAGTCTGTACTGCTTCTCTGAACGTCAAGAGAAACTGAGTCCCAGGTACCCAGAGCATTCTTCCTCCTTCATTCTTCTCAGACTTGCTCTCCAATTTTATGTGACTACTTCCTAAAATAAACTACCACCTACAAGAAAACAAAACTAAAAAACTACCAGCTACATACAAACCCTTGTCTCAGACTCTGTCTTCTGCGGGAACCAGGTTGAAGCAGCCATGTTAGCCAGTTTGGATTTTATCTTACAGGCAGTCAAAGAAAGCATATTTGTTAGCAAATCATACTCTCTACCTAACAGGAAACAATAAGAGGTTGAGAGAGGAGAACAAACTTAGAAAATTGATAGCTTGGTAAAGGTTCTCATTCCTCTCTTACCACCATTATGCCAGGAAGTTGTTCAAGACTAGGTTGAAGGAAAAGTCCATATTCTGTCTTCTGCCCTGTTAGCTGTGGGTTAGAAAAACGGCGATTGCCATGAATCCTCAAAGACTTGGGTCCACTTCTGAAGCCATGGCATCCATACATTGCAATTCTTCCATCACCTCACTGGTGCTGCTTGTCTCTTCTAGAGCTACTAGAGATACATGGCTTTCCTCCCTGACTGGTACCTTTGGAAGTACACTAAATCTTAAAACCAAAAATTAACTTTGAGGATGAGGAAATAAATGGACCTGGTGGGTAATTTGGTTTTAAAGTACTCTTGGCTTCTGAATAGGTGTTTTCATTTTTCACTCATGGGTAAATCACAAACTTAGTACTATCATAGTCAGAAATTTTTTATATCAATAATAATAACACTAACACCATACATTTGGCTTAAGGATGAAGTTCAGTTTCCATAAAATAGAATTAAAAACATTAGAATTTTGCTCTTAATATTACAGTAAGTAACCTATATTATCTACTGTTCATAATTTTAACAGTCATAGTCATATATCCCTGAACAAATGAGACACCACATAACCCCGCCTACAACAGTATGTTGAAAGGTCAACTACAGAATTATGCCTTAATCACTACACAGGCTTATGTGTTTAAATTATGACCTGAAAATAACAAAGTCTATAATGTATCTTATTCTTAAAATATTTAAGCAAAATAGATTCCTGAAATAATCAATGCCAAATAATTAAATAATTTTTATCTTGTACTAATTTTAACCAAATTTATTCTTACATTTGATAGTCATATTAAATTGAAATGTTTGCTTGAAACTATTACACATTAGAAATAAGAGAATGGTAAAAGTACTGCAACTTTTGGTATTTACAACATATATTTGGGTTACATTTTTATATATTTACATATGCAAATTGTTTTTAAAACTGTTACCACTGGCATATCTTACCTGCACATATCAGACTGATTATATTCATAAAGTTTCTTTTCCAGGTCCAATCTCTTCTTTTCACTATAGTACAGAAAGAAAATATTTTATGAATAATTATATTGGTAAGTAATAAGCAGTTGGATTTAGAATATGATCTCCTTTGAAATCACAGCTTTGTGAGAATGCTTCTCTGGTCTCCCAAAGAAGCAGAAAATGCCAGCTGTGTTTGAAACTGAAGATACTTGGCAGTCACCAGAGATGTCTAAAGCAAAGAAGATACCAACATGAAGGAAAAAGAACAAGATTCTCTAAATAAATGAAAAAAAAAAAAAAGCCTCGCTCATATTTAATGAAGACAAGTTCCCCTAAAATTATCACTTCAAATTTGGGGGAATTTCTTTTATAACTTTGTAACATCGCCATGATTTGTCACTATTTGTCACCGCTATTCCCTAGGGCTACTACCAGTAAAGAGTCTGTGATGTTCAGGTGAGTGCTGGAAGTAAGCTAGGAGAAAGATTACCCCGCACACGCAGCCTGGAAAAGAGGGGAAACTGGGTAGTTGAGGAGGCAGTAGTAGCCAATTCAAGGGTTTGAGGGATAAAATTGCTGAATGGAAAGCCATCCCAGTCCTCAAAAGAGCCCTTGGGAGGTTAAACCAAAGAGGGCTCTGCTTGACCACCACCAAAATACCAGCTTTAATCCCATCCAACTGAAGTCACGTTGCTAGCCTAAGTTAAAAATAACTAAAGGCCAAAGAAATCACATCTGAGAGCAAAATGCTAAAAATAATAATAATAATAAAAATACTGTAAATCAAAGACAAGGGTTCCAACAGAAGATGAGCTCAGGTTAGCGTCCTGAGAGAAAGAGGCTAAGCCCACATTCTATTTGTGCGTTCTTAATTATTAGTTTGTTTTCCTTCAGATGTTTTTTCCTTAAAAAAAAAAAAAAGCCCCAAAGTTATTCTGTTAGCTACAAATAGGTTAAGTAAATTTCCCTGTCTACCAAATCTGGAATGGAAACCCACTATTTAACCAAAATTCTTTAATGGGAAAATGGGGTACAAAATCCAAACATGAAATCTTTGCTTCAGGAATACAATCTATTTCTTAGTTAGGCTATAACTATGTTAAGAAAGGGGAAAAAATTAAAGGGAAAAATTATAGAAACACAATTTTTAAAGCTAATAGCTTCTCACAGATCATTACTCTCTCATTAATAAGACTGAATTTAGAAGAGAAGGAAATATAATACAATTGCTTCCATGTTGGAAAATTTTATTAGTCACTTTTTCTCTTTCTAAGGTTCAGTGATCAATAAGATATTTAGTTCATGAAAAATGAATGACTGAACAGTGTGAGCAATATGTCATTAAATTACGAGGACAAAAAGACCCTTAAATGCATCTATGATCCTGTGCCCCCGATGTCATGCTTCACACTTCTGTATTTTTGCCCAGAAAGTATGATCAGAGTCTGGTCATGAGGAAACATCAGATGGACCCAATTTGAGGATCACCCTCTGGAATGAAAGTTGTACTCTGTGAAACTGCCAGGAACATGAAAGATAGGGAAAGACTGACGAAGAGCTCCAGACTGGGAGAGACTGCAGAGACATGGCAACCACAGGCAACATGGTTTCACACATGGAATCTTGGACCAGAAAAGGAAAAAGACAGTGTTAGGACAGTTGGTGAAATAGACAGTTGGTGAAATTTGATTGGGGTCTGTGTGTCAATGTTGACTCCCTGACTGGAGGATTATATGGTGATCATATAAGACAGTGGTCCCCAATCTTTTTGGCACCAGGGACTGGTCTTCCTATGAAAATCTAATGCCTCATGATCTGAGGTGGAGCTGAGGTGGTGATGCTAGCACTGGGGAGTGGCTGCAAATACAGATGAAGCCTTGCTCTCAGCCCACTGCTCACCTACTGCTGTGCAGCCAGCCCAGTTCCTAACAGTCCACAGACCATACTGGTCTGTGGCCCAGGGTTTGGAGACCCCTGATGTATGAGAGCATCCTTATTTTTTGAAAATACACACTAAAGTTTTTAGAAATTACGAGGAATGATAGCTGCAGTTCTCAAATGGTTCAGAAAACACAATGAAGAGAATATTAGAGGTATCCTATATACTTGGAAGTTTTCTGTAAACTTAAACTTATTTCAAAATAATATTAAAAATTCATCTATGACTTCCAGTAAAAAAAAAAAAAGGACCACAGTCTGGGAATCCATCAGCTCCCAAGCAGCAAGTTCTTTTTAATAATGAATGTTAAACTTCCTTGTTCCTACTCTATCTTCAGTAGATAGGCATTTGCTGGTCATACGTCTTCTGTGTTGTGGCACTTCATACACTGAAAAACCACATTCAAGTGCCTCTTGGCCTTTTATTCCAGGCAAAATGATTCTAATCTCATTAACTCTTCATCTCAGGCCCATTTCCTAACCTCCTCATCCATGCTGCAGTATCTCTAAATGCTGTCTTTCATATATATTTTAAATTTAAGATTTAAAACAAAATGTTTATCCCAATAAAAAGCTAGAGAAAGGCTTATTATTCTGTTTCAGAATCTTTGAAATACCCAATCCTGGGATACATACCCACAGTCCAGTTTTGGTCACCTGCATCCCCACCTCCAGACCTTTTAAGTTTTACACAGCTGGGCAGCCCTTAAAGCAAAGCCATATGGTTTAGTCTTCTCTTTTTAAGCCACTTGTTATTATGTTTTTGTCTCAATACCATCTTTAGCTTTACTCAACTATATCTCAGTGTCAATTTATGAACTATTATATCTCACCCTCAATCAATATTGCATTGAAAAAAACAGTCTGGCTAATGGGCCTTTTAAAGGAATGTTTTTGTATAATTGTAAGAGTCAATTCCACTTATATGTTCCACCATGCTTGCAGCACTAAACACACTGCAACAAGTCACTTCACCAGGCTCTTTCATATTCAATGTTTGACTTCTACCACAATGCACGGAAAATACTAAATACAAAAAGGAGAAAATTCAGGATATAAAATTACATCTATGTGTGACTACAGCTAAGACAATTTGGGCTAGAAATATACCAGTTACAATTGAAAGACCCAGTTATTACACCAGCTAACACTGCAATGACCCACTTCAAAGAGGGTCAAGAAAGGGCAAGTTTTTTTCTCTCCCACTTTTGGGAAATTTCTGGACTGATAAAGCAACTGTGACTATTGATGGTTGCAGCCTTTAAAATTACTCTTGAGTTTTAGAAGACAATGGTCCTTGTGGTCACTAGGATTGGTTAAAAAAAAGGGGGGGTTTACATCCAAACACTCAAATAAGAAACAATGATATATATATATTTTGCTCTGCAAAACTACATCTTTCAACTTTTTTACTCTGAGGCTCATTACTCTAGGAGAGGAAAAAAAAGTCTGTGACCTTACTTTACATGTTAGTCAAGGCCCTCATTTCTGATGAAGAACCAAGGTTCAAAGAAGCTGAATGACCTGCTCGAGGTCACATAACCGTTTGTGGACTAGAACCCAAGTTTCCACATTTTGCTACTCAGTTTTTTTTGTACCCAAAGTTATTTGCCTCTGTACTTACTAATTATGCATTAGAGTTAGTTATAGAATTTTAAAATGAAAAATGAATATATGCAGCAACATATTTTTACTGATTTCAAAATAAAACAAACCTCCAAATGAAGAACCATGAATAGGCTATAGAATTTGACTCAAATTCCTTATATAATTTCAACAGCCTTACCTTGCTTAATAGCTAAAGCATTAAGTGTTAAATATAAAGTGAGCAATAATATAAAATTATTCCATAAGGACTTGATAAATGTTTTGTCAAGTGTTCTAGCACAGGAAGCAAAAATGGTAACTCACAACTTAGTTCAAAAAGAATGCCATTTGAAGCAGTAACATCTTGAAATTAGAACCTGGGCTAATAGATAAAAATAACTAAGGCCAGGGAGTAACTAAGCTACTCTTCTAACAAAACAGAGTCAAAAAGCACTTTAAGTGTACTGATGTACAGAGCAATGTCTTGTCTCTTTATCAAGTATGTACAAATACTTAATACCATCTTTGAAATATCACACCATCCACTTTCCCTGGTTGACTAGAAAATGGTCATTATTTAGTGGCAATGTTTGCCTACTGGGTTCTATACAAGACATTCATAACTCTTGGACTCTACCTGGTTGACTTTGAGGTTTCTTCCATTCGTTCAACAAATATTTATAAAGCCCCTTCTCCATGTCAAGTACTCTGGCAAACATTCCAGCTAGATACGGTTCCACCCCTCCTGGAATTCTGTCTAGGCAGAAAATGAGTCACTTAGGCCATTATCTAGACTGCTTTAAGAAAGTGGAGGTCACTTTCTTGGGTTGCTCAATACTTGGTGCAGAGAATGAACTGCAGGAAGCAATATTTTAAAAGTTGAGGGTGAGGAGGTCACTGGGGTGGGTGAAGAAAATATGTCAGAAAGAAAATAGGATGTAGAAAAGATTAAGAGGTGAAATATGGTTAGGACAAAGGCCTACTGTAGATGTTCTATGAATATGTGACAAAAATTAAAGCTAGAATGACTATAATTCCTTTCAAAACCACTTATTTCTGCCTTTACCTTACATATAATTGTCATTTTAAAATTGTCACACACACAGCTCTCCTCTTCACTGATTTTGTAGCTTTTAACACTCATTAAATGTTTTATCAAGAGATTCAAAAATCTGTTTCCTTTCTTGTCAATTAATATCTAATTTCAATTACTTTAGCAACTAAATAATAGTTCCAACAACTTATCTTTTATGTGGTTATTTATAGATTACTTTAAAATTTTCTTTTTACATACTCTTAGATCTAGCTGTTTTCAGTGCTTCTCATCTTTCATGGCTTAATCAAGTTATTAATCAAGGTATTAGGAACCTTGTGGAAGCTGAACTCTCGCCGGAAATTCATTCTTTCGCTGGAAATCTGGCCCTAAATTCTCTTATATTTAAATAGGATATATGCTTCATACACGCACGCATGCGCGCGTGCGTTCTTAGACCTTTCGTTACTGCAGTGCAGCGATCTGGGTGGGATGACAATTTAAAAAGAAACTGGGGAGGAGACGTAAGGATGGGGACCAGAGAAATTCACAATGTTTGACTGAGAATGACAGGCAGGAGAACTCTCACTTCTGGGCAAATTCGGTGACGCGGCCGTATCTTCCAACTGGAGATCTCCAATACACCCGGTAAACTTTGTCCTTCAGGCCCCACTGAGAGCTTGAGGAGTCAGGGGGCGTTGCGGACAGACCCGGGCCCAGCGGAACCACAGGCGGGGATGTGGGAAGGAGTAGGGAGTAGGGCACCAGCTGACCATCGGCGAAGGCCGATTCCCCGACCCCGCTCGGATAGGCCGTACCTGTCCCGCAGCCCATGCTGGAGGCGGCCCAGCCTCTCGTAGTAGTCAGGGCTCGCCAGGGGCGCGGACAGTGTGGAGGCCCGGCGCATGCCGCCGCAGCCGCCGCCGCCACCACGCTGTATCAGGACCACCTCGCGCAAGCCGTAGGGCCAGGTTGTCCCAGGCGACGGCCCCACCATGCACCGCGGGTAACCACGGCGCCCCAGCGCCACGCAGGGGGCGGGGCAGAGACCTTCAGGGGGCGGGACGGAGGTGGGGCGCCGTGGAGGGACAGGGAGGAGGCGGGGCGTCGTGGAACCGGGAGCAGGATGCCTGGGAGAGGGCGGTCCGACGCTGCACCCCTGGTGAGGCGAGTGGCTTCTGCCCAGGAAAGGCGTCTTCCTTATACCAAACTCCTCCCAATTCTCAACGGAGAGACCCTGAGCCTCCTCCGAGTCCCTTCTTTGAGGGCCAAGTCAGAAGTCCTGCCCCCCAGATTATTGGGGTTGGGCGGGAGCAATTTACGTGATCATTTTTTTTTTTTTTGTATTTGGTAAACTGCATTAATTTTATAAAGCGAATTTTCTCTTTCCCTCCCGCCACCTCTCTCTTCCTTCTTCCCAGGATTTGCGGAGTGCCAGGCACTGTGCTAAGCTTTTTCCATCCAGCACCACAAAAAAGACAAAACCTCAAATACTAAGTAACCGTGTTCAGCCCTGACAGAACAACCCCTTACTTAAGAATCCGTGGTGACCCTAAGGATATGGTTAGTGCTGTAGGTCACATTACAGGTCGGTGGAAGGGAAAGTTGCCAACAAGTTGTTTGCAAAGCAGATGTTCAATTGTGCAGACGTCCTCGTGGACAAATACCCATAGAATCCTTCAGCAGGGATTCTTAAATCAGACTGCCTAAGCCCAAATCCCCTCTTCCACCGCCCAACTGTGTGACTAACCATGTGAAAGTGACCCTCTTGAAGCCTAGGGCTCCTCATATGTAAAACGAGAGGATGTTACTGCAAGACGCACCTATGTAGCCGTTAAAATGCTTAGATGCAGTAATGTATGTGTTTAGAACAGGGCCCAGCACATACAAAGCATCAGTTTTTATCATCATCATCATCATCAATTTTGGGAAAAAGCTTCACAAAAAAAGACAATCATGCCGCCGCAGCCCCCGCCGCCACCACGCTGGATCAGGACCACTTCGCGCAAGCCGTGGGGCCAGGTTGTCCCAGGCGACGGCTTCCAAAACCCAGGGCAGAACAAAATAAACTATAGAGTTTCTTTAGTCTCTGTTATTCTTCATTTCTTTTGGTTTCTTTTCTCAGTCATTAATTTTATTTATTTATGTGTAAGGTGTGACTTAAACTAGTAAATCGATCATTAGCAAGAGAGATGGACCACTTGTAGGTTGACAATATAAAACTTTGATGTTGGATCTGGTTCCATAGAGTAGCGGTTAGCATATCTGTTTTATACACAAAAGGTCCTGGGTTTCTGCCCCAATGGAGCCACAGTCCATGGTCCATGGCCATGCCACCCTGAACAAGCCCTATCTCTGATCTCCGAAGCTAAGCAGGGCCAGGCCTGGTTAGTACTCGGATGGGAGAACACTTAGGAAGACCAGGTGCTGTAGGCATAAATAATAAAATAAAATAAAAAAAGAAATCCCCCAAACAATTAACATAACTCATTATTTTCAGCAAATATACAAAGTAGACAAGGCAGTCATTTAGCATCCCAAACTTTTATTAGTCCATTTTAAGAGACTATAAAATTAAATACAATTAAACGGTAAATAGATAATTCAAAATAATCATAATTTGCATTCTATAATTGATTTATTAATGATGTGACAAATCTAGATGCAGGACCCCCTTTATTAACAACAGTACATAGCAAACTAAATGAGTATTCCTAGACTATTTATGCTAAAATTATGCATTCTAAAAGGTGACCAACTTTTAATAAATTCAGTGAGATTCTTCATTTTGAATATTTAATTTGCTGGAGCACTCTCTTTTAATATTGTTCTTAAATCCTCCCCCCCCCCTTTTTAAAGTAAGTTTCAGGTGTACAATTCAACAGTAAAGCATATATATATATATATATATATATATATACACACACATATGTATATGTATATGTATAGATAGAGATAGAGATAGAGATAGAGATAGAGATAGAGATAGAGAGAGAGAGAGATGTAGCATTAAATCCCTTTATATTAGCAGAGCTGACTTCCATAAGCAGCTCGGCTTTTAACTTACCTGAACCACAGGCCAACAAGTCTGCCTAGATTGGTGAAGCTTTCTATAAGCCACAAAATGTCTTAGGTGGAAGTTAGAAAGAATCTAGCCTAGCATCCTTATTTTCTAGAGGAAGAATAAGGTTCAGGGAAGGTAAGGGCCTAGATCACACAGCTAGTAAGCTATGTAATATTAATGAGTCTAGTTCAAAAAAATGGGCCCCTAACAGCCCCATTAAGCAAACAGCAAGGAAAGCCCAATAGTCAAATGGATCTTCAGGGTGAACCATATGAAACTGCTGTTTTTTGTAACACACAAACTGGGTGCTTAAACAACAGAAATTTATAGTATCATAGTTCTTGGGACCAGAAGTCTTGAGATCAAGGTGCTGGCAGGGTTGGTTCCTTCTCAGAGCCGTGAGGGAAAATCTGTTCCATGCCCCTTTCTTACTTTCTGGTGGTTTACCAGCCATATTCAATTAGGGGTCCACCTTCTTCTAGTATGGCCTCATCTCAACTAATTACATCTGCAATGATCTTATTTCCAAATAAGGTCACATTCTGAGGTATTGGGAGCTGGGACTTCCATGTACAAATTGGGGACATGATTCAACCCAAAATAGACATGAATATGGAAAAGTTTTTCATTTTTCAATTACTATGAAGGAAGGTTAAACGCTGTATCCAATGCTATTAGAAAATTTGATTTGTTAGTAGTGATGACTCAAAAATTTAAGGTAGGGGTAAAGGCTAAGATGTCAAATGTATGTATGTATGTAACTCCTTCTGCCATTGAACATTCACACTGATATAAGCATTTATTGCCTCATTTAAACACCATGACAGTCTTTTGAGGGCACATAAGTCTAAGCAACTGGCCTATAATCACGCTGCCAGTAATAATGCTAAATTTGCAAACAGACCTGTTCTAATTCCAAAGTTCATCCTTTCTTATCCTCCATTCTATATGACCTTAAAACTCATCATTTGACAACTACTGATATTTTTTGTTTTTATTGTATGTGATGTGTAAAATGTATACCATGTAATTTTCTTCCTTGGCACTCAGAAAGACTACATTTCTCATTTTGTTCTCACAGTTAGATCGGTCTATATTACTTAGTCTAGCCAATGAAATGTGAGCAGAAGTGATACAGCCACTTCCAGGCCTGGCCTCTAAACATTGTGCATCATCTCCATTTTTCATTAGTTGGTTAGCTAGATGCAGAGGATCCAATGGAAAGCTCTGAGACCCTGGAAGAAGAGTAGATGACTAAAAGGGCACGGGACTGTTCTTGGGCAAGAAATAAACCTTCATTGTGTTGAGTCACTGATGTTTTGTCGTTGTTTGTTTTAGCAGCTGGTATTACTAATCTTGACTAATACACAAGCATTCCATGCAACAATTACATAGATGCATCAAAATATCTTTCCATGACGTTCTCGTTGAGGATTTATGTGACTATCCAGATGGTCAAAGAGACTGCAAACCTAGAACTCTGATATTGAGTCAATATATGAGGAGAGATGCCTAGATAGTAAAGGCAAAGCCACAGTGAAGAACCATCTAGACCAACTCTGTCTAATGGGAAATGATGGAAATGTTCCATTCTGTGCTATCTAATATGGTGGCCACTAGCCACATGTGTCTACTGAGCATTTTATGTGGCTTGTGAAACTGAGGAACTGAATTTTTAATTTCATTTAATTTTAATTAATGAAAGCTTAAATTTTAGAGGACACATGTATCTAGTGGCTACAGTGTTAATAAAGATCTAGAGATAAAAAATGAAGATAAAGATGGATAAGCATGGTTGGTGCAGGGGAGGTCATAAGTCACCAGCAAGTGGAAAGGTAAGAACTAGAAGGTAAGATGCCATTCTTGGTGGGAAGTGATAGTGGTCAAGAGGGGAAATGTGATGGTTAATTTTATGTGTCAACTTGGCTAGACCATGGTGCCCAGCTGTTTGATCAAACACCAGTCTAGATGTTGTTGTGAAGTTATTTTTTTTTAGATGTGATTAACTTTTAAATCAGTAGACTTTGAATGAAGCAGATTGCCCTTCATAATGTAGATAGGCCTCATAAAATCAATTGAAGGCCTTAAGAAAAAAGACTGAGATCCCCAGAAGAAGAAGGAATTTTGCCTCCAGACTGCCTTCAGACTTAAGACTGCAACATCAACTCCTGTGGAAATGTCCAGTCCTTCCCTATGGACTTTGAACTTCCAAGCCCTGACAGTTGCATAAGCCACTTTCTTAAAATCTCTCTCTCTCTCTCCAGATAGTTAGATATAGATAGGTACAGCTATAGATACAGATATCTATATCTATTTTAACTGGTTCTGTTTCTCTGGAGAACCTTGACTAATACAGGAGAGCATAAAGTTACTAAGAGCTTTTTGTTCAAAGGCATTTGTAATAGCTAATTTAAAACAATAAGAATTGGGTGAAAATTCCAATAAATAAAATGAAAACATAAATTCCCTCATCTGACCAACAACTAATGTATAAGTCTATAAATTACACAAATTATATGAAAGCAAAATAACAGCCAAAAAAAGAAAATAACAGAGTAGTTGAATGGCTTTAGGTAGAGACTCACTTCTTATATGAGATTAGTTCACTGTCTCACAGCTCTTGTGTGCCTATTATTTCCACTGAAGTCCTTTAATTTGTGCCTTTATGAGGTCTCCAGGATTATCTCTTTGTTGACAAAGAGGAAACCTCAGAGGCAATAGATGTGTTGTGCTAAATCCTTGTACTCTTTTCTCCCTGCAGGACTGGCTGGCAGCTTGGTTCTGCCTATGAGGGACTGCACTGCAGTCCTGTATCCCCGGGCACATGAGCAGCAGCCCTGCATTCCTGCAGTGCTGATACCATGTATGAACAATCTTTGAATGCTGAGATTCTCCTCAAAAATCATTTGGTGGATTTCATAATTGTTTGCCACTTGTATGCACTTATCAGGGTTCAACAAGTACTCCTAACAACAAGGATTGGAAACAAAGGGATGCTCTAGGCCTGCTCTTACAACTCACAGGAAGGTTAAAACCAAAGGGTTTTGTATAATAAATACCATTTAATTTGACAGCTATGTGTTTATATTTACAAGGTGACAGGTCCCTGGGTGTTGAACATTCCACTTCTTATTATCTGCAATTATCTATGGCTTGTGTCTTTGTAGAAATGTTGGCTTCATTCATACCTGGGGCACCTGGATGGTGACCACCACACAAACACCCTCTCTGCTCCATCAAATACTTGCTATTTTGTCCTAGAAAAGTGTAGAACACAGAGGTTGAGAATTTTGGCTTAAGCAGGTCCCCCTCTGCATGGTATATACTATCACATCTTCTTACAAGCTGTGCGACCTTGGGCAGATTATTTAACCTTGCAATGCCTCAAATTCCTCACCTGTACAGTAGTGACAGTAATTGCCTTCTTCTCAGGCTTGTTGAGAAGATTAAATGTGGTAGTCTGTGATGCACTTAGAATCATGCTTAGTAGAGTCAGCCCTCAATAAAGATAAGCTGGCATCACTTCCTCAGAAGGCAAGAAAAATTTCCCTTTGGAAGATGGAGAGAGTTGTCAGAGGTAAGGGCCCATGTTCTGCTTCTTACTATTTATTTCTATCTCTCAAAAATATTTCTTATGCTTTCTCTCTATCCCCCTTTATCAACACTGTTGTTCCTAAACTCACATGCTCACTCAGAAGAGTCAGGTCACCTGAACTCATCAATGATGACTCAGTAGGTGACATTCAGTTGAGAACCTCAATCTGAAATTCAGTTTCACTCCTTTTGTGTTTATCAACCCTGGCAACTGGAAGGATCCCAGCCCATCACTCCTAAAGCATAGCTCAATTACCTCTTAAAAGAGTCTGTCTCCAAATATAGTCACATTCTGAAGTACAGGGGCATAGAACTTCAATGTATGAATATGGAGGGACACAACTAAACTCATAATAGCCCCCAAATGTTCTTTTACATTAGGAATTTATGCCCTTATGAAGTCCCCTCTGACACTGAATCAGGTCTAACTTGTATGACTGCATGTGACATCCAAAAATGTCTCACCTTGGGGTAAACTGGCCACCACATTGTGAGGAAACTTGAGCAGTCCTGAGGAAGGAGCCATTTGGAGAGTAACTGAGGCTTCCTGCTAATAGCCACATGAGTGAGTGGGAGTGGGTTCTCTAGCCCTATCCAACCTCCTGATGACTGTGACCTAATGAGAGGCCTCAAGAGAGAACTGGCCAATGAGCTGCTCTGAAATTCTTATCAACAGAAACCATGAGATAATAAATAATTCTTGTTATTTTAAGCCATTACGTTTTGGAATATTTTGTTACAGAGCATTAGGTAACTGATACAGCTGAGGTAGAGGGTTAGTGGTTGAAGTCAGTGATTAATATATCCACTATTAAACCCACTATCTTTCAGCCATAGAATCATCTGTGGGAATAATCTCCAAGCCTCACAAGAGCTCTGTAAAATGTGTGTTATTATCACTGTTTAATTGCAGTTTGGGGGGTTAAGAAACTTGCTAAGAATTTAAATCCATATGCTTTCTACCGTATCACTAAATCCTTACTGTGGGATGCCCTCATCCAGGACTGTTATTGTGTACGCAGTTAACTATTTGCTATCTCTTAGCAGCAATAAAAATGACCCCAAAACATCTCACACTTACCTTGGAATTCTACTTTGGAAAAGTCATTGTTGTGCATCCAACATTTTCTTCTCTCTTTTTTTTTTACTCTCATATATTTTTCTTTTTTCTTTGTGTGTGTCTGTGTGTGCCTGTGTGTGTATGTTTTAGTATCTTCAAACAAAAATAATCTGTTATTCCTCATGAATCTGTGAGTTGGCTGGCTGTACTCAGCTGGGGGATCTGGGGTACATATTAAGCTTCAACCAGGAACTCAGTTGAGGCTGAAATGTCCACAGTGGTTTCACTCTTGTATCTGGGTGTTGGTATAGCAATTGGTTAGACCTTTCTCTTCACATGGTCCTGCATCACTCAATGGTTTGGCTTCTTTCTACAGTGGCTGGCTTCTAAGACACCTCTCACATTTTATTATTTATATTTAAAGTAGTACATTATGCAAAATTCAATCGAAAAGATATACAACGAAAATATCCCTGCCTTCCAGTTTCTTTTCTCAGAGGCAATCAGTTGCCATTTTTTAACTTATCCTTCCTGAGTTATTTTGAGCACATATCTATGTCTACACCTATATGTATATATGCCTATTATATCATTAAAAACATAAATGATAGGATCTGGTCAAGATGATGGAGTAGATAAACACTGTGCTTGCCTGCTCTCACAACCAGATCAAAATTACAACTAAACTTCAGAACAACCACATTGATAAATCTCCTGAAGTCTAGCTGAGCAGAAGCTACCTCAAAACTGGTAGGAGGGGCTGAGACACGACAAGGCTGATCTCACACCTGTGGGTAGCAGTTAAAAGTTGGAAGGTATATCTTGCCGGCAGAGGAGGTTTCCCCAGAGGAGCGAGGGGTCTCAACCCCATGCCAGACTCCCCAACCCAGGGTTCCAGTGCTGGGAATAAAAAGCCCCACAAAATCTGGATGTGAAAATTAGCAGATTGTGGCTGAGTTAGAAGGAGAGCTGTGGTAGTCCCAGGTGTTCTTCTTAAAGGGCCAGTACATGGACTTACCCACTGATGAACTTGCGCTGAGATCCAGCACTGGCTCAGCAGTTCAAAAGGTGCTAGGGATATACAGGGAAGAACTAAATTGTCTGGCTTCAGGGTGAGGGCTGGAAGGGCAGCTTTCTCCTAGACAGAAGTCCTGGCAGAAGTCACTGTTTCTTGGTCGAGCCCTCCCGCAACCCAGCATGCAGATGCAGGCAGGCACGATATCTGAGTCTCTTATCTTCTTAGCTAACACTGGTTGTCCCATCCTGGTGATTCCCTGAGAACCTACCCCTCCCAACTTATAGGCCAACCCAAGCCACTTCCAGTTTATTTTCCATACAAATGACCTACCTTGGCTCATGCTATGGACTTTCTTAAAATCTCTCAAAGGTTCACAAAACCTAAACAATAGGTAACTGGCTTTGGAATGCCCTGTACCTCTTGCTAAAGAGTCTCAAGCCCAGCAGTAGCAGCAGTCGACCGCAGTTCATGGCTTGGCCCATCCAAGCCCAGCATGGGTGGTGGCCATTGCGGATTGCTTGGGGGCTCGTGCCTGGTGGCCCCAGGCAGGGCGTAGGCTGTGGCTGAATTTGGCCAGCAGTGGGGCCCATCACAGGAGGCTCCAGTCTACATGCCCAGTAGCTGTCTTCAGTCTAAGCCAGAGCATTATCTGGGGCCACATCCAAGAACTACACACTGAAAGGTCAGACTGGTGAGGCACCAGAGCCCTGCTAAAGCAAATTCTGCTCTATAGGATCAGCCTCTGCACAACAGCTCTTCCACTGTATCACTGGCCAGTCCTCATAACAAATCAGCTCAAGGATCAGTCCCTCCAGCTGACATGCAAACATCAACCAAGGCCCAACTACACAAGGATGGTACACACAACTCCTACAAGGGACACATCTGGAGCACCTGGATCAGGTGACCAGGTGGACTGTGCCACTGGGCCCCATAGTACATCTACTTTATAAGGCCGCTCTACTAAGATCAAGAGACCTAATCTCTCTGCCTCATACATAGAAACAAACACAGGGAGGCAGCCAAACCGGAGAGAGAAAGAAACAGAACAAAGCTCCACAAAAAGAACTAGACAAAATGGAGACAAGCAATCTACCATATGCAGAGTTTAAAACACTGGTTAAAAGGATGCTCAATGAACTTAGGGGAAGAGTTGATGAACAAAGTGAGAACTTTCACAAAGATCGGAAGCATAAAAATGGAGATAGAAAACGTAAAAAAGAGCCAGTCAGAAATGAAGAATGTAATAACTGAAATGAAAAATCAACAGTAGATTAGACAAAGCAATTTACCTTTTAGCAATTTAGAAGATAAGGTAGCAGAAAACACCAAATCCGAACAGCAACAAGAAACAAGAACAACAAAAAAAATTAAGATAGCTTAAGGAGTCCCTGAGACAACATTAAAAATGCCAAAACTGGCATCAGAGGAATACCAGAAGGAGAAGAGAGAAAACAAGAGATTGAGAAGAAATCATGATGGAAAACTTCCCTAACTTGGTGAAGGAAATAGACATACAAGCTCAGGAAATGCAGAGTTCCAAACAAGATGAACCTAAAGAGGTCCACACCAAGACACACCATAAATAAAATGTCTAAGGTTAAAGACAAACAGAGAATCTTAAAAGCATCAAGAGAAAAGCAATTAGCTACCTACAAGAGAGCTCTCATAAGACTATCAACTGATTTCTCAACAGAAACTTAGCACACCAGAAGGCACTGGCAAAGCTATCATTTAGAATTAAAGGACAAATAAAGAGCTTCTCAGACAAAGAAAAGCTAAAGCAGTTCATCACCACTAAGTCATTATTATAGGAAATGCTAGAGGAACTTCTTTAAGATGAAGAAGACAATAGAAAAAAAGATCAAAATTATGAATAATATAATGGCAATAACTATATATCTATCAATAATTACTTTGAATGGAAATGGATTAGGTGCTCCGATCAAAAGATAAGGTGGCTGAATAGATTAGGAAACAAGACCCTTACAAATGCTGCCTATAAGAGACTCACTTCAGATTGACACACAAACTGAAAGTAAAGGGAGGGAAAAAGATATTTCATGAAAATGCAAATAGACAAAAAGCTGGGATAGCAATACCACATAAGACAAATAGATTTTAAAACAAAGACTATTAACAAGAGACAAAGAAGGACCCAGTAATTCCATTCCTGGATATTTATTCAAAGGAACCCAAAATACTACTTCGAAGACATATGTCCATTGTAGCATTATTTACAACAGTCAAGATATGGTGGCAATCTGGGTATCCATCGATGGATAAATGGATAAAAAAGAGGTGGTACACTATACAATGGAATATTACTCAGCCATAAAAATAATGAAATCTTGCCATTTGCAATAACATGGGTGAACCTAGAAGGTATTGTGCTGAGTGGAGTAAGTCAGACAGAGAAAGACAAATGCCCTATGATTTCACTTACATGTAGAATCTAAAGAACAAAATAAACAAACAAAACAGAAACATACTCATAGATACAGAGAACATTTTGATGATTGCCAGATGGGTGGGTGAAATAGGGGAAGGGGTTAAGAAGTACAAATTGGTAGTTCCAAAATAGTTAAGGGGATATAAAGTAAAGTTTAAGGAAATAGTCAATAATATTGTAATAACTATGAACAGTGTCAGATGAGTACTAAATTTATTGATGTGATTACTTTGTAAGGTACATAAATGTATAATCACTATGCTGTACACCTGAAACTAATATAATATCATCTGCCAACTGTAATTGAAAAATAAAAAATAATATTACAAAAAGAAGTCTAAATTTGTAGTTACAAAAAGTCATGGGAATGTACAGTATAAAAATCTAGTCAATTATATTATAATAACTGTGTATGGTATCAGATAGGTACTAGATTTATTGGGGTGATCACTTCTTAAGTTACATGAATGTTTAATCACTATGTTGTACACCTAAAACTAGCATAATATTGAATGTCAACTGTAACTGAAAAACAAAAAAAATTATTTAAAAAAGAAACAAATATACAAATGGTAGTATTCTTATACACTTCTGCATCTTGAGATTTTGCTTAACATACCTTGCAGATCTTTCTATATCAGTATATGGAGACCAATAAATCTACCCCATTCTTTCTAACAGCTACATAGTGTTTCACTTTATAGACATTATGTGAAATAATTTCATTAGTCCTCTCTTGATGGACTTGTTTTTATCTTATATACTACGATATTGACAGTGGTGACATTTAACACAATAACTTCTATTTATTTTTTAAAAATTGATTTAATAAAGTCATGGGAGTAGGCATCTTTTTGGTACACCACAGCGCCAACCCACTGCAGCACTAATTAGTGAGTCATTCATCAAATGTATACATGTGCCATGCTTACAGAAACATGTAGTTCAGGAAATGCTGCTGATTGATAGATATCTCTGGCTTTTTTAAAACCTGCATCATTAAGTCATACTTCCAGATGTGCTCCACTGCTTTAAGCCTTCTCTCCCTAATTTCCATTAGATTTTTAAATACTTCATACCACTATTATACCATTATCTTAGAGAAATTAGCCCTTCTTGGCTTCAGGGACTTGCACCTGAGCCCCTCCTTCAATTCATTGGCTATTTATGTGATGCTTGAAACCACATACAGTCATATCTATACTTCGTAATTCCAGCTTTAGGAGAAAAACATGGCAGAGTCAGTACCACATGATAGTCGGACAGTGTTAGTGTCCAAGTATATACTGCTCGACATTGCATTATCATTGTTTCAAGTGTATTACTCCATATCCAATAAGACTAAAGGTTATAATCCAGAGCCAGAAGACCTGGATTATAACACTAGCTCTGCTTCTACCCAGCTTGATCATTTGTCAAGTGACCTGTCTCGGTTCAATTCCCCAAAGCAGATCTCAAGACAAGGTTTTTGGTTGGGCACAATAAGTTTATTTAGGAGGTGATCCCAGGAAGTGGTTGAGAAAGTGGGGAGGTGAGATAGGGAAGAAAAGGAAGCAAACATAAGGTGCCTTAATGAGCAGGTTCCTACTTTAAGCAATGGTGGCTCAATTCAACAGGGATGACTAAGGGATCATGTAGAATGGAAGAGAATCATTCTGATCAAGGAATGAGAAAACAGAGTTTTTATTAACTACCCACTCCCATCACTCATTGGTGGAGGATTGACTCTGGAGTCTTAATTCCCTAGTGTTTCCAGTCTTCCATACACTCTCCCAAGCAGCCCCAGGACCAAAGAACGCCCTCAGGTAGAGAGATGCAGGGTGCCCTTGGCTGAACAGAAACTATGAAAGTAACTTCCAGAATGGATCAAATGGAAATGGACTCTGAAACAACCTGCTATATTTAGAAATAGCATTACATTATCTAAGAACAAAGCCTTTGACTCCTTAATGTAGTACTTCATGATAGATCAACAAGTAAGAACTTTTTAAGCACTTACTCTGGATCTAAAGGATGCTTAGCACTAGGAACACAAAAGAAGTTTCCATAGGGGGCTTAGAATATGAGGCATGTACAGAATGCTTGCTGTGGGTGGGCTTTTAACATGCATAATCCCATCAATTTTAATATAGTGCAGCATGGTAAGTATTACTATCTTGAGGTTGATTATCTTGTTCAAGATCCCACAGAAGACAGAGAAAGAGAGGTCAACCCATGGCCAACTACATGACAAATATCCTCTTAGCTGGCTAAAGGGGAGCAGGGAGACCAGGCTGTGTCTGACCTCTGGTTTCTACTGTCTTGCTGAGAACTAAGTGAGTTTATCAAGGTTGTAGGATAAAAGATCAATTTACAAATACTGATTGTATTTCAATATACTGGCAATGAACAATAAGAAATTGAAAATTTAAAAATACATTTATAATAGCATCAAAAATATGAAATACTTAGGGCAAATCTGATGAAAGATGTATAAGTTCTGTACACTGAAAACTGTGAATATTGTTAGGAGAAATTAAAGAAGATCTAAGTAAATAAAGAGAAATACGGGTCAGGAGACTCAACATTGATAAGATGTCTCCCCAAATTGATTGATCTAGAGATTCAATGAAATCTCAATCAGAATCCCAGCAGGCTTTTTTGTAGATGTTGACAAGCTGACTCTAAAATTCATGTGGAAATGCAAAAAATGTAGAATAGCCAAACAACTCAAGAAAGAAAGGAAGAAAGAAAGAAAGAAAGAAAGAAAGAAAGAAAGAAAGAAAGAAAGAAAGAAAGAAAGTTGGAGAAGTAAGACCGATTTAAAGATTTATTACTTAGAACTTGGTGGATGCACTCAGAGCTGAAGAGGGATGGGACTAGGGATGTACAAGTTTCATCCTGAACCTAAGTCTTGGTCCAGTTGGTTGCCTTGTGACATTAGCAACTCCAATGCAAAGAAAATGACTTTTCAACTTGCTGATTATATACTTACCGATATTCTGACTTTTGTTACTGTAAGATTGGGAACAATACTCTTTCCAGCTCTCTATATTACTAATCAAAAACTGTAAATCTGTGGAATGAATTTAAGTAAAAGGTAGAGAAGATTAAATGATTCAGTGGTTTAGAAAGGACAATATCAAATGAAGAGAGAACCTTAAGCCAAATGGATATTGAAAGGTATGCAGAGAAACTAAGACTATTAGGAGATCCTAGAGTATGAAGTCAAAGTTCTCTATCACTTCCCTATTTTCAACACCCCACAAGATTCCTTCAACACTCCAAATTATATACCTTTCTTAAGCTTCCTTGACTATTTCAAAGCTGAATTTCTCTTTAGGAATAAATTTCTAATGGACGTGTTAGAAATTGTAATATCATCAATAGTCTTGGGTAATAAAAGAACAGAAATGGAAAGAATTATCTTTCACAGGGGTAAAAGAGAAATACAAAAATTTCCCATAACCCTTTGAATCTCAGAGAATGTACCTGGACATTCCAAGAGTAGCAGAATAATTAGACCTCATGTTATTTTCATTAAGATATTCAACTACATCTCCAGAATATTTAGGCTAAATCATTGAAGAAAATTGTTACTTTTTGTTCTGTAGAAAGCCTACAGACAAGGTCAGTGTCATTGTGTTTTACAAAAGTGTCAGAGAAAAGCTCCCTTATCATAAAACCACAGAAATATTTTAAGGTTTATTTAAGCAAATTTATAAAGCAGAATAAGGTGTCTTTCACCTTAACCTACTAACTAATAAACTCTATAGCCTCCTCATGTTCTATAATTTTTATAATTAGTAATTGGTCTACATTATCTTAATTTATTTTCATTATTTTATATTTTGCTTGTCTCAGTATTAATAAAATATGTATCATCAATTTAACGACCATAAAATATTTCATCCCATTAATGAGTCTCAGGAATTTGAGAATAAGAAAGTTTGAAAAAAACCTAAAATGTAAATCTAGAAGAAGATGTTCATTATAGAGATGATGAAACTGAGGCCCAGGGAAGCAGAGTACAGTAGACAATGTCAGTTCCTGTTCTGTCTACCTATTGTTGCATGATAAATGAGTTTTTATTAACTTTCATGGTTCTGTGGGTTGACTGGGCTCAGCTGGGTGGTACTTGCTTGGGGTTTGTGTTAGTCAGAGAAAACAAACAGAAAAACAGAACTAACTAGACAGACAGATAGATAGATAGATAGATAGATAAATAGATAGATTTTATTTTATATTTTTTTCTATCTATTTATCCCCCCCCCCCCTCCAATTCCCTTTATGGAATTGGCTGGAAACTCTGTCAGGAGTTGATGCAGCAGTCTTGAATTTTTTCTTCTCCAGAAAACCTCAGTTTTTGCTCTTAAGGCCTTCATGATTAGATGAGGCCCACCCACATTATTCAAGATAATCTTTTTACTTAAAGTCAATTTATTTTAGATATTAACTATATCTACAAAATACCTTCAAAGCAATGTCTAGGTTACTATTCAATTAAATAACTGAATACTGTAGCCTAGCCAAGCTGACACATAGAACTAACCATAATAAGATCTTTCATATAATTATAATAAGATGTCTTCCAGAGGCTCTATTGGTTTGAATATCCAAGATGACTCACTCTCATGGCTTGTGGCTGATGCTGCCAGCAGCTGGAAACTCAGCTGGGGCTGTTGGCCAGCATACAATTCTGATCCCTTTCTATTAAGCTGGAATTCTCTCAGTGAAGTGGCTGGGTTCTGAGAGGAAGTGTTCTAGGAGCCAGCATTCCATGAAACAGGAAATGGAAGATGCTAGACCAGTTAAGGTCTATTCCTGGAGCTAGTACAGTGTCATTTCTACTGTGTTCTGTTGGTCAAAGCAATCGTGGGTCTCACTCAGATTCAAGAGGGTAGAGAAATAGATTCCACCTCTTGATGGGAGAGTAGCAAGGCCCCACTGCAGAGCATATGGGCTGGGAGATTTACTTGTGAACATTTTTGGAAAATATAATGGCGCTCACTATTTCCATGCACACTGGCCCACAACACAACTGCCAGTACCTTCGACTCTTTGCTTCAGGGCTTCCCTAGGGTCCAGAATCTGCTCTGCCTCTTATGGGGCGGGTCTGCAGCAAGGAAAAATTAAAATCCAACCAATACCTGACAGGAGTTGGATACTACAATTCCTTCGCCTCCCAGAGTTCCTCTAGCAGTATTAAGCCCCAGTTACAAACAATGGTAACTTGCTTATTTGTTGTTTACTGCTGCCTTCCTTTCCCTGTTTCCTTTCTCTGCTCCCCTTACTATGTTGCTTCCTGAGACCACCTCCTGAAAAATTTACTTACCTTCTAATCTTTGTCTCAAGGTCAGGGGCATTCCAAATCAAGTTATACCAACTCATTCCAGGTCAGAGATAAAACTAGGGGCTGAGATGACCTCTAGTCAAGAGTATTTCTCATGTTTGTTACATTCAGAAAGAGGTTCAGAATATTAAAGTGCTTAACTTTATTGAGTGATTGAGAGAGGGCTTACAAAAGAGAAAAATTTGAAGTGTTTATGTTAGCTATCTCAAACAGATGTTGTCTGGAAAGAACAAGCACTGGACTAGGAGTCAAAAAATGTGGGTTCTTGATTTTGCTCTGTGAGTCATGAGCAAGTCATATAGCTTCCCCAAGCACAAGTAGGAGAGATTAAATTCTCAGCCTACAATCACACCTCCAGCATTTCTGTGAGAATCAAATGGAGTGATATATGCAAAAGTAGTATCGTGAAGAAAAATAGTCAAAGAAATGGAAGAAAATGATTTTTCTCATTTTTGGTGTGTCTAACAAAACACTGTATTTTATTATTATTATTTATTTATTTTTATTTATTTATTTTTTGCAAGCTTCTCATGTGGCCTCAATCTTTATTCTACATTTCAGAAGACAATTGCCCAGTTCACCAATCCATGCTGTCTGGATAATTCAGAATATAGCGAAGTCTCCAGTTTTAAAACAAAGTCTTCAGATACGATTTTTTGCAGGCAGTTGCCAATGGCCCACTTTAACTTGAAAGAGCTACTGGGACATAAAGTAATCTTTCAGTCCAGACAACAAATGTCCCCAACATTGAATAACATACATAAGCATGAACTGCCTGGATAAAGATAGTCAAGATATTTTTTTCTCTATTGGTTTATTTAAAAAATAATTCATACCATATTATGTCTCCAACCCCCACTGGCTTCTTTAGGATTTATGAATTTCACCTAGAGTAATGTGTGTGTGTGTGTGTGTGTGTGTGTGTGTGTGTGTGCGTGCGCGCGCACGCTGAGTTTTTGATACCTATCTCTTTGTGTGTTAGTGAGTACGGTAGAAAAATGTAGACACCAGATTAATAGGAGAGAAAATATCTCAAGAATGGTCTTGAACACATTTAATAATATCAATCATATTTGTGATGAACAATAACCACACGGTCAAGATTTATGTACTTTTTTGCTTACTAAATTGATCATATTTTCTGGTCGAAAGGTAAAATACAATTTAGCTGTTAAGGATTTTGAACATAGCCTGGGTTGATATTTGTTTTATGTTACATTTTTAAAAGGAAATAATTAGATTTAATCTAGGATTTATTTAGAAAACTTTGCTTCTCAACTTAACTAAATCACAGCCATTTCCTGCAGGAACTGACCTTCTTTTGACAGACACTAGCAGTGGCTTGTGCTAAAGTGAGAAAAGGCTTAATTTGGGATTACATTTCTTCAAAGACTAATTTTAAAGTGAATATTTTTAAATAATAGGTAGGTTGACAGATTCATACCTACATTGCCCACACGGATGGGATTGGGGGAAGAACATTCTTTCTTTTCTTTATTGTTCTGCTGGTATGTTAGATCCCCAACGCTGAGAACTAATTATCCTCCTTTGTGCCACTAAGACAACTTTTTATGAGTACTTGCTTCTATTGTATGGAATCAAATCGAATGAACATTTAATTGGTTTATTCATTTTAAGAATCCATAGAAATAGGGAAAGGAAAAAACTAAAAAATAAAACCAGTTTCTAAGGACTTTAGAGTGAAACACATGGATTACTTTTAAGAAGAAAACCTCAAATTAAGAGTTTAATTGAAAAAAAATCCTTTATTTTTCTTTTTTCGCATCTATAGTATGCAAAAGGCAAGAGAGCCCCTTTGAGTTTAGGGAAAAGTTGTCCTTTGAAATGACTTCAGTGAGATTACATCTGTATTTCAAACGCATTAATTTCACACCGGCCACAGTAGGTAATGAAGATACACAGTTTCGGGTCAAATTCACCCTCCGGAAAAACTGCAAATTAAGATGCTGTTGACTGATACGCCACAGGCTGTCTTAATCATCGTTATCAAAATCCAAATTTTAAGAAAAAAGGCCCAGGAGGGATGCTTTTTGGCTTTTGACAAACCTTCGACCAGACGCAGAAGCTCAACCGACGTTTTTCTAAATCTTTTTCCAGGCAAGAGGCTCCATCAGTCCGCGTGAGGCTCGCGGTGTTTCTTAAGAGTGGTTCAACATCCCCCTCACCTCCAAACCCAGACACACTCGACCCGCGAACTAGTCTGGGTTGTCAGAACATGCGGCGGCCTGTTCAGTCCCAATAACTCGCATGATGATTAATGAGCGCCTTGATAATTTAATATCGCATGTGATTAAAGTATAAGGCGTGGGGGCGGGGAGCGCTGCACTCCCTCACTGGAGCCTACGGGTCTGGGCGGTGTGCGAAGCCGCGCTCTTCCTCTGCAGTGCCGGGCGAGGCTCAGCTAGCGGCCGGGCAGCGCCTTCCCAAGGTCAGTAGGTCTCCGGATGGGTCTTGGGAGCGGAGGGCGGCAGGTGTAAGGGTCAGGGAAAAGGATGGTTTGCAGAGCGGAAGGGGGAGCTACGGGACAGCTTGAGTCTGACCGCAGATCTGAGAGAGCGGCGGCTCTGCCTGGGGCAAAGGCGCGGAGGGCCCGGGAAATGGCTCCAGACAAGAGAAGATCTCTTTTTTAAATACAGTCTCTCTGCCACAGGGGCTTCGAGAGTCCCTGACACCCAGAGACTACTGAAAAGAAGGGGTGCAGGGACTGGCCACCTTGGGTCTTCTCCTGGCCCCTGCCTCCTACCCCCCTCCCCCACCTGCGCTTGGACTTTGAGAGTTTTCCTGCAGGCAGGGAGGTGGTGGCCGGATTGAGCCACCCAAAGCCCCTTCTCTTCCCCCTCCCGCGGAACCCAGCCCAGTCCCGTGCCCGCCGGGGTCATGCCAGTCTGGAGTTCAGGCACGTGCTGGGGAAGAGCAGGATTATAAAGCCGAGCGAGAGCCCGAAACCTAGGGAAGGCGGAGAGGCGCTAACAAAACTAGGCGCAGAGTCTCTCGGCTTCCGAGTTTGATTGACTGGCGAGGAAGTACCGGGAACCGACCTAAGCACCTTTTAGGTTACTGAGGAGACGCCTGGCTGTCACCGTCTTCTCTTTAAGGGGTCGTTGACAAGCTCTAGAAGAGGGATAAGGGCAGGTTTGGAGGCGGTTGCCCCGCGCTAGCTTGAGCGGGTAAAGGGTCTGGCTGTCTTCATACTGTCCTCGTCGCCATGGGGCAGTTCTACCCTGGGCTAGGTAGGTGGCTAATTTTGCTGCAATGCAGAATGCCAGGTCTGCGCGGGGACAGCAGTCTCGGAGGGGGACCTTGAGAGGCCTCTCGCATACCAGAGGGAGGGTAGCCTATTTGTGATCTCACCCAAGGACTTAACATTCATCAGAAGTGCAGGCCCCTGAGAGGAGGGGGTGTTCCAAGAAAATCAGAGGAAACTGCACCCGGTCTGTTCAGGCGAGGAATCCGGAGGGTGATGAAAATGAAAGCGTCACACCCCGACCAGGTGTCCAAGCTGTGCCTAGTGCCTAGAGAAAGGACAGCTGTAGGCTGGATTTTCTGCCGGGCAATGACATCCCGGAGGGGGCATGGCGGGCTGAACCCAGGCTACCCTTTTTCCTTCAGCCAGAGAGGCCTGAAAGTTTCCAGGAATGGCGCGCCTGGAGTCCAGTGCCTTGGACTGCCGGTGCAGTGGCTGACCCTTCCTCAGAGAAAGTGACTGACGCTTTTCAGGCCGGGCGCCATGGGTATACAGGAATTACAGTTTCTTCTTCAACTTCTCTAGATATTTGCAAGTAGAGCCATGGAAGGGGACAAATCATGAACAATCAAATGAACTTGTAAACAGAAGTCACAGTATGGAAATATATACATAATCTCAAAACAACCAGAAACTATAAAAATGAACCTGTTTAACCTGTCTAGCTAGAGCAGAAACATGCCACAAATTCGTTCTAGGAGGCTCAGCTTGAAATGCACTGAGTTATAGATGCTGTAGGCTGTGCCTACAATTTCAGGATATTTGGAACACACAAAATCCTCCTAAGGAAAAAAGTTTGAAGGGTGGGGGCAGTGGAGTGGAGGAAACGCCCATAAGCCTGGAGGCTCCTGTTTTCCTGGTGGCTTTGCTCCAGTCAAACATTCCTCTGTCCAGGCCCGCAGGCTATTCTAAAGAGGAAACTGCTTCCTTCAAGGTGCCAGAGTAATACATAAAAGGGTTTAATGGGCAAAGCTGCTTGCCTGAGACCATCTCAGCAACAGATTCTGCAGAGAGGTAGACCCAAATATCACCAGTGTGTGTGCTGCCACTCAATTTCGGGGTACTGACGGGCCCTAGGCGTGCCGGTCGCGGACTGCCACTTATGCCCCTGTTCTTAAAATTATTCCTTAAATTTGCTCCTCCTCTGTGCTTCTCTCAGACGCGTGCTGAACCCCTACATCTGGTTTTCACCAAAAACAGTGGCTGGGCCCACGGAGGACAATTGAAGAGCTCAAGGCCACGTACTGCATAAATAATAGGCGCCTCGTATACACAAAAATCTTTCCCAGAAGTTAAATTACCAGAGCTGGACTAGGAAGATCCTAGACAGAAGTGAGTCCTTGGAAGGAAGAACTCCTTGTTCTCAGTATTAACATGAGGGGATGGGGAACAAGTGGCGCCAAGTGAAGTTTTATTTCCCAGATTGTCGTCACTCTGTAGTCTAAGTGACGCCAGGAGGGCGATGGCAGTTTCTAATTTCTAACGATTACCAAAGTTGCGAAAGGAAGAAGAATTAGTTTTATTTTCTCATCCACAAGATCACTCATGTCTAATAGTGTCGGATACCTGCAAATGACGTCAAAATCGGTGGCACATTGGGTGACATTGTTCATTCAACGTGCCACAACGCAAGCGATGCTGCCTTTTTCCTGCCTCCCGAGTGCGAGTTTGCACATTGATTTCACCTCTCGCTCTCAGTCCCTCTGCTGAACACCATTTAGGCCAAGATCGTGTATAATGGGAAACACCATCAGCAGACAATTACCCTTTCAGAGTATTCACTTTTCCTCGCAGACACTGTTATTTTAGAAATAGGATCATTTGATTTCATATTGCACTAAATAACACCCAGCCGGTTCAAATTGCCAGCTTCTTAAAAACCGCCCATTGCAATAAATTGCAGTAGCCTCCTTTGCTTTTCAGGGCGATATACTGAGCACTCGGCAGAACTTGTAAAAAATAACTCCAAAACCAAACCTGAGGCTTCGCTGTTTGTGGAACAGCTCTGCCCACCGCAGGGAAAGGCATTCAGCCATCGGGTTTCCTGCCAACGCCCCCTCCGCCCGTCAACTTAGAGATAGTTCAATCACTTAGCTTTGAAATTAAAATGCAAAGCTCAAGCCACCGGGAGAAAGCGCTTAGTGTTGAGCAGATAAAAAGGGGTGGATGCGCGAGACACCGATTCCTGTCTGCTCCGCCGCGCTGCCTGCAGGGTTTACCTGTAGGGAGACTGCCGCGGGTCTAGGGCTCTCAGGCCAGGGTGTGCGCCCTCCAGGCTGGCGGGTCGCGGGTTCCTAGGTACAGCATGCCACTGCCGCTTCGGCGCTCTTACCCGTGCGCCCTTCGGGCTTGCTCGCACCTCTCTGACCTCAATACCCGCGCCAAGCCGGGAGCCGTGGCTCGCGGGGCTGGACTGTGGGCAGAAAAGGGGAGGGAGTAGCCTCAGCTCTGATTCGAGAGGGAGAAAGGAAGAGGGTACCGGAGAAAGGAAGGAGAGGGGCGAGCTCGAGTTCGCTGCACACCCTCTACCAGAGGCATTTCAGACAGAATTAAGCTTCTAAAAGTCGTCCAAGAGCTGAGGTTTAATCGACACTGTTTAACTAGGTGACAGTTGCTCGGCTCTATGGGGGCGATCCATCCCCAACTTTTATATAAAGCAAGACTTGACTCCTTGGTGCTTGGCTCATTTGTGCCAAGGGGCAGGGTGAATTTGAGACTGTCAGGGCGTTGGCGAACCTATTTATTTATTTATTTATTTATTAATTACATTTGTGCTAATGTACTTCGCGAAGGCAAAATTCGATTCTCTCTCTCCCAGGTAAATTAAAGGCTTATTCCGGAGACTCACCTGTGCACCCCGATTCGGGACGTGAGCTGGAAAGACCTTTAAGCCGGTCCTGAGTTCCAGAGGGAGTTAGTCTGGGCCTTTGGATACTGGATCGGAGCTTTTCCTTTCCCTGACACTGGGAGGAGCCAGGGAGTACGGGGTCGTGTACATGCGTCCAGAGAAAAGGTTACAGGCACGTTGGGAATGGGAATCTAAGTTCCTGTTACTGGAGATGGCGCAGACTTTAGCTCGGGGGTGGTGTGAGGTATTGCGGGGGAAGGCGTGGGCGTCCGCCCAAGATGGGCTGATGCACTGAGCGTGCAGGCATCCTCCACTTGTTCCGCGGACACTGAGCTACGTTGCCTCTTAGCGTTTCGCCCAGTCACTTTTTTCTCCAGCAAATAAAAGCTCGGTCCATAATAAACCCTGGGCTTGTTTGGGCCGCGGGCCTTGGGAGCTGCCCTGCTGGCCTGGGAGGAGGTAGCGATGCATAGCTTCCCAGACTGCTAGCTCTGGCCCTGTGTATCCAGATCCCAGATAGGCCTGTGGCTGCCCACCCGAGCCCAGGGAAAGCCCCGGGGCTTGCTCTATCCAGATCACTACCCCCAAGGACCTTGCGCCCTCACCCCGCGCGCCCCTCTGAGCCTCCAGCCCTACCTCATCCCTCGCAGTTAGGAGGCTCCCTCCCAACTCCCCACCTCCTCCCCTTGGGGTCGCAGCCAGGTAACCCTTTCTTGTCAATTTTAGTATATGTGCTGCCGAAATGAGCACGAACCCTTTCTTGTCAAATGCCAAGACCAAGTGTAGAAGCTTTTCGAGAAGACAGGAACAGGTTAATTAAATTCGGAGGAGCCGGAAAACACGTTTTGCCCGGCTCCAATTTTATCTGTCAGCTCGAATGGAACCACAGAGCTACTGGTAGAACCGCCGCGCTGTTTACATTGACTCGGGGCGATAGCCCTAGACCTGGCAGAGGCTGCTGCTGCAGCTGGCTGCCTTCCTGGGGTCCCTGCGGGGGACTACAGGGACGGCGTGGGTGGGTCTTTCCCTCCACACGCATGTCTCTCAATCTCTTTCGGATCAGAGCCGAGACACCGCGTAAAGGCCAGCCTTCAGCACTGGGTGTCTTGTCTCCGCCCTTTGTCGGCCTGGGAGCCCTAGGCGAGGGAGGTGAGAACCAGCTGTCGCTGCTGCTGTTGGCTCAGGCCTCGGGCTTCGGCCATGTCTAGCAGGTCATCCCTTTTGCTCGCTATTTCGCGCACCCGCCGGGATCACGTCTCGGCAGTGCTGGTCCCCGCTCTACCCTCCTTCGCCAGCTTTCCCTCCACGTCGCCGCGTTTACCAGCGCATTTTGCTTCCCTGTCGGATTCCGGACTGAGGGGTTGTAACCGTGCTCTCCTCCGAAGGACGCTAATCAAGTAATTTCCCCATTCCAGCCCCATCAAATTGCTCTTTAGCTGTTGAACCGCAGAGTTTTGCTCGCCTTTTCAGATGCTAATCACGCCTATTCAGCAGCTCTCGGTGGGGCTGTTTGTCGCGGGATAAATCTCCTTGTTTGCCGGCTGCATGATTAATTGATATTGTTGTCTGGCTTTTGTGGGGGCCGCGAGAAGCTGAAAGGCGGCTCGTCGTGACCGCGCCGGGGGCCGCTGGCGACATCAGGGGGCTACCGAGGTCCCAGCGAGGTCGAGCTGGGGCTGATGACATTATGCGTCCGATTTGGTTTTCCTTATTAAAAAGATGATGAAAGACTCAGAGACCCCAGTTTTACAACCCACCTTAGGGGCGCAGAAACAGCACAGAGTTTAAGCCATTAGCGTAGACAAAGCCCGGGCGTTTGCTCAATTCAGAGAAAAGAGTGGGTGTCACTTCTCTACGCAGGAGAAATTTAATCGTATTTCGGCCCAACCGGGATGGATTTTCTTTTCTTTTCTTTTCTTTTCTTTTCTTTTCTTTTCTTTTCTTTTCTTTTCTTTTCTTTTCTTTTCTTTTCTTTCCTTTCCTTTCCTTTCCTTTCCTTTCCTTTCCTTTCCTTTCCTTTCCTTTCCTTTCCTTTCCTTTCCTTTCCTTTCCTTTCCTTTCTTCCTTCCTTCCTTCCTTCCTTCCTTCCTTCCTTCCTTCCTTCCTTCTCTCTCCCTCCCTCCCTCCCTCCCTCCCTCCCTTTCTCCCTCCCTTTCTCCCTCCCTCCATCTTTCTTTCCCTCTTTCTCTCCCTCTCTCCCTCTCTCTCTCGTTGGGGGTTATAAAGACGGGTTAACACCCTTAAAATAAAGTCAAAGGAAGTCAGAGCTCTGAAGAAGACCTTTGTAGGCAGCAGTCGAGAAAAGCTGCGCAGAAGCTCTTCCAACCCTGACTCCGTTTTGTGTAAGCCTGCAATACTTATATGGACTCGCCGGCCCACCCAGCGCTAACCATGAATTCACTAGATAACTAAGGCCCGCGTCTGCCTGCAGGCCCAGGTTCTATTCGCGTTCTCCGGTTCCTGCTCATTGCTCTGTTTGCCGCAGTCCGCAGGTGTGCAGTCAAACCAACAAATTCCTCTGCCCTCCACACCCCTCCTTGCCCTCTTCTCTGCATCCTGGGGTTTTATCCTCTACGGACATCCCTGAAAACTTGGAGATTCAATTAAATAATTCCAGTTACGCAGTGCGCCTACTGCCTGCTTATTGCAAATATTTCCTTTTTCGAGTTCTCTAAAAAAAAAGCAAAGAGAAGAAAAGAAACTGTCTCCTTCGCTTTCACTGCGCGCGGGGTAATTGATAGGCGACATCGGAGGTCAGAATTTGCATAAGAATTAAGAGCAGTAAATTAATTTAATATTCCATGCACATCTCCAATTATTCCTGGAGACCTTTGTCTCCGCGGCTGCCAGAGAGGGGATTCAGCTGCTCTTCAGCCAAACAACATCTGTGCGGTTAATAATTTGATAAACAGCTCATACAAATAGTTTCTGAATTATCTGACAGCCCAATGACTATTCAGTTTAGAAACGTTTTGGCAGGGTCTCCCGACGTCCTCCGAGGGCCTCAGGCGTCTGCCAGACAAATGTCTTCTTATCTTTTAAACATCAGTAGACAAAACAATGTGTAAAATAAGTCATTATCTTTAAGTAATAACCCTGCCCCTTAAAAAAGAAATAAGAACGCCTGGGTCATCACGATGGTCAGCAGGTCGTCTATTAAAGACCCTGAAATGAATGGACTCGCTGGGGAAGAGGAATGAATGAAGAATAACCTGAAGGGGAGGAGAAGATAGGGTGTTGGGAGGGGTTAGATAGGGGTGGGGGCTGTTTTTCTTTAATATCTTAAATTGAGTGATTGGACTTGTGTATTGAAATATCTACAAAGAAGGTGTGTGAGAAGGCCAACTTTTCACTGTTTAGCTTCTTATACCTTTCAATGCTGTCCTTACATGCAGGTATTATTTAACAAAAATAGATAATAAAAACAAAATCAGTTACCAGAAAAGAGGTGAATTATTTTGACTGGATACAGTCCTTAACTGTCTTCTCCCCATTCTTTCTCTTGTCCACACTCCCTCCTTCATACCTTCATCCCCAGTCAGGTATGTATGTCAGCCAAAATGTTGGGTTGGCCTGAATTTGGAAGGAAGCATTTGTAGAATGATGACATCCTGTTGTCAAAGCACCTGAATTTACACACTTTTCCTCTGCCATCCTTGTCTCTAAAGATTTCATGGCTTTGATTCTGTTCCTGTGTTTTCTGCCACTTGTAGCAGAGCCCTGTTCCTGATATAAAATCTAGGGAAAAAAAAAAAAACAAAACAACATTCCATCTTGAATGAGACTCAGACTGCTGTAAATTTTGCAACCTGTGCAATGCAGCTCTATTTATTGCAAGTCTGTATTTACCTTGGAATTGTTCTGCACTGATTGCACTGTAACAGGATGTTCGACTAGGATCCTTATCTCTGTCTGTATATTCTTACATCTTTGATGTATATACACCTCACCCATTCAGTATTCTACTTTCTATTTCCCACACTGCTGACAATCTAAGTACTTGAAGCCACTGAAAACTACCCTGAAGTTCAGAGTAGTGTCAAAGCAGTAATATGATAGAGCTTTGTCCTTGTACTCTAATGAGCCTGGGGTAACACTGAGTTTAAATACAGGTAAACCCTTTATACCATAGGTCTAAATATACAGCTTTACAATGAACACAATCTTGTCTGGGCTCAAATGAAGAATTACTTCTCCAGAAAACAAGTCATGTGTCACAAGAATGCCACAATAGCATTTCTATGAGGGCATTCATTTCTATTTCAAACATTTTCTTCTTGCATTTCATTAGATGTTTTCCCTGCAGAACTATAGACACCGCCAGGCTTTGCAGACTTTTATAAGCATATAAATCATCTCTGTTATTTACAATTGGGGGTCTTTCTCTGCATTGTTTTATTAATTTCTGACTTTGATTCAGACTTTTAGCCAATAGAGTGATTTGAAAACATTTCTCTTCTTAAATGGAACATTATCAATTCTTTTGGGAACCATTCTAATTTTAAACACCAACATATTCAGTTTCTTAATCTGCAGCTCTAATGTTACTCATTTTTATGCACACAATTTATCCCTTTTGGCAGTAGTTTGTTTACGTTTTATATTTATCTTCTTTACATTTGTTGACTATTTTTCAAGGCAGTGTATGGACAGAAAATGGCTATTAAATAAGAAGGCAGAGAACTCTGGTTTTTTGTTTGTTTGTTTATTTGTTTGTTTTTTTATTATGTAAGTCAAGACACAAAACAATGAAATTTTGAAGTTTGTTTTGTTTTGTTTTGTTTTGTTTAACTAATGTGACCTCTCCAAAAGAGCTGTTTGTGTATCATTAAAATTGATGGATTTGGAAGGATTATCCTGATAAATGCTTGTCTTCTTGGTGATTAGACACGTATTTTCAACACAGTCTTCTAAATGAGACTGAGGTCTCCATTGGAGGGAGATTTGTTGAGCACAACCAGAAATTGTTGGGGGAAAAATTTAGAGTACTACTTTGTAGAGTTTAGATCAGAAGTAGTTGTTACTCATGTACACTTGCACTAAAAAAAAAAAGGGGGGGGCTATAGTAATAGATGATATTCAATAACTTAAAGAACACATACCCTGATTATTTTCAACCTAATTGTAAAGGAATTATACCTTTTATCTGAGGAAAAGTTAAAGAATGACTAGGAGACAGAATAATGATTTAAAAACTCAGTGTTATCTCTATTGAGGATAAAAGGATTTTAAAAAATAATTTGAGTGATAAGAACAGTTCAGAGCTATTAAATATATTTTTCCAATAAATAATTTTTTTCAATTCATTTGCTTTCATTGCCCTTAAAAAAAAAAAAAGATAATTTCTACATACACAGCCAGCTTTTGACTAGATTCACTAAACATGAATCTAGTCAAACTGAACTTGTAAAATACAGGTTAGCATGTAAAAGTTATGAACAGGATTGGCTTAGATAAACCTGTTAGGTCGCATTTTCCTTTATTTTAATATTAATATGAGTCATATTGTGTGGGAATCTCCATCCCTAATACTGGATTCAAAAATAAAGACCTTTAGCACATATTGGACTATGAGTAATTGCAAGCCAGGGAAAAAAGTGCGGATTCTTCAGAGATGACTATAAAACGTCTCTGATCATCATGGATGTCAGCCGGCCCCATGGTCCTTTCTTCTTCCTCCCCTGGTCAGGACTCCTGATTACAGTAGACAGATTGAGCTTCATCTAAATCCAGGGCGCCCTTTGCACTGTCGTCAATGTAGATTTGTATAATTTTTAAGACACTGTTCTGGTAAATGGCGGTAGAGTTCCTTGAGGAAGAGGGCCATTATTATTATTTTTTAAAATCTGTACCAAGGGGCAACATGGGCTAACAGTGAGTATGGCTGGCTCTGTTTAAAAGGGAGGGTGATGGACAATAGGGACTGTGACCCTTAATGCCATTTGCTTTGGCTAGAAAGTCCAATCTAACAGCCTTGTATAGACTGAACTTGAGAGGGGTTCAAAGAGCTTATTCTGCTTTCCTGACACTGTGAAGAGAGGAAACAGAGTCTGGTGGGAATAAATGTTAGGGTAGAAGGAAAAAAATGGTGGACAGAAGGCTTATAGTTCTACTTGTCTGCTAACTACCTATAGGGATTTGAGCAATCACTTAACCTCCCTGTGTCAGAGACTCCTGTCTACCACTTATCACTAATTTATTCTCTTCTTGTTGGGCATATGGCTGCCCAGTGGAACTACATTTACCAACCTTAGTTGCAGCTGCATGTGGCCCATGTGACCAAAGTTTCACCAGTGAAATGCGAGCAGAGGTGATGAGCGTAATTGTCATCTCATACTTGCACCTTCCTGTTCCTAATTGTTGGCTGGGAATTAATGCTAAGGGAAGCTGCATATGGAGGAGGATAAAGCTCCCCAATGGCCTGGCTTCACAAAACAACTTCCTGGAGCAGTCTTCCCTCTCACCTTGGACCATTATATGGAGAGAAATAAATTTCTATTTTCTTTGACAAACTTCATATCTTGGTTCAGTTTGTTATAGCACTCATGCAGAGAAATCCACATCCTGGTTTTGTTTTTCTTAACTGTAAGATGAGGGTATCTTAGTTGGGGTTTCCCCAAAAGCAAGCACTTTATTGGGAGGTGATCTCAGAAAATACCAGTAGGGGAGTGAAATTGAGCCACAGGGAAATGAAGGTAGTAGCCATTAAAATGCATTATAAAGCAAGTTACCACTGTGGTCAACTGGGATTTAATAGTACCAAGAGAACTTTGGGAAACAGTGTAGAACACTTGTCTCAGAGAGTGTCTACCTGAGCTGGGATATTTACATACCAACTCCTATCAGTTATTAGCGAAGGGCTGCTCTTCATGGGCAATATTTCCCTAGTATGTCTGGTCTGTTGCATAAGCAGATGGGCTTGAGGGGACAAAAAATAAAACCAAACCAAACAAAAAATACCACTCAGGCAATGAAATAAAGGTACTGGTGGCTGGACACTGAAGTATAAGGGCAAGCGTGTACAGACAGGACACTGATAGAATCTACAGAGGGCATTGGGTGAATAGTCTTGAAGCTCTCCTTCCCACATTAAAATTATCTGGGGCCAGTTTGTCAATCTAGTTGCTGATCTGAAATGCCTGCTCTATCCAGATTGGTTTACTCAGCTTAGGGCTCCCTAAGTACCATGTGCATTCATTGTCATTTTATTTATGTCATCCTTCCATGTGAAAAATAGCTAATCACTCACATATGCCCCTTTATATTCACTGTGTCCATTATCTGTTACTGTTTAATCAATCAGCCCAAAACATAGTGGCTTAAAACAATAAAAATTTATTATTTTTTTTATAATTCCGAGAGCCAGGAGTTCAGGCTGGACTTGCTGGGTACTCCTCCATGGAGGAGCAGCTGGATTTATTCATGTGGAATGACCAAGATGTCCTCTCATCTTCCAGGGCCTCTCTTCATGTGGCCTCTAATCATTCAATAGCCCAGCCTAGACTTCCCCACAGAAAGGCTGCTGGGTTCCAAGAGGGAGGAAGTGGAAGCTGTTAATCCTTTTAAGGCCTATGTGACTTCAGGTCTCAACATGTCACTCTCATTTCATTCTATTAATTAAAGCAGGTCACAAAGTTCACCCAGATTCACGAGGACAGGAAATAGGCTCCTCCTCTTGATGTCAGGTGCTGTATGTGCATAAAGGAATGAGAACTGACATGACTATATTTGATTGTCTATCATGCCTACCCACCACCTCTTTCCACTAATTCGAATCCTCAAGATTATGGGAAGCCTTTCCCATAATGCTAGTCTACTGTGGTCTTCTAGCCCTATATGAACTCCAAGAGCACCTCTTATTATATACACTTGTTATTTTGTCCTTAGTCAATTATTGTCTTGTGACACTTTTTGTTGCTGCTTATTGTTTGCTCTTTGAAGGCAGAAAATGCAGGTTAGAGTTCTGAGAACGCTTTGCACAATTTGGAGTACACAGTGGACTCTTGATGTGTATGTCCAAATACACAAGAAGGACACAGAAGTGAGGGCTGGGTGGAGGGAATGACCAGCATGCATATGCTCTTGGGCTAAGATCTAGATCAGTAGAGCTCATTTCTAGTAAATTTACCTAGAATAAGCTGTCAACTGCTTATTCTGAAAATCAAGTAATTCTGAAATCCTCCCAGCCTAAGTGAGGCTTAGGTGGCACACATATCTACCTGTAGGAATGGCCAAGTTTATAACTGGAATGAATCTCCTTGAAGTTGCCTGGAAGGCTTTTCCCTTCTCAAACACCACCCCTCCCTCACGATGCACTATCTCTTAGTGTCAAGAATTGCTCTCTTTTAAAATGCAAATTCTATCTTTTGGACATGAAATGGGAACTAGGCGGAGGTGGTGGAAATTTGAATCTCTAGTGTCTTAGTGTAAATTAACTGGTAAGGGTAGTGTTTCTTTTTTCTCTCACAGAGGAAACTGGGACAGAATGAATATACTTGAAGACTAGAGGCCACTGATGCTAAAGGAAGGAGAACCGAAGAGGAGGGGGTCTCTGTGGACAAATTATATCCCTTCCCGTCAGCCAGACAAGTTGTCCAGGAGACATTTCGAATAATGCATTGCCCTGGGCATTAGAAAGTGACTAGCATTCTCACTGACAACACAGAAAAAATGGAAACATGAGTCAAAGGAAGATTCCGGAAGTTATGAGCATGGTTTGTAGTCAGCAGATGGACATCCCTCCAGTCTCCAGAATCCAATGTTTATGTTGTGACTGACCCTTAGCCACTAGGTTTCCAAATGCAGAGTAAGCTTGTGGGAAAACTGATCCATGGTATCTACAGAAAGGGAATACGTATTGTTTTAATAGAACCACTAAAGGAAGATCAGCAGACAACTGAATGAGTGTAAGTGCTAAACATTGACAAAACTATCTCCGTTGATCCTGGTAACTAGTGGAGGCCCTTCTATAGCTCCCTGGACATGCTACTCCTACCACACTTTTTAATTAAATGCCCTGAATTGTCCTTTGGATCAAAACTTTTTTGTCAATCAAAGAAGCCTTGCTTTAGTACACCTAAAGGATATCAGATGTGTAGAAGATGATGGTTTCATCACAACATGACTAGCAGCTTTTTGTATATTGATGTTGCCTAGCAAGCAGAAAATACACTTTACTGGATTTTCAGAAATTTGTAATAGATACTGGCTCTAGAAGAGACAGAACAGAGCATGGACTCTGTCATGGGTCACACTTGGGTTTACATTCTGCCTGTCATTATCCTTGTGACCTTTAGTGTATTTGAAAACTATTAGATATGTGAAAAGGTTTCCTTATCTAGAAAATGGGAATGGCAATACCTAAGTCACAGGGTTATTGCGACTAATAAATAAGCAAATATATGCTAAGTTTCTAGAAAGTTTCCTGACAGTTATATTAATTCAATGACTTTTAAAACAAGGTTCTTTTTCGTTACTACAAAGCTGTGCTTGAAGACTGTGTGTATGCATTTTTCATTAACCATCAGAAAATATACATAAGTATGTGTGATTCTTAAAGATAGGGAAGAAATTCAGAGGATCTGGGATTACTGGTTATCCTGTTAATTGAAGAGAATCTTTTGGTATTAATTTGGTGGATTTGTAAAGAAGATGAGGTATTAAAGTCATAACAGAAATAAATTCTTTTTTATGGTTGAAATAACAGATGAACCAGTTATGAAAACTGGCAGAAGGCCCTGGATGGAACTCTTCCTTCTGCCCAGAACATTGAACCCTCAATTATCCATTGCCTGTGCATTCCCACTGTGTCATTGTTACAAGCTCTTATAAGTGTACAAAGAAACCTCTTTCCTTTTGGATGATCCGTAGTTATTGACAATCATCCTTTTTGGTTCTCTTTGAATCCCAACCACACTCAGACTTGCTCTTTAGGTGGTAATCTTGGTAAACTGTCCCATTTGTTGCATCTTTATCCCTTAACTAAACTTCTCCACATGCAATCATGTCTCCAAAAATAGAGTAATCGTTCCCATCATCTTCTCTTCCAAAGGCTATTTGTTGGTTGATGACACTACAGAATTTGCAGTGTCCTTAAACATTTGGTGAAGCAAACATCTCTCCATTGACTCCTTAATTGAGCTGAAGCACCCTAACGAGGGGTCTTTATTTAGCCTTTTCAGTTAGTTATTTGTCTGGAAGCCAGAACCCAGGGATTTCAGAAAGAACAAAGAACTTTACAAAACTCCTCCAAAAATTGGAAAGAGGAAAAAAAATGCCTGGAGAAAATTAATTTAAAGCTAAATAGCAGACAAATGTGGGTAACTGCTGGAAATAAATGTACTTACAGATGTCACCTTTCTGAAGGAAGTTAGGTCCTTAAATTTCATTTCACTCGTTATAGTCTGTGCCCATTGCCAAAGATATCTCTTCAAGGAAAAGTAAAGGCAAATTTCTTGGCATTCGCTTTGCTACATCCCCCACTGGAAAACCCATTAAAGAGCCATTCTTGATGGCAGTTGGAGATGAAAATGAAATAGCTCCCCTCTTAGTATTTGGTTGAGATTGCCCAAATTTTGGCCGTCATTAAAGTTTTGTCAAGCAATATTCATAATAGTAAACTCAAGTTGTCAATACACAACATCCTTAATGTTATGTCAGTAGTCACCATTGGAGGGAAATGGAAATCAAGTATGCATCACAGAATGCACTCAGTTTGAAACTATGGCCTTGTCTCTACTTGTCTGGGGAAGGGGAAGGTTGCACAATCTCTTTACTGAGTTTTTAATCGAGCTGTTATTCCACTCTTTCTTTTATGGAGCCATAGAAGTGTCTGTAATGAAAGATTAAAATGGTGGTTTGCAGTGGCTATGCCCAAATAAAATATGACAGCTCTCTCGTAGGGCCTTATATGTAAGCAGAGGGAGCTTGGTAACAAGCTGCATTATGCTCTCTGCTGTGCATACTGATTGCAAATTGTGTGGGTTATCCTTGATGCCATAAAAAAAGGTGTGTGTGTGTCTGTGTGTGAGAGAGAAAAATTGAGAGATAGAAAGAGAGAATTTCTTCCAACTGATTATAAACCTCATGCATAGTAAGCAATGGGGAAACAATGCTCAGATTTGTAGCAGAGGGCAAGCGCATGCACACACACACACACACACACACACACACACACACACACACACTTATACACTGACAGGCTAATGGCTACTTTCCCAAAGAGTGGTTAGAAAGAAGTAGTAAAAGGGACTGTGCTGATGCAGGGAGAAAGACCTGGGCAAAGATCAAGATACCGGCAACATATCGGATAACACATAATTGGCAGGTCACAGCCAAATGAGTGTAGTCATGCATCGCTGGGCAGGCCTTTGCGGGTGATAAAGACACTTGTAAACAATTCAGTCCCAGAACATGGCAATAATATGTTGATCCGGCGTGTAATGAGGTGTCCCTGGAATCAATAAGCAGTCCTGGAGAGCAGAGAGCAAGGGCAGTGGCTGTCTTTCTGATGACCTTTCCTCACCACCGAGGACCCCATCTCCCCTGAAGAGGACTTTTCTCATTTTGCAGCCAGCTCTGAGTGTCAGAACTTCCATTCGCAGCCAGCAAATGAACAGCCAGGCCCTGCATGCTAATGAAGTCCAGGCTATTTTGCACCTTTTCATCCGCACATTATGCTCTTGACTCTGGAGAAGGTGGGAATTAGGCCGGACCCCGGTGTCAGACTGCCTGATGGCTCGGCTTCGGAAAACTGGTAATTGAAGCTGATGACTGATGCGAGGGAGGCCTGAATTTGGAAATAAACAGTTTCAAGCACTGCATGTCATTTCTAGAGAGACTGCTGAGAGAATGGAAATGAGCTCCGTTTCTTGAATCTAATGCAGTTTCTCAGCAGGAAAAACACCGTCTTTTAGACAACAATGCCAGTCATTAAGATTTAAATGTTCTGGCGATAATAGAAGAACTGGCCTCCCCGTTCACAAACAGCACTTATGTAAATGTCTTTCAACACCCAGATCTACATTTAATCCACGCCCAGGAAGATAACTGTGTTGGAAAACAGAACCAAATGCAATTCTTAGTCTATAAATATTGTTCATAAGGAGAGAGGAAAACAGTAAAATAGTTTGACAACATGTCGCATAGCATTGCCTGTCAGCATCAGCAACAAGGCAACTCCTCCCTGAAACAATGAAAGGACATTTGGAAATCTACAATAAAACACCCCCAAGCCGCACTTTTACTGATTGTTTTTCCACCGCAGTATTTCATTCCAAATAATCTACCATCTTAGCCTTTTATGAGCAAATAATAATGAATATTCCCTATTTATATGCAGAATCTATATTTGGATGGTGATTCTGTATGTTTAATGTTGCACCATAAGCCCGAATCTGGACCCGTTTGCTCATAATTTTTAAAAGTTCTTTCATTAAGTATTTATTTCACTTTCTCTTAACATTACTAGGTTGCTACAAAACCCTACACCCAACATGACATACTGTTTTAGTTCTCTCTCCCCAGACTGCTGAGATTAATTGGACATTATGTTGTTGCAAGCAAAAGGAAGGGCTCAGAATCCACATGTGGACTTTTGTGTTTTAAGAGGCTTTAAACATCATTTTAACTAGACATTCCTCCAGCCTAGTTCTTCTTGTGCAGGTGAAATACCTTCAGGGAGAAAATTATGAGCCTGGAGAAGAGGAAAATGAGGCCAATGATATTTATCATGGCAGTCCACAGTGATTCATGAATAACCAGTGGCTTGCTCTTTTCTTGCTTCTCTTTCTTACCCAAAGTGAGATTTCGATATTGCGGGCTTTTTTCAATTTAATGGTGACATACAGAATTCTCACAGGCAGTCTTTGGTTTGTTAGCAAAACCAAGGATATCAGTACAACTTGAGAGAAAGTGAAGGCGGCTAGGGCATTATTATCACTTCAGTTTAAAGGTAACAAATCTATCCTGCAAAGGATCAACACTAAATTATTTCAGTGTTTCAAAAATATAGACAAACAATGCATTTCTAATAGTATACTTGTGGAGAGTAGATAGATCAATATTCAGCAATCCTTTGCATGAAATACATGACACTCTACGAGAAAAAAGATAAATTTTAAACACATACACACATACCCCACCCCTTACTGTGATAATGCTGCTCCATTCTGATGTTATTACTGAGTCTTGTGAGGTCTCCATGACTTAACAGGTAAAAAAGAGGGAGAAAACTAAAGTCACTTAAATGTGATAATGATAACCTATAAGACTTTCTGTGCATAGTGTACACATACACTGGGAATTTTGTGTTCAGAGCAGTGTTGATTTTTTGAAAAGCTTTTATGTGTACTTCTTCAGAGGAAGTATAAGCCTATGGCACAGAAGTCTATCTTACTAACATGTAAGAAAAGGGAGACGAGAGGAAAGATGGGATTTTTGTAAAGGCACACAGCAAATACAGTGGTGAAGCCAGGATCAAACTTTCTGTTTTACACATTCGTCATGTCGTCCTTTTCTATAAATCTGTGCTCCCCTGTATGGATTCTATCAATAAAGAAAGTTATGTGGTATTCGGCTATTTCTATTTTTATTCTTCATAAGCATTACCTCTTCTGTTGCTGTTATGAGGCATAAATTTTTCTAACATGGAAACAGAATATACAACTTCAATTTACCTGAGGAAGAATAGCCAAGAGCAAGATTTTTCCAGTCTTTAATGGCCACTACTGGTGGTGACTACTATAGTAACAGCATCCATTTCGTGTGGAGAATGTTACATGGATAAGCAGTGATTCAGCAGTTTAAGGGTCAAGAACATGGGCCTAGCTTTTGTTCTATCACTCTATCAGCAGTAACAGAAAGGCAGAATCAGTTACTTCTTACTCAAGAATGGGAATTCAGCAGTAGGTGCTCTAGGGTGAAAGGAAACAAGCTGCATGATGCTATTAATATCCCAGGTTCCATTTGTCTTTTGATTCTACCTTTTTGAGAACATTGATTCCATTTCCAGCTTGCCTCATGATCATATCATGGCTGTGCATTTTCGATCATCTCATTTGATAGAGGAGAAAGTGAGGAAGGCAAGGCAAAGAGCCAGATAAGTCATTGTCCTTTCAAGGAGCTTTTCAGGAAGCAACTCCACCCATCAACTGGTGTTTATACTTCATTGATAAGAACCTAATCATGTGGCTATTTCTACCTACAGAAAAGACTGAGGAGGGTAGATTTGAAGCTGCTTGGGTTCTTTTGCTAAGGAAGAAGAAGAGAATAGATATTGCATAATTAATTGGAGGAAGAGTTTGCAGCCACACTTACTAGATGAGTGAAGCAGGTACTTATTTAACTTCTTTAAGTCTCAGTTTATTCATCTGCCACATGGAGATGAGTAAATGTTTGAAAAGACTTGTCTGACAATGGTCATTGAAGCTCTGTTTATAATAGCAAAAATAAAAACAAAATCCCCCAAAACAAAAAAGAAACTCTTCAAACCAAAAAATAACAAAAACTGAACAATATCCAAAAGAGGAATGTAATTGAACTGTAGTACGGCCATGCCATGGCTTACTATGCAGACTAGAAGAAAGAGGAAGATTTGTGTGTATGTAGTGACAAGGAAAGAAGGAAGGGAAAAAACATCAAGTCCTTTTAAGTAAAAACAGCAAATTGCAGTTACATATAAGATATGATGTCATATATTTAACTCATATTCCATACCATACTATGCTCCAAATCTCTCTCTCTCTCTCTCTCAATCTCTCTCCCCCTCCCTCCCTCCCATCTCCTCTGAGGCAAAGTTTCAGCAGTGTTTGCTTATAGACCCTTTAAAAGACTGAGATTTCCTAAGCTCAGGGTTCCTCAGGTCTTATGCAAACCCAATGTGTGCAGCATCCACCTGGGCCCACCTTGACATCGCCCTTGGTACTTGGGTGGGAAGGTCAAAGGGAACTGATGCAAACATGAAGCTCATGATTTCTTGAGTAATAAAGTGCTCTGCCAGCATCCACGAGCTCATGGCAGGCTAAAATCTCAGCCCCTTCACAGGTCTCATAAATGTAATGTAAATATTGAAAACTACACATATTAAAAGTCTACAGTTTGATGAATTTTCACAAAGTGAATTCACATGGGTAACCGGCACCAGATCTAGAAAAAGAAAATTATCAGCATCACAGAAATCTCCTTAATGTCCTCTTTAATCAATGCCCTCACAAAGGTAACATACTCCTACCTAACAGCATGGATTAATTTACCTTTTTTGAACTTGACATAAGTTGAATCATATAATATGTGCACTTTTGTGTCTGAGATCTTTCTTGAAACATTATAAGATTCATCCATGTTATTACAGGTAGTTGTAGATCATCATAATTGTCACTATGTCACTAAAACACAACTTATATATCTATTTTATTATTAATGAAATTTACATTATTTCTAATCTTTTATTATATATTTTTTCTATTTTTATTGAGATACAATTGACATACATCAATGTATGAGTTTAAAGCATACAGCATAATGATTTGAAATATGTATTGTAAAATGCTTATCACAGTAAGTTTAGTTAGCATATCTCATTTCATATAGATACAATAAAAAGACAAAGCAAAAAAAATTTTTCCTTGTGGTAAGAATTCTTAGAATTCACTGTTAACAACTTTCCTATATACCACACAGCCGTGTTAGCTGCAGTCACCATGCTGTACATCACACCTCTGGGGCTTATTTTATCTTATAATTAGAGTGCTCACTTCAGCAGCACTAAAAAAATCTTATAACTGGAACTTTGTACCTTCTGATCACCTTCCTCCATTTTACCAACTATTTCCTTTTTTAAAGGAGAGCATATTTATATATTATTTGTATGATTTTTAGTATAGAAATTTTCAAACAAGCACACAAGTAAAAAGAATGACAAAATAGTCCCCTATATGTCCATGACCCAGCTTTAACAAATATCAACTTCTGACATTTTGTTATAATTAAATTACAGTTATAATTTAATAGTATTTAAAAAGGAATAGGCCAACTTTTTGCTCCCCTGAATTAATTTCAAGATGAAAGCATCTCTGTGATAAAAGAATAATACTAACTCACTCTTGTGATGAACTCATCTTGTCTCATGGCTTTAAATACGATCTATATCTGGTTGACATCCAAGTTAATCTCTCTAGCCAAAATCCCTCTGATGACTCCAGGTTCATGTGTCCATCTCCCTCCTTACATCTTTGCTTGAATGTCATTTAGGTCTGATTCCTCAGACCTTAGATAAGGGTTTGGGTACAAGTCATCTGTAAGGAGCTACTCTTAGGAGGAACTAGTAAAGGGGCTGGGGAAGCAGGACAGTTACAGAAAAGGTGAAGAAACGAAGCAAGGTACAATATCAGGCAAAGTTCCACAGAGGGTGGCTTCCTGATCCTACAGAGGTGCCCTGGAATATGAGCTGTGCCTTGAGATTTCCCCAGTGCAAGAAATGGGAGCTGGGCTATTATATTACTATGTTCATCAGTCATTGTCTGAGGTGGCTCTGGGGAGGCAAAAACTGCCAGGCACTTCTGCCTTGGCAGCGAAACACCAGCAGAGTCAGCTCCTGAGTCTATTAGACATCTCCAATTAAAGGTGTCCAAAACCTCTGACATTCCTCCCCTCCAACTTGCATTCTCAAACTCCATCCTTCTGTTACTTATATTAAACACCTTGTAGTCATTCATGACTCCTCCCTTTCCATCATACCCCTGTCAATACATTAGGGAATCGGGTTGACCCTACATTTAAAATGTCTCAAAAATTTTCTCATCATTTCAAGCCACCATTATGTCTCACTGGAATTACTGCCAGAGCTTCCTAGTTTGTCTCTAGGCATCTACCCTTTTACCCTTCCTTCCCCAGTCAGTCTCCTCTCAACAAAGCAGAAAGAAAAGTCATTTTAAAATAGAAGGGATCATGTTAGTCCTCTGATTGAAACCTTTCAATGGCTTTCCATTTCACTCATAGTAAAAGTCAAGTTCCTCACGTGACCGCCTACAAGGCCATATGTGATCCTCTCACACCCCTCCCACCCTGATTTGTTTACTTCTTGACTTGGTTTCCTACTACGTTTCCTGCCATGCACTCCTTCCAACTGCACTGGTCTCCTTGCTGTCAGCTGAATACACCAGGTCTGAGCTTATCTGAGGACCTTTGTTCTAGCTGATCCCACTATCTAGCACACTTTTCTCCCTGATTATTGTAGTTTCCTCCCTCATCTCCTTTAAGTCTGCTCGGTGTCACCTTCTCAAGGAGGTTTACCTTGACAATGCTATTTAAAATTGCAACTATTCTCCATTCCCACATACTCTTTATCTCTCTTGCCTTATTATTTTTTTATAGCATACCATATAATTTACTTTCTTATTATGTGCATTGTTTACTATCTGTCTCCTCCCACTAGAATGTAAACTCCACAAGGATAGGGATTCTTATATGTTTAGTTTATTGATGTGTACCAAGCTCCTGGAATCATTTAGATATGTGGTCTGCTTAATAAATATTTGTTGAATGAATGAACTTCTGTAAATCCCAATATATTGGTACTGTTCCAAAGGAATGTGCTTAGATTCAAGATCAGCAGTCTGTGAAGTTGTACCCCTGCAGGGACAAGTCCATAGATGTAGACTGCCCCAGGAGGGGTGGAAACTTGGCCTGGACAACTCTCTTTAGCTAAGGGCTGTTTCTGGGAGGGACTCTACAGTGAATTCTAAGTAGGTAACCTGCCATGCAACCATACAGTGAGTCACGAAGGGAAACTCTGAGTGATCTCACAGCATTCACCACAGAATATCCCTGGTGCCTCTCAGGTATACCTGCTGTACGTCAAATCACCACTGTAGAATTATCTATGCTTTTTCTTGGGGAAACATAATTACAAAAGGAAAGTCAGTGGGATGAACCTGGCACTGCAGCTGTCTTGGGTCTGCAGTTGATAGTCATCTTTTCCCTCTCCTGCTATTTGTTCTCAATTCCCCTCAGTATCAGCCAGCACCTCTCCTGGGTTAGGTGGCTTACCTGCTGGGGTGACCCAGGAGGCATTATCCTTGAGGAGACTGGGCCTCTGGTCCCCATGCCCTGTGCAGAGTGTGGCTGCTGCACTTATCCATGTACCATCAAACTGGTTGGAAGAAGACCACAAGACACCCAATGGGTCACCTGGGTACCACACATGTTCCTGCCCTGTTTCCATTGTGTCACAGCAGCCATATCTCTTCCTGGTGATCAAAGTCAATAACCCTGCCAGGATGGTGACTCCTCTCCTGAATTGCTGGTGTCTTATATAAGGAGCCCAAAGTTGGTGTTCGTAACTTACAGTTTAATGGTACATTTACATCCTCCAGTGGAAGTGCTCTCTTTCTTGGAATCCGGGGTATCTAGAACCACAGAAACTAGAATTGCAGAGATGGGACATGCAGATTCTCCAAATAAGTCACTGGAAGTGATGGTGTGTGAGGCCACTTCTATGTTAACCTGTTGGGTCCCCTACCCATTTATTTCACCTACTGGGAACATAGTACCATATAATGGTCATTGCACCACATTCTGGAGGATAGAGGCCCATCCTTTCAGAATATAATCTCTCAGCTGGCATATTGGCTGTACCTTAAACAGGTCATTTAACTGCTCTGTCAGGTTGGCAGTTTCTCTGTTATGTCTAAAGCAGTAGGATTAGTAGATCCCATGGACATGAGACCACTGCTAGACCACCTTTGCTGTAAAGCGGACCCTTCAGTCCAATGTAACATAATGTCAGATCTTGTGTTGGTGGATCAAATACTCTGTAAACTCTTTAAGTGTGGTACTGGCTGAGACTGAGACTGAGACCTGAGGACAGAACAGACAAACTCATGCTTGGAATATATGCTGACTCCAATTAAAATGAATGGCTACTCCTTCCAGTGTGGAAGAGGTCCCATGTGATTAATCTGCTATCAAGTGACTGGTTGGTTTCCTTGAGGAATGGTGCCATAAGACCACTGGTCCCTGTGGTTGGCATATTGGACATTTAGCAGCAGCAGCAGCCTTGGTGAGTGAGAGCCCATGCTGTATGCATGACCTCCACACTTGCCACTATGCCCATTCAGTTCACACCCTATTATGCCAGCATTGAAATAACTGATGATAGAGGATGGCTGAGTTGTTTTGTCTACCTGATTTTTCTGTGATGGGTAGTAATAGATATGAAAATCTTTATACTTCATACTCACTTCAATATGTCCATTCACACATGTCTGTCTTTGTTTTTCATTTTCTTATATTACTCTTTTCAGGCCCCCAGCTAAGCCATTTGCCACTGCCTATGAGTTTTATGTATTATTTTTTTGGGTTACTTCTTTTTCCACACAAAGTGGATGATTATGTGTACTGCCTCATAACTCTGCCCATTGGGAGGATTTTCCCATACCACTGACTTTTAAGACCACCCCTCAGTTGGGCTGTAGTGCCACTACCATCAATTTTCTGCTTTCATCTATCTACTGAGTCAATCCATTTGTAAATAACACTTCATGTTTTTTCTTCTTTGTCAACTGGTTGTAAGGGACCCACTCATGTGGTTTCATGTATTACCTTAGGGAGAAAAACTTGTGATGGATGGCATGAAGTCTGACCACTAGCTTATATAATTACTTGGCCTTGTGGATCTGCTTATGCCCTATTCTGGATCTACCATGTCTATCTTATAAGGGATTACTGTTGGGCCTGCCTTTCTTAAGACTCCATGGGTCTGATAGATCCCAACTTATGATGGGCTATTCTGGATGCAGAGTCACTTGTTTCTTCAATGTCAGGCACTAAATCTTTGCCTGAGTCTAGAAGCCCAGCAGGAGTAGTCTTTCCTCCAATCTTTTCTTTATTGTGGTAAAATACACAAAACATAAAAGTTACCATTTTAACTATTTTCACTGTATTGTTCAGTGGTATTATGTACATTCATATTGTGCAACCAACACTACTTTCATTCTGTAGAACTCTTTTCATACTGCAAAATTAAAACTCTATGCCAATTAAACAATAACTCTCCTTTTTCTTCCTACTGTTCCTGGCAACCACCATTTTACTTTATGTCTCTGAATTTGATTACTCTAGGTACCTCATATAAGGGAAATCATACAGTATTTTTCTTATCTGGCTTATTTTACTTAGCATAATCTTCTCAATGTTCATTCTGTTACAGCATATGTCAGAATTTTCTCCCTTTTTAAAGCTGAATAATATTTCATTGTATTCACATACCACATTTTGAGGAGTATTTTTTTTTGATGGTGGAAAGTTCTATACTGCTGATGGCATGGATTTATTCTAGAACTCTAGAGTCTACATAGTGATTCTTTTGTTGAAACTGAACATAAACTCTACTGGGTATCTTCTCCCACCACATGTACCTCTAATACTACAAAGTCTGTCAAAATGTAAGGCCCAAGAGGCTGATCTGACCTGCTGCAGAGCCTTTTCCTGCTCTGGGCCCCATCAAAGTTGGCAGCCTTTTGCATCACTTGGTAAGTGGATTGGTGTAGCTTTCCCAGATGTGAAATATTTTCCCACTAGAACCTGAATAGTCTTATCAGGGATTGATTGAGATGCAATGATTTGTTCTTCCTTTGGAGGGGGCATTACATCATGCTTCAGACCACTAAAAATTTTAATGATGAGTAGGTTCCTGAATCTTCATAGGATTTATCCACTATTCTCTGTTTTACCACTTCTTTCTCATTTGGTTCTATAACTTAATATCATCAATACATGTACCAACAGGATGTTCTGCAGAAGGTCCAACCAGTCAAGTTTTCTATGGACTATAGAGTACCTAGTCCATAAGTGTAAGAGCAGGAGAGTTTACATAGCTCTGGGGCAAGACTGCAAATGGATACTGTTGTCCATCTTGGGTAGATACAAACTGCTCTAGTCCTCATTCCTGATAAGTATGAGAAAGAAAACATCTTCTAAATCAATGACTACATCCCACTTACCTGAAACATATTAATCTGCTGTACAGATACCACATCTAGCACAACTATGACAGTGGCTATGGTTTAGTTCCATTTGCACTTAGTCTACCATCATCCTCCAGTGTCTGTCTTCATTTGGTAGGGCCAGATTGGTGAATTAGATGAGGATATAATGGTGACAACCTCTCCTTCCTTTAGATATTTAAGAATGGTAATAATTTCTGCCATTCCTCCAGAATACACACAGCATAGGCTCAAAGTGAAGGGATAGTGTTTCTGCTGTAACCTCACGAATGAAGAGCAGAAGGAGCTATTTCAAAAGGAGCTATTTCTCTTAGTTTCCCCCACCGTGACAGCTCTCACACCATAGACAGAGGAGCCAATGTGAGAATTGTGCCAACTACCAAATATATCTATTCTAACCATTAGATAAGTCTATGGATCCAGTGGACCCACTGGGAGCCTGGCCAGGTCTCTACTTCACACTTGTCCTAATCTAATGAGGATTCCATGATAATGCTTTGGTTCTTTGGGTATCAAAAATCACATCAGACCCTGTGTACAATGGGCTTAAAAATGTTTGTGAGGAAATATTTTTTTCTGGAAGATCAACCTGAAGGGGACCACCAACCTCAGATTATGGCTAGGTTGGTGGAAAGATTGTTAGGGGATATTTTTTTTCCTGCCCAATGTCCATGTTGAGACAGGTAAATTTTTTGCTTTATGCTTATGTGAGGGAGATTTTTTTTGTCTAGTTTACCTTTTATTAATATGTGACTTTGGGGAGATACTATTTTATGTGAGGTGTTCCTGATTTCCTACCTAGGATGGGCCCTGCTTTCTGCCTCTATGAGCAAGTCATCAAAATAGAAGGTTTTTCTTCTAGATAGTGGCATATGGCCTCATGAGACATGGTTTCACAGCTTGCTTATGTCTCTTGATTACCGATTTAACTTTGTTTTGCCCCTGAGGATTTTGGTTGCTTTCTTGCCTATATGCTAAGGGCTGACTTGTATCTTTCCAAAATCAATATGTTGAAGCCCTAACCCATAGCACTTTCCATGTGACTTTATTTAGAAACAGGTGTCCTTATAAGACGAGAAAACTTGGACACACAGAGAAACACCAGAGATGCACGTGTACAGAAGAAAGAACACAGTGAGAACACAGTGAGAAGGTGGCCATGTCCGAACCACGGAGAGAGGCCTCAGGAGAAACCAAATCTACCAATACCTTGATCTTGGATGTCCAGACTCTAGAGTGTGAGAAAATAAATTTTTATTTTAAGCCACCCAGTCTGGCAGCCATAGCAAAACTGACATATCATGTTTAAAAAATAATTTAAAAAATTTATCTAAATTGTTAATGACTTTGCAGCAGAATGTTATTCAGGGTAGATAATCAAAATGACTGTTGCTTAAGTCCATCTCCTTATATTTCTGTAAGTTTTACTATAAATACTGTAAAGTTGCTATGAGTTATATACAAGTTTATGACTATTGCCTCTTGAATTAATTTTATCTTTTATCAGTATGGAACACATATTTTTCTTATTTGTTTGTTCCTTTATATAATTTTCTAATCACAAATTCAGAAAGGAAGACAGCAAGAGAAAAAGAAAAGGAAAAAAGGCATTACGAAACAGTCAGAAAACAATAAGATGTCATTAGTAAGTTTTTACCTATCAAGTTCTTACTTGAAGTGTAGATGGAAAAAGCTTCAATTAAAAGGCAAAGAGTGGCTGAGTGGGTTAACAACAACAAGTCCCAACTATATGGTGCCTATAAGAGACTCTCTTCAGCTTCAAGCACACACACACATAGGCTTAAAGTGAAGGACTGGAAAAAGACATTCTATGCAAATGAAAACCAAAAGAGAGCAGAAGTGTCTATTCTTACATCAGTCAATATAGACTTTAAGTCAAAACTGTAAAAAGAGACAAAGAAGGTCATTATATAATGATAAAGGGTCAATTTGTCAAGAGGATATAACATATATAAATATATATATATATGTGTGTATGTATGTGTGTGTGTGTGTGTGTGTGTGTGTGTGTGTGTGTGTGTATATATATATATATATATATATATATATATATATACACACCTAACATCAGAGCACTTAAATATATTCAGCAAATACTAACGGATCTGAAAGGAGAAATAGACAAAAATATAATAATAGCATGGAATTTCAGTAGTCCACTTTTAACAATGGATAGATTATCCAACAGAAAATCAAAAAGAAAATATCGGACTTGAACTATACTTTAAACCAAATAGACCTAACAGTCATATACAGAATATTCCATCAAACAGCAGCAGAACATACATTCTCCTCAAAGGTACATGGAACATTTCCATGATAGATCATATGTTAGGTCATAAAACAAGTCTTAGCAAACTTTTTAAAAATTAAAATTATACCAGGTATCTTTTCTGACCACAATAGTATGAAACTAGAAATCAATAACAAGAGGAAAACTGGAAAATCACAAATAAGTGGATATTAAAACACTTCTAAACAAACAATGGGCCTCACCTTTTAAAAAAATCTTGTTTTCTAGTAGTCTCCTTCAAAACTCAATTAACGTGACCTCCTACTAGTTCTTGATTTTTTAAAAAAATCTTTCCACGTTTTCTACTGAACTTTTGTTGTATTACCTGAAGATTTGGTTCAGGTATACCCTTTGTTATCTTCTCCTCATAAGTTTCAGTGGTAATCCTTTGTATTTGTCTGCTGGTTACCTTTACCTTTACCAACAATTTTTTCTCTTATATTTTCTAATTTAAGTCACTCTGCCATTTTTGCTGTTATTACATACACAGAAAAACAATATCTGCTTTATGTATGTGAGACCAGACACTTATATGCCACTTTTCAGGCTATAATATTTTTTTGCTTTTGGGTCTAAATGCATCTTTGATTCAATCTACATCACTTCAATTAAAAGATAGAAAAATAAAACTTACATGGGAATCCTTGTGTGCATTAAATGGAACACACATGCACACACAACCAAACTCGACACCCATTTCTTCCTTTTATCTGCGTAACAAGGGTGAGAAACTCTTTGAAATCCTTCCTGGAATCCATGTAAGTGAACAAGATAGATAGGTAGCAAATGATCTTGAAAGTGGGCATCCTTCCAACAAATGTTTGCATTGATTTCATTATTTCTAAAGGTTGATTGATGCCAGAAAGGACAAAGAGCTAAAGCAAAATCCATCTCTTTCATTTACCCCGCCCTCACCTCCCGTCCTGTGTTTTAGAATGGGGATATGCTATTGGATGAATTTTGAGGTTGTTTAGAGAGTTTTAGATGTTCCATTTGAGGCTAAAAGGGGCTGATGGGAGAGGTAAGAACAAGCTGCACCAGAATCAGGTGTCCAGAAGTTTTGTCAACTGTTTATTAGGTGTTCTTTGTGATGTGTGTGAATTAAACAGTTAAAGAAAGAGTTAGAGACAACAAATTAGTTATTCTGACCTAATAATTATTTTGCCTGAATTTTTAACTTTTAATAATGTAAAATGCAGTGTGACTTTTCCATATTGCAGATGAAGAAATTAGAGTGGGTTTTCAATATGTATTAAATAAGGAAAGAATATCAGATGCCTTCCCTAAGAATTTCCTAGCAACTGAGGCAGGATAACAGAAAGAAAAAAGATGAGTGGGATGGGAGGATAAATGAAGCCAGAGTATTATGGGGAAAAAGCTAGGGGCACCACGACAGCAGGATTAATTTATTAATTTTCATTACAAAGAAAATTATTCTTAATTCCTAAATATAGGTATGTATAAATAAGATTTTAATATTGAAAATATTATTGAGAAAACTTATAAATATGGCAAGTAATGGGAGATTTAATAACTCAAGAGAAAATGATTGGTTTTAGTAATCATAATCTTAGTACAGAGGACACAAAAGGATCTGGAACTTTAATCATTTTGGCAAAAGAAATTGACACTTTAGTTTAAATACTGACTAACTTTGGATAAGCACTGGGACTTTGGAGGGCTAAAGTTCTAACCCAAAGCTGCTCAATAGAAATACATAATGCAAACTAGACATGAAATTTAAAATTTTCTTGTAGCCACATTATAAAAAGTAAAACAAAACAAATGAAATTAATTTTAATAATGTATTTCATTAACATAATACATTAAAATATTTTCATTTTAATACATAATCAATAAAATTATTGATGTGATACTTTACATTTTTTATCCTAAATTTAAAATTTCAGTATGTAGAGCACACTTATAGCACACCTTAATTGAGATATTAAATTTTTAATAGTTGAAGTGAAATGTATTCCTATTAAAACAATAAAGTTGTATTTCACAGAAAAGCGTTTTTAAATCTTTTGTTTTGAAACTTAAATTAATTAAGTTGAAATAAAATTAAAAATTCACTTTCTCAGTCCCACTAGTTACAATAGTGCTCAGTAGTCACATGTGTCTATGGGCTGCCATTTTGGACAGAATAGCTCTCACCAAAGGATTTTTATACAGTCAAAGCCTGTCACCAATCTTTCAGCAAAAACTTCTTGGGTTAGAATAGTTTGCACACATCCTGGCTATTATGGGCTGAATTGTGTCTCTCCTAAATTCAGATGTTGAAGCCCTAACCCCTAGTACCTCAGAATATGACTGTAATTGGAGATAGTAACTTTAAAGAGGTAAGTAAGGTAAAATAAGGTCATACAGATGATCCCTAATCCAATGTGACTGGTGTCCTTACAAAGGGAGCAAATTTGGACACATGGAGAGACAAGAGACATGCATGTGCACAGAGGAAAGGCCATTTGAGGAAACAGGGAGAAGGTGGCCATCTGCAAGACAAGGAGAGAAGGCTTAGAAGAAATCAAAACTGTTGACACCTTGATCTTGGCTTACTAGCCTCCAGAAGTGTGAGAAAATGCATTTCTGTTGTTTAAGCCACCCAGTCTATGGTACTTTGTTATGGCAGCCTGAGCAACACATAGAAGGTTAAAAAACAATCAGGTAAACTCTTTACCATTTCAGAAGTGTTACTACTATTTTGTCACCAGCTTTATATTTGACTGTCCAACAAATTCTTAGATCTTGACTCTCAGAAAACTAATTTAAGAAAATAAATATTCACAGGGTGTGTGTGTGTGTGTGTGTGTGTGTGTGTGTGTGTGTGTGTGTGTTTTAACTGTCCTGTGTGCGAGTTCTTTAGTGTTTGGACAGGATGTTGTATGTTTTTCCATTTGAAGGTGGGAATTGAATGAGCCACATCAACAAACCACAAAAACACAGCTTTGTGGTTCAAAATGAAGTATCCAAGCCCATCAAGCTGAGCCTCTTGCCTTTGTCCATCACAGACATTGAGCCTCTTCATGATCACCAAAGTTCATTAATAACATTTGTGTCTATGCTAATACAATCAGAAAATTATGCAGACTGTCTATCTCTTCCCAGAGAGAACAGGGTGATCAGCCATTAGTGATTCACAATGATGAGTCTCCACTAATTGCGCAGAATGTAATTAGTGATTATATAATATTTGAGCTCTTGCAACTGTCATTAATGTCCATGATTCACCAGAGATGGGCCTCACTGAATGGTGTGTGATTGCCGCATGCTAAATCTAGTTAATCCGAGGTATGTTAATCAGTGCAGTATGCACTTTCGGCAGTGGTTAAAAGCTCTGGTGACCTCAGGAAAAAACCCTGCCATCCACCAAAGTCTGAATTGCTTACAATAGAGATCTTTTTCAAAAGAGAAATTTAATAATTAAATGGCCTGGAAAACCTGAGGGCAGAGTTACTGCATGGTATTAACACATTAGATTTTTCTGTAACAGATATGGTGACCAAAATTGTATTAGTGCTGGTATTAATTTATGATACATTTGACTATTGACTCAGGGTATATATATACTAAAGTTATTATGGTTTTGTCACGTGACTAAGGAGAACTGGATTAAGAGGAAAGATGACTATAATCACCTAGATCCTTCTTAGAGCACAATTTTGGAGGATCATTTTATGGAACAAAATTTTGGAAGCAATAATATTATAATGATATTTTACTTCCTGCAATAAATAAAAGTTGGACTCTAAAACAGATTCACATGATAATTCACTTCACTGTGTCTTGAGTCACTATAGATTTGCAAGACATTTATTTGTATCAGATGCTGTGATGCCCCATTCCATGTTCACTCAGTCATAGAGTTCACCTAAAGCTATAGTGGTTAGTTCCCATATATACTGTAAACTTTCCAAGCATCTTTACCTTTATGTTTCTCTTCCCAAAGGCTCTCTTCAGCTTGGTCAATCTGACATGGGAATTACATTAGGGCCCTTCTCCACAGCCACTAAAATGAAAACAGCCTTGAACACTAGCTTTGATGTGGTGAAGCAGTTTTGTAGTTTAAAACTTCCTGCTAAAGTGAAAAATAAAGGGGATAGGGAAAGTCATGCATGGGAGGACAGCCGGTATGATCTAGAATTCACCTTTGTTTCCTTATATGATCATTATAATAAATTAATATTGTGGTTAAGGCTGTACCCATCATGCACTTGATGCCATGGTAGTTCCAAAAAGCTCATACATGGCAAGAAAAGTGGTGTCTCCCTGATTCTGAAAAAAAAAAACAAAAAAACAAAAAAACAAAAAAAAACCTTCTTTCCACAAGGGGACCACACAAATCACAAATATTCCACCCCTTAGTTAGATTAATGAATACAATCCCTAAACCTACAATGGGATGACGCAGCAGCTTTCTCTTGAGCCTGTCCGTTCTCCCATCTGAGAGTGTACTTTTGCCTGCACTTCAGGGCTGACTGCTCTTGGCAGCTTGCTCTCCCTTCTGAGAGTGAGTGTACTTTGTCTTCAAGGCTGACCGCTCTTGGCAGCCTACTCTCCCTTCTGAGAGTGTACTTTCATTTTCAATAAAGGTAGCTTGCATGCAATTGCTGGGCATCTGCCTTCAATTTTTTGTTGACCAGATGCCAAGAATCAAGGTCTAGGAGTTCTTGGACTCTCCAGAACCAGTAACAAACCCATTTGTAGGGTAACCTATGTCAAGTATTCAACAACTCTAGGGTAAGTCTCAACCAAAGGAGCTGTGAGTTGGTGATTTCTTTCCTTTGTTCAAACAATTCTGAGGGCGTGTTTCACATAGTTTTTCAGAGAGTCCCCAGTGCCATTGAACACCAATTGCCCATAGTGGTAACCCACCCATAAATGCTCTTTACTGGCTTTTCTCCCTTCTCTGCCTTACTTCCTGACTTTCTCACTTGTGTTTCCTGGAGTCATTTTCTGTAATGCTTAATTTCATGTGTTAATTTGACTGGCTGTGGGGTGCCTAGATTAAACATTATTTCAGGGTGTGTGTGTGAGAGTAATTTCAGATGAGATTAATATCTGAATTGGTAGACTCAACAGAGTAAATTGCCCTCCTCATTGTGGGTGGGCATCATCCAATCCCTTGAGGGCCTGAATAGAACAAAAAGTGGTGGAGAAGGAATTTGCCTCTTTTTTTCCTGCCTTGCTGTTGAACTGGGACATCTCACCTCATCTTCTACTGCCCTCAGACTCAGACTAAATTATACCATTAGTCTTTCTGAGTCTCCAACTTATGAACAGCAGATCATGGGACTTCTCAGCTTCCATAATCATGTGAACCAATTCCTTATTATATATATATATCTCCCATTGGTTCTGTTTCTCTGGAGAACTTTGACAAATACACTTCCAAGGTAAACTACCTGCACCTAAGCTCTTGCCTAAGGGCTGGTGTTTGGAAGAACTCAACTAAAAAAAAAAAAAAAAAAAAAAAGGCTTCCCTTCTTTTCCTCTATCCAATCTCTATATGTCGTTATCCTAAGAGAATGTAACCAAATGTGATAATGTCTTGCCCTGGTAGTCTCTTTATGTGTATGGCAAGCCCTAAGTAGTTCTGTCCTGGTATGTAGTTTTATTAGTGAATTTATGTGAATTAAAACATTTTATCCCAAAAATAATTTGTGTTTAACTGACACTAAATATACAGTTGTTTCCAATGTGGAATTTGTACAGGTTTACAAATTTCCAAGGCTTGGGTAATTTAATTGTTCCAATTTTTTAATAAAATAATATGGCTACTGTAGATGCCATGGAAAATAGCAACTTATGGTTTATGTAATTTCCTTCCATTTATGTATTTTATATTAGTAATAAAAACACTGTTATTTTTGCTTTGTAAGGTGCTTCCTAGTGGTTGTTTAAGTAACTCAAAGTCCTTTAGGTATTATTTGAGAAAAATTCTGCTGAATAATAATGATGATAAGAACTTGCATCATCATTTATTCTGTGCCAGGACTGTGCTAAGCTTCCTGCTGTAAGAACTACCATCATCCCCAGTTACAGATGTGGCTTAGAAAGCTTAACAGATGTCTTGACAAAGGCCACATGACCTATAAGTGGTAGAGATGAGTCAGCCTTGATACTTTTTGCTTTAAAGCTCAGCATTTGTTTTGAGGCTTAAAATCAAAGAGATTAAAAAGCTACCCTTTCATCTCCTCCTCACTCTTCTTCATAGGCTTGCACTGAGTCAGTGGCCAGGACACTGTAGCAAACAACATTATGTCTGCTCAGCATTCATAGGCACACTAGTTCCACAAAGTAATTTCCTGTATCTCTTTGTTCACATGCTGCCCTTAGGGCTCTTCTACCTGAATGACTAGTGGAGGTACCTGTAACTATGTCAGAGGGGAGCTGTGTGCTTGCCCTGGTCAGCATGAGCTAAGGAGGTACCCTTACTTCCCTAGAACTCCACTATTGGACTGAACCAAATTCACCTTCCAAGGCAATTTGCTTGATCCTTCACCTGGCATGCACTCCTTCCCGACTCTCCCGCAAGTTTTTCCTGGGATTAGGTCCTAGTAAGTCATGTTTACAGACATGCTCATCATAGGGGCTGCTTCTGGAGAACAAAGCCTAAGATACAGCCCATGAAAGAGTCTAATAGTTCTTAGAGCCAAAGGCACCCAGAAAGGTAAACCTGTAAGAAAAACTTGAATTGAGAAGTATAACCAAGGTTTTTCATTATTTTAAATAGTATACAATTAAAATACATTTGGAAACAACTTAAATGTTTATCAAAAATGAATGAAATAAATTATAGCGCATTCACACAATGGAATAATATGCAGTCTTAAAAAATAAAGAGATATCATTTTGAATCAGAAGGAATAATTTGAATCTATTGTATAAAAAGGAAACGAAAAAGAAAATGTACTAAATAGAAACTATAAAATAAGAAGGTAGACTTCTAAGGTAATAGTAATTGTAATAAATGTGTGTGGCCTAAAAACAGACTCTCAGTCTGGATTTTAAAATCCAATGATATATACAAGAGACACCCTTAAAATGGAAAGATAAAGAAAATTTGAAAATAACACAATGTAAAAGCTATACCAGGAAAATATGACTCAAAAGAAAGCTGGTGTAGAGTTCTGGTTAAGATGGTGGAGTAAGTAAACAATGTGCTGGCTTCCTCCCCTGACCACCTCAAAATTAGAACCAAACCACAGAACAACCATCATTGAAAATCACCTTAAGTCTAGCTAAACAGAATTCCTATAATTAAGCATATACCAAAGAAGTCATGTGGAGACTTGTAAGAGGGGCAGGAATGCAAAAGGGATAGGTCCCACATCCATGTGTGGCAGTTAAAAATTGGGAGGGATATTCTTGACTGCAGAGGTCTCCCCTGAGGAGTGAATAGTCCCAAACCCATGCTAGGGTCCCCAGCTTAGGCTGAGTTAGACAGAGGGCTGCTAGAGTCCCAGGTGTTCCTCTTATAGGGCCACTGCATGGACTTACCCACTGATGAACTTGATCTGAGCTCCAGCACTGGGGCAGCAGCTCAAAAGGCACCAGGGATGTTGGAGAGGAACTGAATTGTTTGGCTTCAGGGTGAGGGCTGGAGGGGCAGTTTTATCCCAGACAGAAATTCTGGCAGAGGCCGCTGTTCCTTTGTTGAGCCTTCCCTTGACCTAGCATGCAGACACAGGTAGGCACCATATCTGAGTCTCCATCAACCTGGCTAACATTGGTTTCTTGGCCCTGTGATTCCTTGAGACCTTGCTCCACTCAATTTGCCAGCACATCCAAGCTGCTACCAGTGGATTTTCCATACAAATGGCCTGTCTTGGCTCATGCTGCAAACTTTCCTAAAAGCTCTTGAAGGTTCACAAAACCTAAACAAGCAGCATCTGGCCTTGGTGTGCCCTGTACCACCTGCTGAGCAGCCTTAAGCCCAGCACTAACAGCGGCCAGCTGCAATTTGTGACTTGGCCTCTTAAGGCACATCCAAACTCAGTGTGGGTGATAGCTATCTGCGAATTACTTGGTGGCTCACCCAGGCAGGGCATAGGCTGTGGCAGAACGTGGCCTGTGACAGGGCCCCTCCCAGAAAGTCAGCTTCAGACTGAGCTGGAGCACCACTCGGAACCACATCCAAGGACAGTACACCAAAAGGGCAAACCAAGAAGGCATCAGAGCCCTGCTAAAGTGAACCTTGTTCTGTAGAGTCAGCTCCTGCACTACAGCTCCTCCACTGTAGTCACAGACAGTCCTGACAACCAATCAGCCAAAAGGTCATCCCTCCCATTGATGTGCAAACAACAATCAAGGATCAACAAGAGGGCACACACAACCCACACAAGGGACATACCTGGAACACTCAGATCAGGTGACCAGGTAGACTATGCCACTATATAATGCCATTCTACTAAGACTGGGAAACATAGCAGCCTTTCCTAATACATAAAAACAAACACAGGGAGACAGCCCAAATGGGAAGACAAAGAAACATGTTCTTCGTGAAAAAAACAAAACAAAGCTCTAGGAAAAGAACTAAGCAAAATGGAGACAAGCAATTAACCAGATGCAGAGTTCAAAAAACTGGTTATAGGGATGCTCAACAAACTTAAGGAAAGTGTAGATGAACTCAGTGAGAACTTTAACAAAGAGAAAACATAAAAATGGACATAGAAAACATAAAAAGAACCGGCCAGAAATGAAGAATATAATAACCGAAATGAAGAATGCATTAGAGGGAATCAACACTAGATTAGATGAAGCAGAGATATCTGTTCAGTGATTTAGAAGATAAGGTAGCAAAAAACACCCAATCAGAACAGCAACAAGAAAAAAGAATCTAAAAAAATAAGGTAGTTGGGTGGTACTCTGCTATGGTCTAAAGCTAGACGCCATGCGTGTTGGTTCTGAAACCTCTTGGGAGGGGGACTGTTGCAGGCCACGGCCAGCCACTGTCTTTGCCTTGTTCAAGGTCTCTTGGTATGAGCCACAAAGTAATCTGCAGATGGTTGCCACTTGTGCTGGGCTTAGAGATGTTGAGAGAGGCTACCACTAATTTGGGGTTTAGGGTTGCTTAGCACGAGGTACAGGGCATGCTGAGGCCAGATACTGCTTGTTTGGTATATATAAATCTCTGAGAAATTTTAAGAAAGTCCACAGCATGAGCCAAGACAGGCCATTTGTATGGAAAACTCACTGGAAGCAGTTTGCGTGGGCTCGTGAGTTGGGTAGGGAAGGGTGTGAAAAAAATCATCAGGGCAAGGCAAATGATGTTACCCAAGTTGATGAAAACTCAGATATGGTACCCACCTGTGTCTGCCCATTGGGTCAGCTGAGGGCTCAACAAAGGAACAATGGCTTCTGCCAGCACCTTTGTCATGGAGAAAGCTCCCCCTCCAGCCCTTGCCTTGAATCAGACAACTTAGTTCCTTCCCATATACTCCTGGCACCTTTCGAGCTACTCTTCCAGCACTAGATCTCAGAGCAAGTGAGTCTGTCAGTGAATAAATCTGTACGAGGGCCTTTTAAGAGGAATGCCTGGGATTCCAGCAGCCCTCCATCTCACTCAGCCATAATTTCTGCTGATTTTTACAGCCAGATTTTATGGGAACTTCTCCTTCTGGCACTGGAACCCTGGGCTGGGGAGCCCGGTATGGAGATAGGACTCTTAATTCTTGTGGGGGTACCTCCGCAGCTGAGCTATTCTTCCTGATTTTTCATCGCCACATGCAGTGTGAAACCAGCCTGTTCTGTATCCCTGCCCCTCCTATCAGTCTTGAGGTGACTTCTTCTATTTAGGTAATTTTCATTGACAGTTATTTTGTGGTTTAGTCATAATTTTGATATGGTGGTCAGAGGAGGCAAGCACAGTGTTTACCTACTCCGCCTCTTGACTGCAATCCTTGGTAATTACTTTAAATGTAAATGGATTAAATGTTTTAATCACAAACATAGAGTGGTTGAATGGATAAGAAAATAAGACCCTTACATATGCTGCCTACAGGAGACTCATTTCAGATTGAAGAATACACACATACTGAAAGTAAAGGGATACCAAAAAATATTTCATAAAAATGGAGATAAAAAAGAAAAAAGCTGAGGTAGCAATACTTATTCTAGACAAAATAGACTTTAAAACAAAGGTTATAACAAGAGACAAAGAAAAACCGAGTACTTCCACTTCTGGGTATTTATCCAAATAAATTCAAAACACTAAACCAAAAAGACATTTTCATCCATATGTTAATTGCAGCATTATTTACAATAGCCAAGATATGGCGGCAACCTTGGTGTCCATCAATGGATGAACTGATAAAGGAGTGGTACATATATACAATGGGACATTACTCGACCATAAAAGAGAATGAAATCTTGTCGTCTGCAATAACATGGATGGACTTAGAGAGTACTGTGCTGAATGAAATGAGTCAGAGAAGGACAAATACCATATGATTTCACTTATATGTGGAATCTAAAAAACAAAATAAACTAACAAATGAAACAGAAACAAACTCATAGATACAAAAAAGTGTTTTGCTGTTTGCCAGATGAGATGGAGATTGGGAGAGTAATTGAAGGGTGGGGAGGGATTAAGAGATACAAATTGGTAGTTACAAAATAGTCATGGGGTTTTAAAGTATAACATAGAGAATATAGTCAATAATGTCACCATAACTATGTATAGTGTTAGATGGGTACTAGATTTATAAGGGTGAACACTTTGTAAGTTATATAAATATCTAATCATTATGCTGTTGAAAAATAATAAACAATTTTTTAAAAAAGAAAGTATAAGCATCTTAATATTTAACAACATAAAATTTAAGGCAAAATATCATTAAAAAAAAAAGAGTGTAATATAACCCCAGAGGAATAATAAAGACCAAAAAAAGGAAAAAAAAAACACATATCAAACAGTAACTGGTAGAACAGTGGGAAGAATTTGATAAACTCTCAGTTGCCTTTGATGTTTTAATACAACCTTTCAGAAACTCTTAGACCACATAGATTAAAAAAAGGCAGACATAAAAATTGGATCAGCATGGTATAGCTTGAACTCATAGATACAGCTAGAGCTCTATACTAAGAGAAAAAGAAAGAGAGAGAGAAAGAGGAGGGGGTAAAAGAATGGGCAGAGGCAATATGTGAAGAGATTGTGGCTGAGATTTTTCCAAAGCTGATAAATGATATCAAGCCACAGATTAAAGAAACACAATAAACCTTAGACTTGATAAATACAAAGAAACCATACCTACAGATATCATGTGAAACTGATGAAAACTAAAGACCAAGAGAAAATCTTAAAGATAGTTGGGGGGTAGGGTGATGGTAGTGGTATGAGACATATTGACAATATTATTCCAGAGTTTCTGAAAAATTAACTATGACTTTTATTGTTGCTCTTCTGAAGGTTAAAGCACTGAAAGAAAATAATTGTCAATCTAGAATTTATGCCCAGTGAAAATATCCTTACAGTGACAGTGAAAAAAATGCCTTCAGGGGAGAAAAAACAGAGAATTTGCTCTTAGAAGAATCATACTAAAAATAAAAATTTTTTTTTAAGGCAAAAAATTATCTCAGAGAAAAGCACAGGAATACAGAAAGAAATTAAGAGCATTGCAAGTGGTAAATGTATGTAATGTGTTTGTAAATCTAAAGTAGTGATTCTTAGCTGAAGGCAATTTTGTCCTCTAAGAAATTTTTGGAACTATGGAGAAACATTTTTGATTCAATAGATACTAAGGAGTTTGCTAAACATTTTAAAATGCATAGGCCAACCCCTCACAATAAAGAATTATCAGCCCAAAATTTCAACTTCAAGTGCCAAGTTTGAGAAATGCTGATTTAAATTAATATTGATAATATTAAACAACAAAAATATTATCTTATGAGATTAAAATACTTAATTAAAATAAAATTCAGTAATAGCACAAAAAATCAGATAGAATAAATGGAGTTAAAGTGCCTTAAAATCCTTGGATTTTCTAAGAAATGGTAACAGCACAAATTTATCTAGACCCAAATAAATCAAAGTACATATTGTAATCTCTAGGGCTTCCACTAAAAGAACAATAAAAGAATTTATAATGTACTAATGAAGGGCAAAAATGAAATAATAAAGATGCTTGGTTAATCCCAAAAAGGGCAAGAAAGAACAGGAAAAGAGCAAAGAATAGATGAAACAAATAGAAAATAAATAGTAAGATGGTGAATTTAAACCCAAATATATTAGTGTATATGTTAAATACGACAAACTAAAAGTCTTTATTAAAAATCAAGATTGCCGTATTGCATTCAAAATTCCATGATATGCTGCTTAAATGTGACATCATTTTATTATTAGGGTACCGAAATGTTGAAAATAAAAGTCTGGAAAAATATGCCATGCAAATACTAACAAAAAGAGAGCTGGTATAACTACATTAATGTTATACAAAAAAGGCTTTAAGAATGAGGAATTACTAGGGATAAAAGAGAACATTTTATAATAATAAAATGTTCAATACAACAGGAAGACATGCCAATCCTAAATTTATATGCTGTTAATAACACAGCTTTAAAATATAAAAGGGATAGAATGAAAAGAAGAAATATATAAAATCATAATCATTTAAAATTTTAAAAAGCTTTTCTCAGTAGCTGATAGAACAAACAGAAGAATCAATAAAATTTAGATTTGGACAATATGATTAACCAACTTGACCTAAATAACATATAGAATACTTCAAACATCAACTGGAAATTAATTTTTCAGGTATATTCATATGGAACATTCACCAAAAATGAGCATATGCTGGATCATAAATCAAGTTTTACTTCAAATTATTAAAAACATACAGAATGTGTTCTCTAACTTCAGTAGAATTATGCTAAAAATAAGTAAAAAAAGATAATTAGGAAAATTTCTATTGGAAATAAAGTCATATTCTCCTAAATAACCCATGGGTTAAAGAAGAAATCACAGTGAACAAAGGAAAATATTATGAAGTGACTAACAATGAAAATATGACATGTAAAATTTGTGGGAGGTAGTTAAAGTTGTTCTTAGAGGAAAATCTGTAGTGCTAAATGATATATTAAAAAAGAAGATAATTCATGATTGAAATATCTTTCACAAAGTTAAAAAAAACATTAAATTAAATCTAAAGAAAGTAAAAAGAAGGAAACAAGGAAGATAACATTAGAATTTAATCAAATAGAAAAGAAGCATAAAATGAAGGAAATTAATATATAGATAGCTCTATGATAAAATCAATAAAATTATTTGACATTTAGCAAGACTTATCAGGAAGAAAAAAGCCACATATTGCGATTCATAAACAATGAAAAGAAGGACATCACAACAAATCTTTTATAGATAAGAAAGATCAGAAAGGGAAATACTGAATAATTTGTACGAATAATTTTGAAATTTAGGTAAATCATATATATTCCTTGGAAAACAGAACTTACTGAAATGGACACATGAAGAAACAGAAAATCTGAATAGTCCTTCTATATCTATTAAAGAAATAAAATTTATAATTAAAAAATTATCCAATAAATAAAACTCCAAGACAAATGGCTTTAGTGTTGAAATCTTCCAAATACTTAATGAAGATATATACTAATCTTACATACATGCTTTCAGAGAAGAGAGAAGGGGAAAACACTTCTCAACTTGTTTTAGGAAGCCAGAATAACCTCAATATAAAAACCTCACAAGGGCAATATAAGAAAAATAACAGAGAATATCTCTTATGGATGAAAAAATCCCAAATTTTCAGCAAATCAAATGTAGCCATGTATATCAATAAGTAAGTTACAGTTACTCTGGGTTGATTACAGGAATTAAAGGTTAGTTTAATAGTTGAAAATCAATTGATGTCATTCCCCACAGTAACAGAAAAAAATCAAATGATATCTCAATAAAAGCAAAAATATATTTACATAACATAAAGTTAAATTCATAATTAAAAAACTTAGCATACTAGGAATATAAGAGAACTTTCCTAATGTGATAATATGGGTCTATAAAAGTAAAAAAAAATTATTGAATTATTAATAATAATTATTTATTAGAAGCTTTCCCTCTGTGGTTAAGAATGAAAGAAAAATGCCTACCATTACCACATTTACTCAATATTATAGTGGTAGTTCTAGCCAGTGCAAACTGGGAAGGAAAAGAAAGAAAATTTATGATGGTTGGAATGGAAATGAGGAAGAAATAAAAGGAAGAAATAAAACACATGATATGTTTGGTACATAGAAAAATGTACCATAGTACACAGTACATAGAAAAATGTATGTGTAAAGCAATCTATAAATAATTATGATTAATACATGAGCTTAACAAGCCTGCTGAATCCAATAAAAACATACAAAAATTAGTTTAGTTTCTATCTATTAGTAACAATTAGAACATAAACTTAAAAAAACAATATTTCCAAAAGCATTAAAAATGAAGTATTTAGGAATAAATGCTGATGTGCAACAGATTTACACAAAGTTACTGAGAGATATTAATGAATTGGAAGACAAAATTATAAAGATGCTAATTCTTTCTGAATTGATCTCTAGATTAAATGCAATCCCAGCAAAAATGAGCAGCTTTTTTTTTTTTTTTTTTTTTTTTTAGTGAAAATTTGTAAGTAGATCCTAAATTTCATATGGCAATAAAAAAGGCCAAGATAGTCAAGGCAATATTCAAAAAGAACAAAACTGATAGATTTATTTAATTATTGGTACTTTATAATAACACAACAGGGAACAGATGCAAAATAGACAAAAAGATCAATGGAACCAATAGTCCAGAAACAGACTCACATTTAGTCTCTTGATTTTATTGCAAAAGTGCCACTAGGGTGCAAAATGGAAAGAATGGTCTTTCCAATAAATGATTCCGGGTTAACTGACTACCTACAAGAAAAAAAGTATCCTTGACACTTACCTATGCCATACACAAAAACCAATTCCAAGCAGATTGTACATCTAAGTATGAAAAGTAAAACAAAGCTAGAAGGGTAGCATATTTTTATGATCTTGGAAGGCTAACATTTTAAAAAAGGATCTCGTAATCACTAACAATAAAAGAATGAAAAATCAAGCCATAGATTAGAAAATATTTGTTACAGGTATGTATACATATACATACATATATACATATATCTCAGATAAAAGATTGATACATTGAAGTTGTAAAATATTCCTACAAATCAGAAAAAGATGAGTCACAAAATTTTAAAAATGGATAAAAGGCTTTTCAATACATGAAGAGCTTCTTAACTTCATCAAGCAGCAGGGAAATGGAAATTGAGTTAGCACTACATATCTACCAGAATGACTACAAGTGAAAAAAGGAAGGAAGGAAGGAAGGAAGGAAGGAAGGAAGGAAGGAAGGAAGGAAGGAAGGAAGGAAGGAAGGAAGAGAAAGAGAGAAAGAAAGAGAGAGAGAAATAAAGAAAAGAAAATATCAAGGGCTGATGAAGATGAGGGGCAACCGAAACTCTCTACATCAACAGTGAGAAAGTAAAGTGGTACAGCCACTTTTAAACCTGAGTTAATATCTATTATAGCAGAGCATATATACACGCTATGACGTATAAGTTCCTCTCCTATATATCTAAAATAAAAGTGTGCCCAAGTGCTCAAGAGGCTTGTGTAAGAATGTTAATAGTAGCAGTATTCAAATATTCTAAACCAGAAATAACCAAAAAGTCTATCAACAATTGAATGAATAGATAAGAATACTACACAGCAATGAAAAAACTATGAAACTATTTCTACATGCGGAGGAAATGGATGTATCTCACTGACAAATGTGGAAAATATACTGTATTATTATATCAAGTTCAAAACCAGGCAAAATTGCTCTATGGTGATAAAAGCCACAATAGTGATTACCTTTGTGCGGGATAACTATAAGGGGGAGCATGAGAAAAATTTCTTGTTTTGATAAGGTAATATTTCTTCACTTGGGTGGTAGACAACTGTAATTTTTAAAAGATTCATTGAACTATGCACATGACTTCTGCACTTTTTTATATCATTTTTTTTCTAATAAAAGTTTTCTTAATAAAAGAATATTTGGAGAATTTTGAATATTAAAAATGTGATAGAAAAAATAAAATGCTTAATAGAAGATTTGGAAAATAAAATTGAACAAATAGACTAGAAACTAAAGCAAGGAAATGAAAAATAGTAGAAAAAGAAAATTAGAGGATCAGTTCAAATTTGAATCCCCAAAATGGAATTCTATAAACAAAGGATAGAAAAAATAATTAGAATATTAAGAAAAAAAATTCTAGAACTGAAGAAGGAGTTACCAGATTGAACATTAGTGCTAATTACAAGCCCATTGGTATTTCAGAGAAAATACGAAGGACAAAGAAAAGATCCTAGAGAATTAAAAACAGATCTCGCACAAATGATTGGGAATCAAGATGGCTTCAGAATCAATTATCAGAAGCAAAGTGACAGTGGAATAATGCTTTCAAAACTTTAAAGGAAAGGGATTTCCAACCTCAAATTCTTTATAACAGTGAAACTATCAAATAAGCATAAAGGTGGAATGAAGACATGTTCAATAAAGAAAATTTACTTCTCACATAATCTTTCTCAAAAAGCTACTGGAAGATGTGCTCTGCAAAAATTAGAAAGAAAACCAAGAAGGAGGATGACACGGGATACTGCAAATAAGGGAGCCCATAACAAGAGAGGTGAAGGAAATCTCCAGAAAGATGCAGAGGAAATATCCCAGGATCAAAACTATGCACCACACACAGAGGGCAACTAGTACAGATAGATCAGAATGACTCAAGAGTCAACTTGATAATAGCAACATCGAGATATTCGCTGCCATTGTATATATACTTTTAATGTGAAGATAGATCATTTAGTTGGACCTGGCCACATTCATATATGCCTTTGGTTGAGATTGACCATGTGCTGAAGAAGCTCTTGCTCTTCAGTCCATGCTCTGCAGTGTGGATTGGCTGAGCGCTCTCATTTCACCTTTCAGAAGTTTTCTGCTTGAACCTACTCCTGAAAGACTGCAGTAGGGATGGTCATTTTAGAAATAGAAAATACAGAATGACCCATGCTCACCAACCATATTCTGGCAAGGCATCCAGTGCTGGTCACATTGAAGTTCTTCAGTATGTATGGAGCCATACAGGCCAAGTAACCTATTTTCTTGAACAAATAAATTGCAAGAAAAATAAGATGTGAGGGGAGGACCTGTATAGAATAAAATAGACCTAAAAGGCATAGCAATCAAATGCAATGTGTAGACATTGTTTCTTTATTTAAAAAAACAAACTAAAATATTATGACAGGTATGAAACAATTGGAAATTTGAATACCAAAGGTTATTTGATGATATTAAGGAATAATGTGGTAAATTTGAAAGTCTGATTCTATGTTTAATTTATTTCAATCTTGCCTTTAATGTCTCAAAAAAAGATACCTCACAAAATTTTGTATATACAAATGAAAGAAGTGTATCAATGGCTTGGCTAAGTCATTAAACATATTTTCAGTTTTATCCTTAAAGTTTCAAAAATTTTGATTGGAACTTGGCTGGTAAACTCTTATCTTCTTCTTTATCAATCTTGCCAAATAATTGAAAAATGTTTTATTTTTATAGTTTTGAAAATTTATTCAGAATGAAGATAGCATTTATGTTTAAAAGATTTTGGGATGTTAAAATTTCTGTCTGTAAGAGTGTGAATATGAGGGGTTGGGGCAATAAACATGTTTGTATGATGATGAAAACAACTTCCAAATGCACACTTGCCAAAAAGCTTTGTCATATGCTCTTTCAAAATACCTTTTTTATTTCTTTCTTAAGAGAAGAAACTCTTTTTTATCCCAAAGGAAAAAATTATGTGTGTATTTGTTTATTTATTTGGAAATATGTGTGAGGTCACATACTAGTGACAGTTATTTGTCATCACGACAAAGTCCAGAAATCTGAAACTCTTAGTTTCCCTGTTCTTTTAGGTATGTTGTCACTCTGTGTGGTTTGAAGGATGTTTATGGTCATTTCCATGCTCATTAAAAAACATGGTAAAGATTCAACCATACTTTTAAAGTCTAGTTTTTATAAATTTAACGTCATAAATGACATCCTGTTGCACTGTTTTGTTTTATTTATTTTTTTACTTCAACACAATGCTGCACTAGCTTTCTAGGAATGATGCACTAAATGCATTTTATGAGTTGTGCTTTCTTTGTAAACTTTACCATAATTCTTTCTTTTTTAAAAAATCAGTAATTTAGCCATTCCATTAGTGCTTACATTTACAGATTTCCTTCCTAAATATCATTTTTAGTGATTTACTATTGAGAATCTGATGATTTAGTGGCTCATAAAAAATGGCCTTTGGTGTATTTCATTATTAAATTGAATCTAGCAAACACTACAAAGTGAGACATGTAGGAAATATCTATACTTTCATTCAATTCAAAGGCAAATCTTTTGAGGCATAATTTGTTCAAATGTGTCTATTTTTAGATCTTCAGCATTGTTTGCTATGCATTTCCAATAGTGTTGCTAGTACAGGAAGGCATTTTAACTTGCTATCATGTTGTTCTCTATATTATCGTAGCCATTTTTACTGTGGCATAAAAAAGGGGTTTACCCCATGGTGAGTAGTAGCTTTTTGTTTTCTTTTGTTAGAAACTTCAGTATTTTTCATTAAGGTGAGGGAAATTTTGATAACTTATGGGATTGAGCATCTCACAAATTTAAACACTGCTTTAAAAAATTGCAGACATTCTCTTTGATATGTTGAATTATATACGTATCTTGATTATCAGCATGGCTTTATACTACCATCAGCTGACATCTTCGAACCACAACATACACATAGAATTAGGTTCATTGTCAATGATAATAATTGTATATTCTTATTCCAATAGCCTTCTTTACAATTTCAATATTTTTGGCTAAATTATTGTCATACAAATTGTATATTTATAGTTTTTACCTTGTAATGAGGCTAATGAAGAACAGTGGGAGTGAAAGGGTCAGCTCTGCTGTTTTCTTTGGCGTGTGTTCCTTTGTGCTTGTAATGTTAAGATTATCTTTAATCTATGATTTCTTGGCTAGAATATTTTAAAGCCACTTTCTCAAATTAAGAATGTTAACAATAGTTAAAACTAGATTAATATAATCTGTATATTCATTTAATGGTGTTTACAAAAGTGTCCTTTATTACAGTAGATGGAAAGCCACCAAGTGAGGGTGTCACTCAGCGTTTTGGAGTAGAAATTTCCACATTACCTGTGTATTTCAGGTACCAATAATGCAAAACTGACACACAGACCAAGGAAGGACACTAGTGTCAATTCATATATTTCAATATAATATTGTGTAATATATTTCAATAAACCTTAATCATTTTGCCATTTTTATATAAAAACTTATAAATAGAAGTCCCGATATATATATATATATATATATATATATATATATATATATATATATATACATATTTTATTCGCCCAATAAATTGTTACGAATATCCCACCTCGGAGACCCTGCCTTAAAGTTGTGTGTGTGTATATGTGTGTATGTCTGTGTTGCAAAAGAAATGGATCAATATTGATAGACTACTTCTAGTGCCAAACAGTGTGCTATGTGAGTTAATTATGTAACAGCAGATGACAGCAATTGAGTATTGGGTGCCACCAAGCTAAGCCCTTTGCGCATATACCCTGCAGCAACTCTATGATTTAGGTGTCATTATTTACATGTTATGTAGGTGAGAGAGGTTAGGCATTTCCTTGGTTCATTTGGAGACCTGCCATGGGGGAAGGGATGGCTTTCAGTACCTGAAAGTACACCAGCTTGCTCACTCCTTCTTCAGAACCTAGCCTCAACATTGTTGCTTTTGATCTTTCTGAATCTTAACTTCTACAATTCTTTTGGGTTTTAACTAATAATTTTAAAAATAATGGTTATCTATGCATAATGTTAAATAGCTCACTTGTCACCTGTGTCCAAGATGCTTAGGTTAAGGGGTCAGGAACCCAGCTGTCTTCAGCATAATTATATCATTATTGTCTAGAGAATCTGGCAGAAAACTCATGCAAATTATAGTTGAATAAATGCATGAATGAATTGCAAATTTTAATTTGTTGAATGAATGAATTATAAGGACAATAACATAGAAGACTATCTAGAATATATAACTTCTGTCTTTACTGTGCCTCTTTTATAAACAAAACTTTACATGACCTTGAAAATAACAGTATTTTCCCTTACATTTGACTAGTTTTACTAATGTTGTCTTGAGGAAGTCTTCCCATTATAACTTAGCAATTTCCAAATTGGTAATCACTGTACTAGCTGAAGCATCAAGCTTTGCATCCAGGATAAATTAAATCTCAGTTTTAGGTTATGTATTAATTGTATAAACATGAGGAAATATTTGGTTAACTATTGAGAACTCTGAATTCTAAGGGTATTCATTTAGGATTTTACATGAACTTTCAAGTGTGTTTGTAAGAGCATTTGCAGAAATATTCTCAATCTTTTTTGAACGGGGCTCAACGTATTTTTCTTTCTTTACTCTAAAACTCAGCATAATTGGCTCGTGAGTTTTTCTTCCTGTCAGCCTGAGAGGCTGTTAATTTCAACAGGGTTACATGATTTGCTGCCAAACTGAGTTGGCTCAAATTATGGAAAGTCACTCAGGAAGTTTTATGGATAGCAAAAGTTTTTAAGGAGTTCCTTTCAAAATGACCTATAAATGAAGGATTATTTTGTGTTATATATACCTCCTTGTTCCCTAAGTTCTCTGTTTTCTAGAAGAGCTCCTCTGTGAAGCCACCACATGGAATCACAGAGGGCTCCATTTCATGACCCCTCTAGTTGCATTGTATGTTTATTTATAAATTAGATGGAATCCTGGGGAGATTTTTCCTTCAGCTGGCCTACATTTACACAATATATGAGTTATAGATAAATCTAAAACTGTAAGTAAGCTGATAACAAGCAGAAAAAATCTTTTTGGCATAGCATCTTCAAGGATGGAGGAATGTTCATGTAACATAGGAATGAATGTGTTAAAATCAATCTGACTAAATTAAGGATTTCCCTGACAGCAAACTCTACCAGCAAGAATTTTTCCTTTGTCTCATCATGCCCCCAGCTGGCAGACGGGGATCATAATTTGCTTTCAAATATCTTGGCCTGGCCACAGGATCTGGTAATTAAAAGGAACAGAGGACATGGAGATTTCTCTAGTCTGCAACACTCTGGAGAAATAATAATCTTCTTTGCAGGGTGATCTTTGGCTTTGCAACACATGAGGTTAAATTAACCATTCAAATAAAATTCCTTCTCTTCTGAGAACAAGCAATTTATTCAAACACAGTTTATCTGTTCCAAGCTATGGTCTTTTGCATTTTTGCATCCACATTTCACCACTCTCTCTATCCCTCCCCCAACTTCTTGGGTGACAGAGGAGGAAATATAAATTATAGTAAGTGTCCGCATGCTATTTTGTTACAATCTGAATGGTTTAACAAATAGGCCTGTGATGAGAAATAGACTATCTGAATTTTGAGTTTTGGGAGTGTAGCAGAAGCTCTTGGTACCCTGCCCATATTCCCTTGGATTACTACAGTGGTGGCCTGTAGATAGTTTTCTCACCTATTGAGCTTCTTTCATCATGCATGGGGTAGACCACAAGTGCGAGGGACTTAATACCCCTGGAGCGACCGGCAATCAATGACAGGTATGAATTAGCAGGAAAACATTCCAGTGTCCTGGCTTCTCAGAGAGACAATTCTCCATAGACTCTCAAAGGGACCTAAGGGGTAGGCCCTAGGTGCCACTATGATAACATACTCACTAATGCACAATGGCTTCCCTCCTTGTCTGACTTTTATCACTTCCATACAGGGCTTTCTGGGGTCAGCTTTCAAACAAACCACTTGAACTCAAATTTTGTCTCAGGCTCTGCTTTGGGGAAAATCCAAACTAAGATGGCCTGTACCATTGGCCAAAGCAGCTAAGAGCAGACCTGACAAGCAGTGAGAAAGAAAGGCAGGTTTGTCTATAGCCTCCACTCAGGTGCTTGGGGCTGGTTACCATGTCCCTCCACAGTTTAATTTGGTTCTTGCACCTTGTTGACAATTATAACTGTTAGAGCAGAACAGTACCTGGCAAGGCTCCCAAGTGCAGTGAAGCACAGGGTACCACAGGATAGTGGCCAGTGGAGGCTGAGATCCAGGCCTACTTGGCTCTGTCCACTAACTCTGAGACAGGGGCTGGAGCAGTAGAGGAAGGGGAGCTTTTTGCTAATTTGTGCCTCCAGAGGGGCATCAGTCATTTCCCTACAAGGCAACTTTTCTAAGTTTCCCAAAGAGTTTCAAATTTTAGCTGTCTTAGTCCATGGAGGATCACTAAGTGAGTTGTCAACTGTAGCTTCTTCTCTGATTCCTATTTTCTTGAGGAAGATGCTATGTGCTGCCCAGGGGAAGGTCCCAAGGCAATCCCAGGCTCTTTTCCTGCAGGACTTTGCCTTCCAGATATCACCACTTTCGAGGAACTTGTTGACCCAAAAGCCATAAAAAATGTTGTGGGACTAAGGTTACTTTCCACCATCATAACATAAAGACAGTTACAATACAGTATAGGTATTTGATTTTGAGTAAATTGATTTGTATAACCTCATATTCATATTATTAAAAACAACTAATATAAACTATTCTATAGTTTCTGCGAGAACTAAACATGTGTACCAGCAATTTCTCTCTTAGGCAGGGTTGAAGAGCAAAGATTGAATATATTTATACACACAAATAAAAACCATATTAAGATTCATATGAAGCTTCTGATCAAGATGGTGGAGTAAGTAAATATCGTGCTGGCTTCCTCTCGTGATCATATCAAAATTACAACTAAACTACAGAACAACCATCATTGAGAATTGTCTGAAGTCTAGCTGAACAGAAGTCACATAACTAAGGATATACAAAAGAAGTCACAATGAGACTGGTAGGAAAAGTAGAGACGAAGAACAGGCTGGTCCCACACCCAAGTGTGGCAGTTGAAAGTTAGGAGGGATATCTCAGCTACAGAGGTTCCACCCTGAGGACCAAGGGGTCCCAGTCCACACTGGACTCCCCAGCTCAGGGTTCCAGGGCCAGGAAGAGAAGTCTCCAGATCTGGATGTGAAAACCAGTAGAGATTATGGCTGAGTGAGATGGAGGGCTACTAGAGTGCCAGGTGCTCCTCTTAAAGGGCCTGTTCATAGACTCACTGGCTCTGAGCTCCAGCACTTGGGTAGCAGCTCAAAAGGTTCCAAAAACAATTGGGAAGGAATTGAGTTGTCTAGTTCAGAGCGGGGGGTTGGAGGGGCAACTTTCATCCAGACAGAGGTGCTGGCAGAAGCGCCCTCATCTTCAAACCAGTGGGCAGGCAGGTGCCGTATCTGAGTCTCCATCAACTTGGGTAATACTGTTTTCCCTGCCCTGGTGAATTCCCTGAGACCCTGTCCTACCCAACATGCGGGCCCCCCCAAGCTGTTTCCAGTGGCTTTTCCATAAAAATGGCCTGTCTTGGCTCATGTTTTAGACTCCTAAAACCTCTCAAATGTTTACAATCACCAAATAAGCAGCATTTGGCCTCAGTATGCCCTACACTTCTTGTTAAGCAGCTCTAAACCCAGAACTAGTGGTAGCTGGCCTTGGTTCACAAGCTTAGCCTCTCTTAACACCTTGAGGCCCAGCACAAGTGGCAACCATCTGCAGATCACTTTGTGGCTCATAGCAGGAGGCCCTGGGCAAGGCAAAGGCAGCAACTGACCATGGCCTGCAATGGAGCCCCTCTCAAGAGGCTTTAGAATTGACACACCTGATGGCCAGGTTCAGACCACTCCAGAAACCACCCAACCTACCTTACAAATTGCACACCCAAAGAGCAGAATACTCAGGCACCAGAGCCCTGCTAAATCAAATCTTTCTCCATAGGGTCAGCCTCTGCACAACAGTTTCTTCACTATAGCCACAGCCAGTCTTCATATTTAGTCAGCCTGAGTGTCAATCCCTCCCACTGACAGAAATCAAGGCTCAACTACCACAGGAGGGCACACACAACCTACACAATGAACACACCTGGAGCACCCAGACCAGGGAGACTGCACTACTGGGCCCCACAGGACATCTATTACACAAAGCTACTCTTCCAAGACTGGGAGACATAGTAGCTACACCTGATATATAGAAAGAAATACAAAAAGGCAGCCAAAGTGAGGAGACAAAGAAACATGTCCCAAATGAAAGCGCATAACAAAGCTTCAGAAATAGAACTAAACAAAATGGCGACAAGCAATCTACCAGATGTGGAGTTCAAAACACTGGTTATAAAGGTACTCAACAAACTTAGAGGAAGGTTAGATGAACTCAGCAAGAACTTCAATAAAGAGATAGAAAAAATAAAAATAGATATAGAAAACATAAAAAAAAAACTAGTCAGAAATGAAGAATACAATAACTGAAATGAAGAATACATTAGAGAGAATCAACAGTAGATTAGATGAAGCAGAGGATCAAATCAGTGATTTAGAAGATAAGGATCAGAAAACAACCAATCAGAACAGCAACAAGAAAAAAGAATTTTAAAAAATAAAGATAGTTTAAGCGACCTTCAGGACAATATCAAACATACCAACATTCACATTGTAGGGGTATCAGAAAGAGAAGAGAGACAGAGAGCAGGAATTGAAAATCTATTTGAGGAAATAATGATAGAAAACTTTCTTAACCTGGCCAAGTAAATAAACATATAAGCCCAACAAATGCAGAGAATCCCAAACAACTTGAACCCAAAGAGGCCCTCACCAAGACACATCATAATTAAAATGCCAAAGGTTAAATACAAAGAGAGAATCTAAAAAGCAGCAAGAGTAAAGCAATTACTTACCTACAAAGTAGTTCCCATAAGACTGTTAACTTATTTCTCAAAAGAAAACTTGCAATCCAGAAGGGATTGGTATGAAATATTCAAACTGATGAAAAGTGAAGACCTATAATGAAGATTACTCTATCCAGCAAAACTATCATTTAGAATCAAAGGACTGATAAAGAGCTCCTGAGATGAGAAAAAGCTAAAGGAATTCAGCATTATCAAATCAGTATTACAAGAAATGTTAAAGACATTTCTTTAAGAAGAAGAGGAAGAAGGAGAAGAAGGAGAAGGAGAAAGAGAGGGAGAATTGTCAAAAATATGAATAATAAAATGGCAATAACTACATATCTATCAATAATTACTTAAAATGTAAATGAATTAAATGCTTCCATCAAAAGCATAGGGCAGCTGAATGGATAAGAAAACAAGACCCTTACATATGCTGCCTACAGGAGACTCACTTTAGATTGAAGGAGACACACAGACTGAAAGTAAAAAGGATACAAAAAATATTTCATGAAAATGGAGATAAAAAAGAAAAAAGCTGAGGGGGCAATACTTATTCCAGTCAAAATGAAGGCTATAATAAAGAGACAAAGAAAAACGGAGTACTTCTACTTCCGGGTATTTATCCAAAGAAACCTAAAACACTAAATCAAAAAGACATTGGCATCCATGTGTTCATTATGGCATTATTTACAATAGCCAAGATATGGAGGCAACCCGGGTGTCCATCAATGAATGAGTTGATAAAGAAGAAGTGGTACATATATACAATGGGACATTACTCAGCCATAAAAAAGAATTAAATCTTGCCATCTGCAACAACATGAATGGACTTAGAGGGTATTGTGCTGAATGAAATGAGTCAGAGAAGGACAAATACCATATGATTTCACTATATGTGGAATCTAAAAAACAAAATAAACTAACAAACAAAACAGAAACAAACTCATAGATACAAAGAATGTTTTGCTGTTTGCCAGATAAGTTGGGGGTTGAGAGAATAATTAAAGGGTGGAGAGGGATTATAAGGTACAAATTGGTGGTTACAAAATAGTCATTGGGATTTAAAGTATAACAGAGAGAATATAGTCAATAATATTGCCATAACTATGTATAGTGTCAGATGGGTATTAGATTTATGAGGGTGAACATTTTGTAAATAATGTAAATATCTAATTACAATGTTGTACACTTGAAACTAATATAATATTGTATCTCACAAGTAATTGAAAAATAAAAAATAATTTAAGAAATATCTCATACTTCTTCATTTCAAAACTTTCCACAAAGAAATGGTTATTAAGACAGTGTGGTACTGGCAAGGATTAATATATAGCTTAATGGAATAGAATTGAGAGTCCAGATATAGAGTCATATGTCTATGGTTAACTGATTTTCAATAAGGGTTTCAATATCACCCAATGGGGAAAGCATAGTCTTCTTAACAAGTGGTGTAGAGACAATTGGATAATCACATTCAAAAGATGGAAATTAGACCTTTACCTCACACCATATGCAAAAATTAACTTAAACTAAATCAAAGACTTAAATGTAGGAGCTAAAACTACAAAACTCTTAGAAGAAAACATAAAAATAAATCATCATGACCTCAGAGTTTGCTATGGATTCTTAGATATGACACCAAAGCACAAACATCAAAAAAAAAAAATAGATAAATTGGACTTCATCAAAATTAAAAACTTTTGTTCTTTAAAGGACACTGTCAATAAAGTGAAAAGACACTTCACAGAATGGGAGAAAATAATTTCAAATCAAATATGTGATTAAGGGCTTGTATCTAGGATATATGAAAAAAAACTCATACATCTCAATAAAAATTAAACAGCTCACTTAAAAAAAAAAGAATGGCCAATAAGCTTATGAAAAGGTGCGTGACAACAAAACCATAGTGAGATACTACTTTACATACACTAAAATATCTAGAATAAAAAAGACAACAAGAACAAGAATGTGGATCCACTTGGAAAAGTCTGGCAGTTCCAGAAAAAACTAACATTACTATATAACCAGTGATTCCACTACTTAAATATATACCCAGGAGAAATGAAAACATATATCTACACGAAAGTATATATGAGTGTTCACAGCAGCACTATTCACAATAGCCAAAAAGTGGAAACAACTCAAATCAAGTGATGAATGGCTAAACAAAATGTGATATATCCATACAATGAAATATTATTTGGTCAAAAAAAAAAAAAAAAGGAACAAAGTATTGATACATGCCACAGCATGAACCTTGAAAACAGTAGGCTAAGTAAGTCAGTCACCAAAAACCACATATGTAATTCCATATATATAAAATGTCTAGAAGAAGCAAAACCAGAGAGATCAGTAGATTAGCAGCCTCTTAGGGCTGAAATGGGACTAGGAGAGTGATAGGTAAAGAATACAAGATTTATTTTTGATGTGATGAAAATGTTCTAAAATTGACCAAAGATGACATACCTATCAATATCTATGAATATACAAAAAACCATTCAATTTTTACACTTTAAATGAGTGAATTGTGTGGTATGTGAACTACATTTCAATACTGCTGTTTTTAAAAAAGTATGCATTGCAGCTTTATTTGCGATAGCCTCAAATTGGAAACAAACCAATTGCTCATCCATAGTAGAATAGGTAAATTGTGCCACATTATTCAATGGACTACTACTCAGCAATGAGAATAAATGTTACATGCCATGGCATGGACAGATCTCCTAGGAATTACGTTGAGAGAAGGAAGCCACACACAGAGTGTACATACTGTTTCTGTTCACATGAATGTAGTGGACGTTTTGGTGCACCATCCAGAACATCCACACTTTTAAAACTGAAGCGCTCATTGCCCCAAGAACAGGGAGAGTTCAAATCTGCTGCTTGTTGCAAGCCAAGACTCTCCATTCTCTTCTGTTGCCCTGGCTAAAGAGAGCCACCTTGCCCAAGGTAACAGTACATTTCTGGAGATAGACCCACATCCAGCCATTTAGTCAATGTGGTGCCCCCTGGCTCCAGTGTGGGACCACTCTGCAGGGTCATCCCAGCTCTATAGGTCCCTGTGGAATCACCTGAAGCCTTGTGATTGTATCTCAGTTTAGCTTCTCCCTGCTTCTTTTACTCTCACAGGTACTAACACCAAGAACGTTTTCTAAATATATTCCTGCTTGCAAATCTTCATTTCAGCCTCTGCCTCTTGGGGAAATTAACCGAACAATGAAGTTTAAGATCAAACAAAATTAATTGATAATGATAGCATTCAGAACGGTAATTATGTTGGGGCAGGGACAAAGGGTTGTGCTGTTGCAGTTTGGGTAGGGGCACGAGGAAAAGTTGTAGGATCTGAAAATTTCCTCTATACCGATCTAGATGGTGCTTACACAGATGTATATTTATGTAAAAGAAGTCAGTGAGCTTATACTTCAGACTGGTGTACTTTATGAACTTTACTGCATGTTTGTTAAATAACTCTTTTTAGTCTTTGATCCATGGAAACAATTTTACCCTTGTTCTTTGACACACAGAAATAAGCCAATCTGGATAACATGCTCCTTCTTTGCCTTTTGGGGGACTCTGCAGCCTGGTGTGTCCCTCATGTGTTTTGAGCTACAGTGTGTGGGCCACATTCTTTATATCGCAGGGCTGGGTGGGCCACCCCACTGTGCTCACACTGCAGCCTCTTGGGACCTCTGAGAACCAAGTTTGTGAACTCTGCCTCATGAACTTTGTTTTGTGAAATGAGGGAGTCAAATACAATGATGTCTTCTTTTGATATAACTATAGCTTTATTGTTCTTTTTGTAGAAAAATTACATACACATTGCAAAAAAAAAAGAAAGAAAAAAAGAAAAAAAAGCTAAACAGCATGGAAGCATAAAGAAAAGAATAAAGAATTTTGCCTCCTAAGATGACTACCATCAACAGTTTGGTAAATATCCTTCCTGACACTTCTCTATACGGATTACATACTCCATATAATCTCCTCAAAGCCCATTGGTCCACCTTTAAAGTCCATCTATTGCCATGGCCAACAGCTGTGCCTGCCTACCTTTGCTCTGGGGCTCCTCTACCACTGTGGTTAGAGCACCCATGCCCATTCTGGTGCAGGGGTCACTGGAAGCAGAAGGGAATGAACACCCCATGGGACAATTCCTAATCAATGAAGTCTGGATATAGTCGATAAAAATGCCCCTCTCCTGTTCTGCAAGTGGACAATTCTGAGACTGTCTAAACAACTTCTCAGAGGATCCCAAACAGGACTTAGCCCAAGGTGGTTCAACAATTGTCCCTGGGTTGACTTTCCTTTTTTAATTGTTTCACTTTTCTACAGCTCTCCTCCCATGTTCCTGTGATCACTTTCCAAAACAAATTGCTCACAGGCAAGCCTTTATCTCAGCCTGATCTGAGGGGAACCACATACACTAAGACATTGTGTGTGTGAATAAATAAATGATTAAATGAATGTATGTACAATATCAAATAAAGGATCCTTGCTATACACATGATTCTATAACCTGAATTTATACTTTCCATGTCAGTAGATATATATTTATATCCTGATTTCTATAATCAGTGTAGTATTTTATTGTTGTGTATCCATGCTTTACCTCACTTATTAGATGATTTCTAGGTTTTTGCTGCTGTGTCACACAAGTCTCCCCCCTTAAATGGCGATAAGCCAGATAATTTCTAATTAGCTTCAAAAAACCCACTCTAATTGGTAGCTGGAATATCATTTCTCGCAAATTAACTCTGGGCAAATCTATTATCTTGCCTGGGATCCAGTCTCAGCCTGATCCCATGAGACCCTCTGAATTGCGCCATGTTCTGTGGGGTGCATATGAACCCTTATGAGACAGTGGTTGGAGTGGCTATCCGTAGGGTGGGCTTATAACCCCCTGGTGAAATAGCTTCTCTTTGATTGAGGGAGATTCTCCAAAGAAAGAGGCAGATGAGAGCTGTTAGCAGCCACCATTGGGCAATGGTACATAGCCTGGTAAAGTGGGGCACCAACAACATGTGTATAATGTACAGAATTATACATGTATAGAATATTACCTTACTGAAGTGTATGCTCTTGTATAGAATATTACTTCACTGAGAATTATAATACAATTCTCTTTATGATATATATGGCTTTGTCAGTTTCAACCCGCACTTTTGCTATATACTCAGTGAGGCTGCTCCTCCCATTCCATTTCCAAATACTCTGATGAAGACATATTAGAATAAATTTCAATTCAGTGATAGCAAAATCGGCACTTAAGACATAATGAACCATTAGGAACATCATAGTGACTAACAGTTCCTAATGAGCCACAGTCTCTCAAAGCTCCAGAAAAACCAGTTCCTAAAGTCATGAGAGGTCCCTGGGGACTCTCTTACTTTGCCAGAACTGTGCAATTTGTCCCCCAAAGTCCCCGTGCCAACACTTGTTCTTCCCTTCCACGCCAAGCCCTTTGTGCCTTCATGCCTTTGGGCTGCACTCACTGACGCCCCCTAGAAGTCGTGCTGGTGGACGTCAACGTAGTTGCCCAATGCATTAATCGTGAAACCTACGGGGTTTCTCTAACTTGATACCACAGCTCTTCTGGCACTTTTGGGGAATAGTGAAGTTAAGTTTTACTCTGCTTCTTCATCTTCTGGACATCCCTTGGGTTGCTGCTGCTCTCCTCTGAACGAGCCGCTTCCCCTGCCTCAGTTTCTCTCTGACATTGTGCATCCAAGCTCATCTGCATCTTTGTGAGTGAGCTTGCGGAGGAACTTGTCATCCAGTTTGTTCTCAGTTCTCCTAATTGAAAGGAAGCAGATGCTAAGAGGAAAAACTGCAAAGAACTCCTCCTACATCCCTAGCCTCTCTGAGATAGCTGTACCACTGGAGGAGGGTGAGCAATGCCCACCTCATGGGGCTTCAACAAGCTGATGAATGGAGTGTTCCCAGAACAGTGTCTGGTTTGTTGTAGAGTCTTAATAAATGTGTACTGTTATTGACGTAAGGTCACCCAAATACTATGCTTTCCTGCCTCTCATCAAGTTTCATGGTAAAGATGGATTTTTTTTTCATTTGTCTATGTCTCTATTGAATTAAAAGTGTTTGGCTTGATAAGGGCAGCCTTTGTGAGCATTGGTCCAAGACTATCCTGGCGCTGATACTGCTGGCAAATAGGAGGCAGGTGGGACACAGCTGAGCTTGAGGCAAGCAGTGTGAGTTTTACAGCTGGATAGAACTGCATTGGAATTCTGGCTAACTCACTGGAACCTCAGCTTTCTCATTAGTAAAATGGAAAAGCCGTATCTCTATCATAGGGATATTATGGGGTTAAATAAGGAAGTAGAACCTGGTGGAAGAGTGTAGTACCTTCTAGGGCCAAATTGCCTGGCTGTAGTTCCACCATTTATCAGTTGTATAGCTGTGGATGAGCTACTTAATCGGTCTGTGCCTCATTTTTTTCCACCTAAAAATGGGCTAACATTTACTTTGTAGTATATTTAATGAGTTAACATTTATGCCAAGCATTTACCTTTGGTAAGCACTTAATAAGCATGAAGCTCTTTGTAGATATTATATAACTATTATATTGCTATTATTATAAGTATTAATTAATTATTAACATAAAAATGAAGGTGATGACAAGTAGTGAAGACATATTTTAGTTTAATTTAATATAAAATATTAGTTGTTTTATTTGCCCCAAATTTGAAATAAAGCAAGTCTTCATGAAATAAAAATGAATTCAGCAGTGTGTAATTTCAAAGCTGACAGGCCGAGGGATGTACACTAGTTTATGCTGTTGCCATATGGCTGGTAATTAGAGACACTCACCTCCTTTTGGATTAATGTTGACTTATGCAGGCTTTGTACTGTCAATTTCTTCAGGAACAATTGCATATAAAAAGCTCTTGGAGGCTGTCTGACATGGAGGAGGCACTTGTCGAATGGCAATTATATGAAGGTGTAGTCTTCAGTCAGGTACCAAGGAAATCACTTGGGTTCTCACTAGCTTAGTTGTGCCTAAGTCCTCTTCAACCAGGATATGGGGACACCCTAGGAATAGAAAGGTGGGTGACATCATTATCCCAATATTACCTGTCAGCATGGAGTTTCTTTCTCTGCAAGCCTCTCACTTTCCCCTGTTGCTGTGCACTCTTCCTGTGTTTTTTTGCTGCATGAGTTGCTTCTCTGACCACATTCCAAATGCTCTGACTTTGGGTTGTACCTTTTCTCTCACACTTGTTGCATTGTCTACCAGCACTGGGTATACAGTTAATATGCAATACATTCTTATTGACTTAAACATTTCTCAAAATTTGGAGCAAGAAAGGGGAAAGGCTGTATTTGAAAAACTTATTTATTCAGGACACATTCATTATTTGTAAATGTGTGTCACTATTCACATCTATATCTTCTGCATGCCTAATAAAAGGCATGAACGAGGACCATCTACTTCCCTTCCTGATCTAGTCTCAGGTGGGGCACAGCCACAGGTTCCATTTCCAGCAGCTCCTCAGATGCTTCATGTGATCTGAAGCAGCAGTGGAAGAGCTAGGGTCTCAGCTTACTCCACCTTCTATTGCCCTTCAGCCTGGTTCCCCATTATCTTCATCTGGGTTCTCTCAGAAGCCAATACAAGATGATGATTTGTGAACAGTGTTTGGGTGTGATGCTGGGAAGCATCAGAGGTTGGGAAGTGCAAGGCAGAAGTGGGAAGGCAGCCAGAAGAGTTATTTTACTGAGTCCGCTACCATTGTGAGCACCTGGGGAAATGTGGTAAAACTGGCACTGGAGTTTTTCTGAGGGGCACAGAGTTGGCCTATTTATCCAGAAACTTCCATTTTCCATTAATTAAAGGCTTCCATGGTACTTTAGGCCAGCCCCTCACTGGCCAGCTCGGCTGCAGCCAGGAAAGCTCCAGGCAGAGTGACAGTGGCTTTCAGTAAGAAGTTGACAGTTGGTATGGAAACAAAGAAAGCTGAAGGGGTGTGGACAGAGCACCAATGGTGTCTGATTTGTCCTTTAAGGAAGAGTGTATATAGAAACATTTTAACCATAGGCATGTTCTTAGGATGGAATGCTCTGGTTGTGTATTGCTGTGTAATTTTATACCAAAATTCCCTGGCTTAGTCTCCAACTACCCTTTTTATTACTACTCATGGTTTCTGTGGGCCAGGAATTCAGGAAGTCCTCGCTGAGTACTTCTTTCATGCAGTTGCGATTAGTTAGTGGCTGGAGCTGGCAGAGCAGATGGATGGCTGGAGCAGCTAGAGATGGCTGGGAATCTCTTTCTCCATGTGTTCCATCTGCATGGGCTTTTGGGCTTCTTCACAGCATGGTGGCCTCTGGGCCAAGGGGCTGCTAACCTGACGGCTGAGCCTACAAGAGTAGGTGTGGAAACTGCATTCCTTTTTATAACCATGCCTCAAAAGTCACTTCTGCTGGACTCTTGGTTACAGGCTCATCACAAGCCAGCTGACATTCGAGGGCAAGTGAATTAAACTTCATTTCTTGATGGGGGCGTGGCAAAGTTCTCGAAGAGCATATGAGACAGGTAATAATGAAGTGGCCCTTTGGAAAATATAACCTGCTGTGTGTGTGTGTGTGCGTGTGCACGCATGTGTGTTCATATTAGTTAATATTGCCATCTTTCATTACCTATGAAATAAACAATACCCATAGAATAGCAAATGAGCATGGGCCAGCACAAATGTATTGACTAATAAAATATGCAAAAATGTTTAAGTTTGGTAACTGTCTGAGGCTGTCTACCCACACCCACTGGCCTGAGCTATCAGTAGAGCTGTTAAATTTCTCAGTCAGCTGGAATGTGTGTGTGTGTGTGTGTGTGTGTGTGTGTGTGTGTGTGTGCATGCACACACACACACACGTGCATTCTTAGATGAGACAGTATTGGCTAATGATTATCAGCAACTTCGGAAATGAAGGAAATCAGTGACACAATAAAAACTCTAATTGCTTGGCAACAGTGTTTAGGCCTCATTAGGCAGATTTGTAATAGCTTCAAGAGAAATAAACTCCTGTGTCATTAGATAACAAGGCAAGAAATAGGTTATTTCCTTTTGAAAGGTATGAAAGCTTCCAATTGCCTGATATATTTGCCTAGTAGATTATTTTCTGTCATCTCAGTTAATTGAATTTTATCCCTTGCTCTTAAAATCCTTTCCTTCAAATAAGGTTACAAAGTTCAGAAAAGCCATATTTTAAATCACAGTCACAGAAGGCAGAAATCAACCTTATCTAGACAAAGTGCTTCAGGAGGAAATAAAAACCCCCAAACCTTTAGAAGTTTACCCTTTTCCTGTACACTCGGGTGACTTGGCATTTTGTGCCAAATACATCTTTGTAATATAGCACCCAATTTAGATTTTAAAAGAAAACTAAACATTATTTATTGTTTTATCTATATTTTTTCTGTGGGAATTCATCAAAGCTTTCGTTGTCAGAAAGTTTTTATTTTAGCTGAAAAAGACAAAAATCAGAACTCAGGTTTGGTTCCAATAAAAATTTAACTTGCAATATATTTGGCAGAATCCTGCTCTCAATCTTTCTATGACATATTTCAAGCCTGCCCTCTCATTTTTTTTTTTGTAAGCTCTTGTGTCTTTCCAGATTATGCACACTACACACACACACATACACACACACACACATCCTTTACATTTCACACTACACGGTACATGGTCAGGAATAATGTGGTACATAAATTGTGCTGGCTGGAAAATTACTGCTTGGCTATCGCCCATGGGAATAAAGGCTATCACCCATGGGAACATAACATTCTAACAATAAGCTTTCTGCTTCTGTACCCCTCACTTACTCAACTGACCTGTGGGTTGACAGTTAGTAAAAAGAAGAAAAACAGACTTGTTTGTTCAAACAGGATGAAGAATGGGGTTTAGGGCTTAAAAATCCTGTACCTCTACATTTTGGGGCTGCTTAATTTGGGGTCTGCGTACCCCTGGTAGACCCAGCTGGCTGAATAGTGTGTTTCCTATAACTCACTGGTTTCTGGTGGTCCATGTGTCTATTGGGGGCTGATGGCTACAACATTTGGAGGCCCCAGTGAGATCTCAGGGGGTGGCCCTGAGATCTAAGACTGGACCAGCCTCTGAAGAGGTTGCTGTCCCTGTTACGGATTCAGAGGGGTGGTGAACTTGAGACAACCCTTGAATGCCGTGATGGGGTCAATGCAATCGTCAAGGATGTAACCTTTAGGACACACTCTTTGTTCCTGATCCCAACGGGAATCTCCGAGGGCTTGACGTCTGGATAAAAGGTACCCTTCTGTTTCTGTAGACTGGTCATTGGGAGTCTGTGAAGAGACTGAACGTAGTCATATCTCCCGGACTGTGGCCAGGCCACAGGGCGCCACCTCCTGTGCCCTGTTATTGGGTTCTGTCTATTGTCTTTGGTCTTGTCTAGGTTGTAGGTGGCGGACCTCTTTGGGTCCACCTACATCCCAGTAATTGTTCTCATCTGAGTGTCTGTCTTGTGTTTTCCACACAAGCGATGTGGGGAGGCCCGGGTTCACAGAAGACACCTTTGGGGTGTCTCCTGCGACATTTCAAAGAAGGGTTTGTAGAGGGAGCTGACTATGGCATAAAGTTTTCTCCGGGCAGACTAAGGACATTGTGTGAAGTCGAGTTGTCATCTTTCGGTGTAAACTGGCCTCCAGAGGGTTTCTTTGACAGGGGTTTAGTGAGGAATATTTGGAAGATTGTTACGGGAGACCCAGGACATCCTGACCAGTTTCCCTACATCAATCAATAGTTAAACCTTGTTCAGAACCCCCCTCCTTGGCTCCACCAGTGTGCCTTTTCTCCAGGGGCATGAGCCTTAGTTGTGGGCACTCCGAAATATATAGCAACAGAATCTCCAAGACAGCCCAGTCTCTCAGTCCTCCAATCTCCACTCAGGAGAGTGACTTTCTCCCACCCTATAATCCAGGACAACAGAGGCCAGATAGCACCGTCTCACCTCCTCAGAGGCGGGCAGGTAACCCCTATGGGCCTCCCACGCCCGCTCCCGGTGGGGCACCAGTAGATACCACTGCCCCGGGCATCCTCCTCTTGCGATAAGCACCACCCCAGGGGCATCACACAGACAGGTCCTTTATAGTTTACGTGCCTTTCTCAACTAGTGACCTGTACAACTGGAAGTCACAAAATCCGCCTTTCTCTGAGAAACCCCAGGCATTAATGGGACTCTTAGAGAGTGTCTTTCAGACTCACCGCCCCACTTGGGACAATTGTCAATAGATTTTAGTTACCCTCTTCACCGTGGAAGAACGTGGATGCATTCAGGTGGAAGCATAAAAGATAGCTGAGGGAGGGAGGAGAGTTGAGGAAGCATGGGAACAGATTGAGGAGGAATTTCCCTCCACCCGCCCAGACTGGGGACACAATTCTCAGGCAGGGAGAACGGCATTAGATCAGTACCACCAGGTTCTAATTGGGGAAATTAGGATGGCTGCTCATCAGCCAACTAACCTTTCTAAGGTAACTGAAGTTATACAGGAACCTCAGGAATCTCCCAGAGCGTTTCTTGAATGACTACAGGAGGCATACCAGGTATACACTCACACTGATCCTGAGGCCCTTGAGAACCCATAAGCAATTAATATAGCCTTTGCTACTCAGGCAGCCCCTGATATCCGGCATAAATTGCAAAAATTAGAAAGTTTTGCAGGGATGAACCTGTCCCAGTTTGTCAAGATAACCCAGAAGGTGTCCAACAACAGGGAGGCACTAGATGACCCCAAACGTATGGCTAAAATAATGGTAGCTGCCATACAGGAGGAGAGACCAAGGAAGACTAGGACATGACAAAGGAGGTCAGAAAAAGGCCCACATAAGGGTCGCACACCCCTAGGAAAAAATCAATGTGCCTACTGCAAGAAAGAAGGCCATTGGAAGAATGAATGTCCTGAGAAAGACACGCAAGACCAGGGAAACTGCAAGGCTAAAATCCTCGTCACTGAGGAAGAGGACTGACGGGGATGGGGCTCCTACACGCTAAGCCCCCAGGAGCCCAGGGTAGTCTTAAAAATTGGGGGCAAAACTGTTAACTTCCTGGTGGACATAGGGCCTACCCACTCAGTGTTACTTGACCCAGGGGGACCAATCTCCAAACGAAAGACCACCATCCAAGGGACCCTGGGCAAAACACGAGAATACCCATGGACCACTGAAAGGACTGTAGATCTGGGGCAAGGGATAGTGACCCATTCTTTCCTTGTAATTCCAGAATGTCCGGCCCCACTTCTCAGTAGAGACCTACTCCAAAAGTTAAGGGCTACTATCACATTCAGAGATAGTACATCTCAGATGTCCATGACTGCCCCGTCAACTCTCTTAGTTACCTGTCCTCTGTCTGAAGAACACCTCCTCTATGAGATGGAAGAAAATGTAGACCCGTCCACAGAGCCCTTACTAGACAGACTCTTGATAGAATATCCAGGGGTATGGACTGAAAGTGATGCCTCAGGGTTGGCTAGGCACCAAGTCCCTGTAGTGGTGAGGTTAACCGCTACCATGACCCCTGTCTGGGTTAAGCAATATCCGGTTGACCAAGATGCCAAAATCAGTATAGGGAAGCATAGCCAACAGCTGCAGGAAGCAGGGATTCTCATGCCATGCCAATTGCCGTGGAACACTCCCTTGCTCCCAGTCCAGAAGCCTGGTACTAAGGATTACTGGCCAGTACAAGACTTAAGAGAAGTGAACAAGAGGGTTGAAACCATCCACCCAACTGTACCCAACCCGTACACTCTCTTAAGCCTGCTACCTCCAGAGAGAACTGTTTATACTGTATTAGATTTAAAGGATGCTTTCGTCAGCATTCCCCTAGCTTCCAGCAGCCAGCCTATCTTTGTCTTTGAGAGGACAGAACCAGAGGAGGGATTTTTGGGCCAACTAACCTGGATGCATTTACTGCAAGGATTAAAAAATTCTCCTACCCTATTCGATGAGGCCCTAAGTGCAGATCTCGGTCCCTTCCATCAACGTAATCTTGATCATATGTTTCTCCAATATATTGATGATTTACTATTAGCAGCTGAAACTGAGGAGATCTGTCTCGAGGCAACCAGGGACTTACTCAGCACCCTAGAGGCATACGGATACCGAGTCTCCGCTAAGAAAGCCCAGCTGTGCACCCAGTCGGTGGCCTACCTTGGGTATACCCTCAATGGAGGAAAATGGACTCTCTCCTGGCAGAGGATTGAAGCCATTCTTCAGATTCCAGTACCCACCACCAAGAGACAGGTAAGAGAATTCCTTGGGGCCGTGGGCTATTGCAGACTTTGGATTCCTGGGTTCGCAGAAATTGCAAAGTCCCTGTACTCGGCTACAGGAGGAAATCAGCCCCTCAATTGGACAGAGACAGAACAGAAGGCCTTTGACCTTCTCAAGCAGGCACTCATATCAGCCCCAGCCCTTACTCTTCCAGACATCACCAAGGGATTTCATCTTTTTGTGAGTGAGACCAAGGGAATCACCAAAGGGGTCCTAACCCAAACACTAGGCCCACAGCGTTGACCAGTAGCCTATCTATCAAAGAGACTAGACTTAGTGGCCTCTGGATGGCCACCCTGCCTATGAGCCATAGCAGTGATGGCTCTCCTAGTCAAAGAAGCTGACAAACTCACCCTTGGGCAGAATCTAGACATTACTTCCCCTCACACGGCAGAGGCCCTTCTCCGCAGTAGCCCAGAACGATGGATGACTAACCCCAGAATCACTCAATACCAGGTTCTCCTCCTCAAACAGCCAAGGATCAACTTCTCCAAAGCTACTGTCATCAACCCAGCCAATCTGTTGCCAGACCCAGACCCCAAGACCCCTATTCATGACTGCATAGATTTCACCGATGCTGTGTGTTCTTTGTGGCCAGACCTCAAAGACTCCCCTCTGCCTGAGGCTGATGAAGTTCTGTTCATGAATGGGAGCAGCTTCATGCAGGAAGGAAGAAGGTACGCTGGGGCAGCGGTCGTAACTCTAACTGGCACCATCTGGTCACAGGCTCTTCTCCATGCGACTTCTGCTCAAAAAGCTGAACTCATTGCCCGCACTGAGGCACTAAGATGGAGAAAGGATAATATACACTGACAGCCAATAAGCCTTTGCCACATGTACACGGAGCCATCTACAAGGAAAGAGGGCTTCTGACTTCAGCTGGGAAGGACATCAAGAACAAGGAGGAGATCTTAGCCTTACTTGAAGCTATATGGATGCCTCTGGCTATTGTTTATTGTAAAGAGCATCAAAAAGGGAATAGTCCTGAGGCTGAGGGAAACCGATGAGCCGATGCAGAGGCAAGAACAGTGGCCACAAGGCCAGTGGGGCTCCCACCACATCTACTGACTGTTGTCCTTTACCCAGAACTGCCTCCATCTCAGACCTAAATGGCAGAAGAGAACATATATTTTCAAGACAAGGGAGCCACTAGGAACCAACAGGGGTGGTGGATGACCCCAGATGGAAAAACTGAGCTCTCACAGACCCTTGGAAGGACTCTCCTCCACCAACTACACAGACCACACACCTAGGGTGAACTAAGATGCTCCAAGCTTTAGACCCCTACTTTCACTTGTTAGAAGGGAGAAGAACCGCAGAGGAGAATGCCTCACGATGCCCGGCTTGTGCCCAAGTTAATCCAAAGAAGGAGAAGATGGAATAACCTAGGCATAGGGAAAGAGGAACTTATCTGGGGGACCACTGGGAAGTCAATTTCACTGAGATAATCCTGACTGTGGGGGGCTACAAATATTTACTTGTTTTTATAGACACCTTTTCAGGAGGGGTAGAGGCTTTTACCACCAAGAAAGAGTAGTTACTAAGGAAATACTACAAGAAATCCTCCCTCGATTTGGTCTCCCCGGAACTTTAGGGTCGGATAACAGGCCAGCCTTCATAGCAAAGGTATCAACAATTGGCTAGCTACCTAAATTTGCAATGGAAACTCCACTGTGCCTACTGGCCCCAAAGTTTGGGCCAAGTAGAGCAAATGAATCAGACCCTAAAAGAGACATTAGTCAAGTTAGTATTAGAAACTGGTGGGACATGGGTAGAACTTCTCCCCTTTGCTCTTTTCTAAGCCAGGTGCACTCCATATATTAATGAATTCACCCCATTTGAAATTTTCTTTGGAAAACTCCCACCTTTAGTACCTAGAATAGAAGATGAGAAAAAGGCAGAACTATGTAAACTTGTCTTACTTAAGTCTTTACAGGCCCTTCGAAGTGTACAGAAGGAGATTTGGTCCCGGGTTCGTGCTGCCCACTTAGCCCTGGGGGATGGCCTTCTCCACCAGTTTCAGCTTGGGGACTCTGTGTGGATCTGGAAGTTCACTTCCAAAGGACTAGAACCCAAATGAAAAGTACCCTTTACTGTCTACCTGATGACGCCCACTGCATTTAAAGTAGATGGCATCCCATCATGGATTCATCACTCCCATGTGAAGGCAGCACTAGAGTGGACAGCTCAGGAAGACAAGCCCTTAACACTAAGACTCAAGCATACATAAGTCTAACCCTCTGTTTCTTCCTTTTTTCCTCTTTAGCCCAGGCATACAGAAACGTACACTGGCCTAGAGTATGAGAGCTTATAGTAACCAAGACTGGTGAAATTATTGCCCAGAACATCACCAGCCACAGTACTCCAGAGATCCGAGTAGACTCGTGCCAGCTTGCCAGAGATTCCCTAGCCATTGCAACGGCTGGACACCACCTTGGATCGGGATCTTTCCTAGGCAGAGGAGCATACTTAGGCTACAAGGGGGGGACCTGGCTGTGGCATATTATCGGCTGAGAAAAGCCTCTTAGGAATAAGACTCTATTCTATATTTGTCCTCAAGGACATTACCCAGGGATATCTGGCCACATGGGTAATATGGAACTTGAATGTGAGGGCCAAGGCCAATTTTCTTGTGCTAACTGGCATTGTGAGACTATCTCCACTATAGATAATTATAAAAAACAGAATGATGATCATATTAGATTAATAAGAGGACCAAGCCCCTCCACATGCTCTCTTGGGTCTTGCAATCCTATCATAATCACCATCAAAACTGGTAGCCCTGGGGGACAACACTATTGGCTCACAGGACAGACATGGGGTATCAGATTATATAAAACCAGGTATGATTCAGGATTATATTTTACTATACAGGTTAAGGACCCTCCCAGGAAAGCTAACCCTATAGGACCCAACAAACCACTTCTAGTTCCAGGACTACCCCAAAGTCTTACACCTAAGAAAACTTCTGTTTCTGGAGCAACTCCAACTCCATCTCTAGCCCCTCTAGGTAGTAGCCTAATAGCTATTAAACCCTAGGCATTCGACCAGCCACAACCGGAACCAGAAGGAACATTAATAACTATGTTAATGACAATACACAAGGTCTTAAATAAGACCACCCCAGACATAGGACAAGATTGCTGTTTGTGCCTAAACCCCAAACCCCCTTATTATGTTGGGGTAGGAACTCCCCTAAACTTAACTGAGCTCAGCAGCGCATGAGGCTGTGAATGGGAAACTCCTCAACTCACCTTAGGGGACATACAAGAAAAAGGAACCTGCCTAATTTCAAGAACTATTCCAAGCTGTTGGCACAGTCATCTGACTTCGATAACTGTAATTGTACTATTGAAGTACTTATCTTAGGGGGTAAATACTACTATAAGGCTCCAAATAATACTTGGCTGGCATGTGATAGTGGGCTCACTCACTGTGCTGCATTCGATCTTTTCAACTCAGGTGAGACTAATATTTGTACCCTGGTCTTTGTACCTCCTCCCACCAAGTGTCCCTTTACAATGGTCCGGAAGACAGACTCCACTTCTTCCACCAGGACAGGCTAGGGAAATGGGCCATACCAGTCTTAGTATCCCTTCTTGTAGGACTCGGAATAGCAGGCTCTGCAGCTGTAGGTACTACTGCTTTCATCAAGGGAGAAAATGAATTACGTGAAATTGGAATACAGATAGATAAGGATATCAAGACCTTAAAAGATACCATCAGCAGGCTAGAACTTCAAGCTGATTCTTTAGCAGAAGTAGAAGAGGTTTAGATTTATTATTCTTAGAACAAGATAGATGATGTATAGCTCTAGGTGAAACCTGTTGCTTTTATGCCAATAACTCTGGAATAATTAGAGAAAGTTTACTACTAGTATAGAGAAATTTAGATGCCAGGGAAAAACAAAGACTAGAATCAAATAACTGGTTTCATAGGATGTTCAATAGGATAACAACCATGGATAACAACCATGGATAACAACCCTTCTATCTGCTGTAGCTAGACCTTTAATCCTCCTCCTCCTCTGGTTAACTTTTGGCCCATGTTTCCTCAATTTCTTGTTTGCATATATAAGGAAGAGAACTAATTCTATTAAACTTTGAGTATTACAAAATAGAAGCTATGAGCAAATTCCGCATGAAGAATCAAGGATTTGATTTTTTGCTAAGGCCAGTAGGGAATGTGCTGGCTGGAAAAGTACTACTTGACTATCGCCCATGGGAACATAGGCTATCACCCATGGGAACACAACATCCTAACAATAAGCTTTCTGCTTCTGTACCCACCGCTTGCACAACCGATCTGTTAGGTTGACAGTAAAAAGAAGAAAAATAGACTGTGTGTTCAAACAGGATGAAGAATGGGGTTTAGGGCTTAAAAATCCTGTACCTCTACATTTTGGGGCTGCTTAATTTGGGGTCTGCGTACCTCTGTCAGACCCAGCTGGCTGAATAAAGAGTGTATTTCCTGTAACTCACTGATTTCTGGTGTTCCGTGTGTCTATCAGGGGCTGGTGGCTACAACAAAATAAGCTCATCTTTTCTTCTTAAATGCTCAAAAGTGAGTCCCTTATTGCTATCAGTCATGGTTGGGCCACCAGCGTGCAGAACACAGAGTTCTGGTATGCTGCATTAGGGAGAGAAGAATAGAACTTGATATGGCCAGTCCTCTTTCCTAATGTGAAAAAGCCTTGGCCTGCTTTACCATGCTGGATATGTGGAAGGAGGAACCAGAGAGAGAGGGAGAGAGGAAAAGAGGGAAAGAGAAGGGGTTGGGGGAGGAGAGAGAGAGAGAGAGAGAGAGAGACTGAGAGAGAGACCAAGAGAGAGTTGGAGAGAGAGTTGGAGAAAGAAGGAAAGGCACTAGCAAGATGAAGCAAGAGGGTCAGGCCTCCTTCTTGTGGGCAAGGTCTTGGGCCAGCTTCTACTGTTGACCTTCTGACTGGAAGGACAAGAGAACCACACAAACGCACCCCAATCTGTGTCTTGGAAACTGACTAATTTTAGTGAGGTTCCTCCTTTGAGAGAGGGGGAAGTGTAGAGCCAGGAGGGAGTTGGGTGAGACATCCCCATCTCTAGAGATCTAAATCAATATAAATTCATTACATCCTTCTCCCGAGGTCATTTGTATTTTTAAGCCTCTATTAAAGAAATTTGAGGAGGTAGAGAGGAAGAATTTGGGCCCATTATAGTCTTCCATTCTGCCCTAGGGGTGTGACTCCAGTTTGAGTCAATAAAGAAAGGCCCATTTAGTGATTTACAAAGCTGGGGCTAAAGAGATTGGTGTCAGCCTGGAAGTGCCTAGGAGGAGGGGTGGTCAGATTACCTCCTCTTATCTCAGCACTGAATTAAAGGTCAATACCTTGGATTCTCCTGCAGTAAGTAGTTGTACAGAAAGTATAGATTTTCTGCTATATAAGCTCAACTCTCCCTATTGTTCGCCCCTATCAGGCGAATTCCAAACCCATCAAAACATATTACAGAGAGCCAGTCTTTAATAAGCACTGCACACAGTGTTTTTGAAATTTAGGCAGATGTTAGGCAGCATCCTCTCCCCTCCCCCACCTTGCCTTCCCTTTCCCTTTGACAACAGACCCTGACTCATTGCAGCACAGTAAAGCACCACACTACAACTCACACTTACAGTTTTGTATTCATCCATTGCTTTTTTTTTTTTTAAATTAGCTTCAACTATATGGTACATTGGTTAGACATTTATATAGTTTATAAAACACTACCCCTAATTATTTTATCTTCCCTCTGGCTCATAGTCATCCACTGCTATAGCTGTTCTGGAAAATGATGGATGATGGGTAAGCCACATCTACCCTGGAGATTCAGCACATGGAGAGAGTACATTTAAAGTGTGTTGATATTTATAAAACTAGTGTGATTATTAATTTTATGTGTCAACTTGGCTGGGCTCAGATAGTTCATAAAAAATTATTCTGACTGTTTCTATGAAGGTGTTTTTGGATAAGGTTAACATGTAAATTGGTAGTTTGAGTAAAGCAGATTGCGCATCCCAGTGTGAGTGGGCCTCATTCAATCTGTTGAAGGCCTGAATAGAAGAAGATGTACCTGGTTGGGTCCTACCTATGGTCATACCTATGGATTCCTGATGCAGCAGTGCAGAAAGAGTCCTTGAGTTTTATAATAGGTTAAAATGTTTATATTATGTTCTAAAACCATTATTTATGTATCTATATGGTAAGGCCAAAAGGTCAAAACCAATAACCAATGTTTATATCATTGTCATTATGTAATTATTTGGTGTTCACTAATGTGTTAAATATAGGGCTATTATATGTATTCCTCTGCATTCCCCATTCTCAAGGTAGACTCTTTTTTGCTTCAAGGTGGTGGGGGTGGGGGACCCACTGGTTCCTTTAAGCCAGTGGTTCTCAGCCTTGGCTGCACATTAGAATCGCTGGGGAAATTTTAAAACTCCTAACGAGTTGCACCTGACACCAATTAAGTCAGAACCTCTCAGGGAAGAAGCCAGGTACTGTCACTTTTGTAAAGCTCTCTAGGTGTCCTATGTGCAGCCCCGGTTGAGAATTACTGCTTCACTCCTCAAGGGTTTGACATACTTCTCATTCCTGCTTTGCCAAGCCTGACACCTCCTGTCAGGCAGAAGGTGCTGGTGTGGTAGAAATACTAGGTATGTGGCATGGAGGGAGTAAGCAAGAGTAAAAAGAATGGGAAGTAGAAGGGAAGAAAAAGGAGGCTGAGGTAGAACTGGGGCAGGGACCATGCTGGGAGAGTAAAGCCTCCATACCAGGCCAATACTAATCTTCAGGGCAGTGCTGGGGAGCTAAGGGCTGAGCTCTATAGATGAGGGGTGTGGTTGGGCTCTTCAAAGCAGAAGCAACCACTGAAGAGAAGGTTAGTCTGGTTGGCTTTAGTGCAGGAGGGATAATGTGAGATGGGGTTAGGAATTTTGCTGAAGAAAAGTGGGAAGATAAAGATTTAAAGAGTCTGTTGAAAAGGGAGTCGGAGGGAGAAAAGAGGGCCAGTAAGGCATCTGTGGGGGAGAAGGGAATAAAAAGGATAAAGAAGTAAGACTGTTCTGGGCAGGGGTCTCCACATCCCAGGTTGTGGACCAGTACTGGTTCGTGACCTGTTAGGAATCAGGCCTCACAGCAGGAGGTGAGCAGTGAGTGAGAGAGAAAAGCTTCATCTGTACTTGCAGCCACTCTCCAGTGCTAGCATCACCGCCTCAGCTCCGCCTCAGATCATCAGGCATTAGATTCTCATAGGAGCACCAGTCCCTGCTGCCAAAAAGATTGTGGACCACTGGTTCTGGGAATATAGGGAGGTCTGACTGTTCTTGAGGGCCCTGGAGCAACAGGTACAGCTGTGATTTCTCCCTCTCATCTCCTGGCCTTCCACAAGGCAATCTTTAGAAACAGAGGGCCTGGGAGGAAACGGCTGGACTCCATGTAGGTAGGAATCTTCTTTAGGCCCTCAAAATGGGCCATGAAGTCCTTCCAGGCACCTAGGCTCAAATATACAGAATAGGTCAAGGATATCATAAGCCAGGAAACCACAAAGGTGAGTTTGTGCCCTGTAAACCAAGGTTTCTTCTCCAAGAAACTGTCAGAAGAGTGTCATCTTTTCAGGGAGTATCTCCAAGTACCCAGGCTTCAGTTTCTCAGTCAGAGCTGTAGCAAATCCTGGCCAGATTCATGTAGATGTCCATAACACCATTATCTTTTTCAGTATCCTGCCAGCTTATCCTTCAGCCATTCCAGCAGACTCAAAGTCTGATCTTTGACTCCTTACCTCAGTGAGACCACTATGATCTGTTTAGTCTTCAGTTCTCTGTAATGTGGCCTAGAAAGTACCTCCAGATAGACAGCCAAGGCAATCACCTTGTGGGTTTCCTTTTCCTCTGGGACCACAGTCTTGTAATGAAGTCCAATGTCTGAAAATAGTTTTTTTCCAGTTATATATATGAAGTTAAAAATAGTATTTATTTGTTTTTTTTTTTAATTTTATTTTTTAATTAGAGTTGTCACTCAATATTACTTTATTTTAGTTGCAGGTGTACAGCATAGTGGTTAGACATTTATATAATTTACAAAATGATCCTCTTGATTAGCCTAGTATCCACCTGGCACTAAACAAGGTTATTACAATATTATTGACTATAGTCTCTATGCCATACTTCACATTCCCATGACTATTTTATAACTACCAATTTGTACTTCTCATTTCTTACTCCCTTCACCTTTTTCCCCAGTCCCCCAACCCCCATCCCTAATCTGGCAGCCATCAGTTTATTCTGTGTATCTATGAGTCTGTTTTTATTTTGTTTGTTCATTTATTTTCTTCCTTAGATTTTACATATAAGTGAAATCATATGGTATTTGTCTTTCTCTGTCTTACTTCACTTAACATGATAGCCTCTAGTTCCATTCATGTTGTTGTAAATGGTAAGATTTCTATGGCTGAGTAATATTCCATTGTATATATACACCACTTCTTGATTATCTAATCATCTATCGATGGGCACTTAGGTTGCTTCCATATCTTGACTATTGTAAATAGTGCTGCAGTGAACGTACAGGTGCATACATCTTTCTGAATTAGTATTTTGGTTTTCTTTGGATAAATATCTAGAAATGAAATTGCTGGGTCAAATGTAGTTCTATTTTTAATTTTTTGAGGAACTTCCAGACTATTTTCTATAGCGGCTGTACCAATTTGTAATCCTACCAATAGGATATGAGGATTCCTTTTTCTCTACGTCCTTGCCATCTCTTGTTTTTTGATATATTTATGATAGCCATTCTGACAGGTGTAAGGTGATATCTCATTGTGGTTTTAATTTGCATTTCTGTTATGATTAGTAACCTTGAGCATCTTTTCATATGTCTATTGGCCATCTGAATGTTCTTTATGAAGAAATGCCTATTTAGGTCTTTTGCCCATATTTTAACTGGATTGTTTGTTTTCTTGGAGTTGAGTTGTATGAGTTCTTTATAAGTTTTGGATATTAACCCCTTATCAGATGTATCACTAGCAAATACAAATAATCTCCCATTTAATACGTTGTCTTTTTGTTTCATTTATGGTTCCCTTTGCTGTGCAAAAACTTTTTAGTTTGATATAGTTCAATTTGTTTATTTTTTCTTTTGTTTCCCTTGCTTGAGGAGATGTAGCAGAAAAAATATTCTAACAGCAATGGCAGAGAGTTTGCTGTCTATGTTTTCTTCTAGAAATTTTATGGTTTCAGGTCTTATATTTAAGTCTTTAATCTATTTTGAGTTTATTCTTACACATGGTGTAAGAAGGTTGTCCAGTTTCATTTTTTTTTTGCATGTATCTGTTCATCTTTCCCAACACCATTTATTGAAGAGACTGTTTTTACCCCATTGTATTTTCTTGCCTCCTTTGTAATATATTAAATGAGCATATAAACATGGATTTATTTCTGGGCTCTCTATTCTGTCTCATTGATCTACATGTTTGTTTTTATGTCAGGACCATGCTGTTTTGATTACTATAGACTTTTACTATAGTGTGATATCAAGTAGCGTGATAACTCCAACTTTGTTTTTCTTTCTCAAGATTGCTGTGGCTATGTGGGGTCTTTTAAGATTCCATATAAATTTTAAGATTATTTGTTCTAGTTCTGTGAAAAATGCCATTGATATTTTAATAGAGATTGCATTGAATCTGTAGATTGCTTTGGGTAGTATGGCCATTTTAACAATGTTCATTCTTCCTACCCATATATGCTTCCATTTATTTGTATCTTCAATTTCTTTCTTTAGTGACTTATAATTTTTTTTAGTACAGGTCTTTTACTTCCTCAGTTAAATTTATTCCTTGGTATTTTTTTTCAATGAAATTATAAATGGGATTGTTTTCTTAATTTCTCTTTCTGATAGTTCATTATTGATGTATAGAAATGCAACTGATTTCTGAATATTAATTTTGTATTTTGCTACTTTACTGAATTCATTTATTAGTCCTAACAGTTTTTTGATGGAATTTTTATTGCTCTCTCTATAGTATGTCATCTGCAAATAATGACAGTTTTACTCCTTCCTTTCCAATTTGAATGATTTTTCTTTCTTTTTCTTGTCTGATTGCTGTAGTTAGAACTGCCACTACTATGTTGAATAAAAGTGGTGAAAGTGGACACCCTTGTCTTGTTCCTGGTCTTAAGGAAAATGCTTTTAGCTTTTCCCTATTGAATATGGTGTGTGTTGTGGATTTGTCACATATGGTCTTTATTATGTTGAGGTATGTTCCCTCTACTCCCACTTTGCTGAGAGTTTTTATCAAAAACGGATACTGGATTTTGTCAAACATTTTTTTTTCATCTATTGATAGGATCATATGATTGTTATCTTTCAGTTTGTTAAATTGGGGTATCACATTAATTGATTTGCAGATATTGAAAAAACCTTCATCCTACAAATAAATCTCATTTGATCATAATGTATGATCTTTCTAATGTATTGTTGAATTCGGTTTGCTAATATTTTGTTGAGGATTTTTGCATCTATGTTTATCAGGGATATCGGCTTATAATTTATTTGCAATGCCTTTGTCTAGTTTTGGAATCAAGGTATTGGTGGCCATCCTAAGGGTAGAATGACCTTGGAAGCCTTCCTTCCTCTTGAATTTTTTGGAATAGATTAAGAAGAATAGGTGTTCATTCTTCTTTGAACGTTTGGTAAAATTTGACTGTGAAGACATCTGGTCTAGGACTTTTGTTTTTTGGGAGATTTTTGATTACTGATTTGATTTCAGTAGTCAGTTCAGATTTTCTGTTTCTTCTTGACTCAGTCTTGGAAGATTGTATGTTTCTAGGACTGTATTCATTTCTTCCAGATTATCCAATTAGTTGGTATATAATTGCTCATAGTATTTTCTTATAATCCTTTGTATTTCTGTGGAGTCAGTTATTACTTCTCTTTCATTTCTGATTTTATTTATTCGGATTCTCTCTTTTTTCTTGATAAGTCCACTTAAATAAAGGTTTGTCAATTTTGTTTATCTTTTCAAAGAATTAGCTCTTAGTTTCACTAATCTTTTGCATTGTTTTTTAGCCTCTATTTTGCTGATTTCCATTCTGACTTTTATTATTTCTTTCCTTCTACTCTTTTTAGGCTTTGTTTGCTCTTCTTTCTATAGTTCCTTTAGGTGTGAGGTTAGATTGTTTATTTGAGATTTTTCTTGTTTCTTGAGATAGACCTGTATTACTGTGAATTTCCCTCTTAGGACTACTTTCTCTATGTCTCATAGATTTGGGGTTGCTGTGTTTTCATTTTCATTTGTCTCAACGTATCTTGATTTATTTCCTGATCTCAGTGGTAATCTATTCATTGTTTAGCAGCATGTTGTTTAGTCTCCCTATGTTTGCGTATTTTCTTTTTTCTTTTTTTTTTCTTGTCATTGATTTCTAGTTTCATACCATTGTGGCCGAAGAAGATGCTTGATATATTTTTCAGTTTCCTTAAATTTACTGAGACTTGTTTTGCAGTCTAACATGTGATCTATCTTGGAAAATGTTCTATGTACACTTGAGAAAAATGTATATTCTGTTGTTTTGGGGTGAAATGCTCTAAAAATATCAATTAAATTCATCTGATCTGGTATGTCTGTCATTTAAGGCTGCTGTTTCCTTGTTGATTTTCTGTCTAGAAGATCTGTCCATTTGTGTCAATGTGTTATTATAGTCCCCTACTATGACTGTATTACTGTCAATTTCTCCTTTTATGTCTGTCAATATTTGCTTTATATATTTAGGTGCTCCTATGCTAGGTGCATAAATGTTTACAAGGGTCATAGCCTCTTGTTGCATTGATCTCTTTATTCTTTTAAAATGTCCTTCTTTGTCTCTTATTATAACCTTTGTTTTAAATTCTATTTGTCCGATATAAGGATTGCTACTCCAGCTTTCTTTAAAATTTCCATTTGCATAAAATATATATTTTTTAACCCCTTACTTTCAATCTGAAGTGGATCTCTTGTAGAAAGCATATATATGGGTCTTGTTTTCTTATTCATTCCACTATCTTATGTCTTTTGATTGAAACACATCATCCATTCACATTTAAAATGATTATTGAGAGGTACATAGTTACTGCCATTTTATTTTTCATATTTATGTTATTTTTTTTCTTCTCCTCTTCTTCTTAAAGAAGTCCCTTTGACATTACTTGTAATACTGGCTTGGTGGTGGTGAATTCCTTTAGCTTTTTCTTGTCTGGGAAGCTCTTTTTCTCACCTTCAATTTTAATTGATAGCCTTGCTGGGTAGAGTAGTCTTGGTTGTAGGTCCTTGCTTTTCATCATTTTGAATATTTTGTGCCATTCCCTTTTAGCCTGCAAACTTTCTGTTGAGAAATCAGTTGACCATCTTATCGGAGTACCCTTGTAAGTAACTAGCTGCCTTCCTCTTGCTGCTTTTAGGATTCTCTCTTTGTCTTTAAACTTTAGCATTTTAATTATGACATGTCTTGGTGTGGGTCTTTTGACTCATCTTGTTTGGGATTCTGTGCTTCCTGGGCTTATATGTCTATTTCCTTCACAAGGTTAAGGATATTTTCCATCATTATTTCCTCAAACACATTCCCAGTTCCTTACTTTCTCTCTTTTTCTTCTGGTTCTCCTATGATGCAAATGTTGTTATGCTCGATGTTGTCCTAAGGTCCCTTAAACTATCCTTATTTTTTTAGTTTTTTTTTCTTTTTGCTCTTTCAATTGGGTGTTTTCTGCTATCTTATCATCCAAGTCACTGATTCAATCCTCTGCTTCAATCTACTGTTGATTTCTTCTAGTGTATTGTTCATTTTAGTTATTATATTCTTCATTTCTGACTGGTTCTTTTTTTATGGTTTCTATGTCCTTTTTTATGCTTATTATCTCTTTGTGGAAGTTCTTACTGAGCTCATCTATTCTTCCCCTAAGTTCATTGAGCAGCCTTATATCCAGTGTTTTCAACTCTGTATGTGGTAGGTTGCTTGCCTCCATTCCATTTCATTTTTTTTTTTCTGGAGTTTTCTCCTGTTCTTTCATTTAGGACATATTTCTTTGTTTTCTCATTTTGGCTGTCTCTATGTTTGTTTCTATGTATTAGATAGATCTGCTTTGCTGGGTTTTCCAGGAGTGACCCTGGTGTGTGCCTTCTTGTTATAGATGAGCCTTGATTGTTGTTGGCGCATCAGTGCATGAGATTGATTCTCAGGCTGAGTGGCTGTGGGAATTGACCATGCCCATAATGTATGAGCAGCAGCTCAAGTGGGGTTTGCCCCAGTGGGTTCGTATGTCTGTTGAGACCTCTGTTTGAGTGTGCTGCTTGTGGGGCTAATCAGGAGGTGCTCTGTTGAGATCTAAGGCCAGCCTTCAGGTGTGTTAGTTCTGGAGCTCCTTGGGAGGAGCTACAAAGCTATCTGTATTTGGTCACTGACTGAGCCAAACCTGGAGGTATGTGGGAAAGGCCACATGGCCACCTGAGGCTGACTGCCACTAATATCAGGCCTGAGGCAGCTCAGCAAAAGGCCCAGGGCACCCCTGGCCTGAGGCTATCTGCTGGTTGCTTATAAGGCTTAGCAGCTGAATGAAGTACCAGAGTTGGATGTGGCGTGATCTCAGGGTGTCACTAGGGTAGGGCAAGTGGTGTTCCCCCAGTTAGTATATATTTAGATTTGTTGCCATTACTGAACCTGTGGCCACTCACAAAAGTCTTAACTTACACTGAGGCCAGCTGCTGCACACCCTGGGACCCAGACCTCTGAGATTTGTTCAGAAATACTGCAGCTAGGGCCAAGATTGGTTTCCCACTACCAAAAGTGTCTCCCTAGGTGCGTAAGTGGAGGTCTGTTGATTGCTACTGAAGCAACCTCCCATTGAGAGCTTGTGGGTAGAAATGATTACTTAGTAACCACCCAAAATTGCCACCAGGCAATTAGCAGGTTGGGTGGGGTAGGGTCTCGGGAGTTACCAGGGTGGAGCGAGTAGATCTCATCAGGCCAATGCAGATTCAGTTTTGGCCCTGAGTGGGGAGGGCTCAACATAGGCAAGATAGTGCTCACCTGTAGGCTGCACAAGAAGAGGGCTCAATAAAAGGGCAATGGTGACTGTCCCTCCAGCCCTTGCCCTGAAGCCACACAACTCAGACTTGCTTTGTATATCTCTAGTACCTCCTGAAATGTTGTCCCTCTGCCAGAGCCCAAGGTGAGTGCCTGTGAGTGAGTGAATCTGTGCTTGGGTCCTTCAAGGAGACATCTTGATTTTCAGCTGCATTCTGTCTCACCTGCATGACCCCATTGATTGCTGCACAGCATCAGTGAGTTCATAGATACAAATGCATGTCATAAACCAAGAAGCCTCTTATACACATGAAAAGTGTTCCTCTCAAGGAAGTGAGGCAAGGTATAGAGTGTGATTTTCCCAGGGCTGAAGCATCTATTTGAAGAGATCCCAGACTGCTGAAAGAAGCAACCAAGAGAAAGAATAAGGTAAAGACACCTTCCCCCTCTCTCCCTATAGGTCTAATTTGTCCATTTATCCCTCAGTCAGTGATATCTAGCCTGTCCTCTGTCTGTGTGTGTATATATGTGTGTGTGTGTGTGTGTATGTGCTCACGCACATGCACGCCTGCACACACACACACACACACACACACACACACACGGACAGGCTTCTTGGTCCAGAAAATAAGCAGTAAACTCTGAAGGCTGTGGCTAGCCTGGAGAGGATTCCCAAAGCCTTTCTGGCTTGCTTCTCTGCCATAGAGCAGCTGGTCACTCAGAATACAGACTGGATGGCTTTGGGGTTCTATAGAAGTGTCAAGCCTTTCTTTCTATAAGAGTTTTGACTTGTCTTTCATTAGTCCAAAGGCTGCCACACAAGGTCAGTTGTACAACTGCCTGAGAGTCAGGGTTTAGTAATTTCCCTGGGCCCTGAGAAGGAGATTGGGAACCACCAGGGAGAGGTGCCAGTTTGGCCTCCAGGGCTGACTCTAAAGGCTTTATCAGCAGGATCAGGCCATATGTCCTTGTTAATCCAACATTTGGGTCACAGGGTGGAAAACATATAGAGCTTGGCTAATGCCATGGCTTAACTCTCCTCCCAAATTATGATTCTGAGACTCTATGGCAGAGGAAATTTAGTTATTGAGAGATGGCAGCAGGGGAGGAGAAAACAAAGCATATTTTGGAAAACAAACACGTTTAATTTGCAGGTGGAGTTTTTGAGAGTATAATGAGTTAATTTTGACATCATCCCATTGCCTCCCACTATCCAGAGATTCAACTAGAACTTCTGACTGATGTGCGATTTTGCAGTTTTCTCACTTATCTTTCTCGAACCCAGGTTATGCACACACCCCATTTTCAATTGTATTTCTTTTTTGTTTCAAAAGTGAAATTTAAGCCTAACTTAAAAGTAGTTAACCATTTTCCCTAATGTTTATAACATAGCCCTGGGCAGCTGGCACATTCAGCTGACTGTAAAGAAAAAAAAAAATCTGTCTTTGTAAATTAAAAAGATAATCAGGATTTTAAGAGGATAAATAATTGAGTCAGGGTTTTCAGACCTAGTGATTTTAATTATGTAATCATTCTTCCAATGTCTACCCAGCAATTTTAAAGTTATTTTCCACTGGGCAAAAGTTCTACATTTCAGAAAAAAACACTTTCCTTCTACTTGATTTAACAGACATAGATGAACTGGCCAAACAGCAGTTGGTGCTTTTCCAACCAAATACTGGCTTTGTGAGAATGTTCTGCATCACTCATGTAAACATCTGAGCGTATGCACATACTGCTTTCTGTGTCTTCCCTAAAATCACAAGAAAACAAACTTTGTGCTACTTGTTAGCAATGCGTCTCTATTTAAAACCAAGGATTTCTAATTAATTATAGCAAATGCCATTCCATTGCAAGAAAGGGAGCTTCATTCTCATCAGATCAGAGACTTGCTTTTTGCATGGCAGCCTGGCTGTCAGTGAAGTCTCATGGTCCAGCTACCTAGGACTTGGCAGTAATCCCATATGGCTCTGGGGCCAGGTGATTTAAACCACCTTTGAAAAGGCAAGCTTTGGTGAGTAACAATTATTCACCAGGCACATTAGAATAAATCACACAGTAGATATGACATTGTTATAAAGTTCCCAAATATTATAAAATATTTCTACCCAAGCACTTATCTCCTGGGCCAATTGGGTAGAATGATTCCAGATAGCAATACATTGCAGAAATGAATGTAGCCTTTTTTGCTTGGCGTTCTTCTTGTTTGTACAAATTTGTATAGATAATTTTGAGGGCTTTGTCTTTAAATGCAAAAGGAAAAAATATTCAAAGGTGGATAGAGACACTGCTATACGAAATTCTAGAGAAGCAATGAACAGTGAGAAAAGACATCTTCACCCATGGTAAAATTTGCCCAATTTAAGGGAGAAAACAGATAGCAGTGACACTTTTAACATATCATCTCTGAGTACATGTTGCATGTTAGTTCTGTATTTGAAAGGTCAGATTGGTAGGTTGGGATCTTTATTTAAAAATTCTGAGCCACAAAAAGGCTCACATAATAGTGTGAAAATATTGGCAGAAAGATCTTTAATGAAGCATCCTTAGAGCTAAGCAAATGTGCCAAACATTCCATGACATAGAATAAGGTGTCTTTGGATGAAGATTTAATTGGGAGAGAAACTTGGCTGCCCACCAAATTAGATTGGGGTGCAGGTGGGGGCCTGCTTCTGTATGAGGGAGAAGACCTCTACCTACTGACACATAACTATAATTGGAAAGACCAATTGGAAAGGGTAGTAAATACAGGTTACCTTTAGTTTATAATTAATCATTTGTTTTTTGAGGTCTTACCATGTGCCATAAGGTACCATGAGATACCAAGATTAAAAACATAGCCTCTGATTGTTGGGGCTTAAGTTAGGACAGAAAATAATGAATCATTATCACCATCACCACATATAATAATTATTGAGCCTTCATATATGGAATGCTGTTTGAAGCACTTACTATATTTTAATTCAGCTGATTCTCACAGCAAGTCTCTGAAGTAGTCACTGTACTATTCCCATTTCAGAGATGAGAAAAATGAAGCTAAGTGAAGTAACCTGCTCAAGGGTCCAATGGCAGAGCTTGGATATGTATATACATGTACACAAATTACTAGGTAAGATGTGGCAGGGGCTGTCAGAGAGGTATAAATTGAATGCAATGGTAATTGATAAGGGAGAGTTCACATTCCATTAAGGATAAGGTCAAGCTTCAAAGAGGAGGATTAATGGGGCTTGGAAATGTAAGAGGGATCTCACCAGGTAGAGATTACAAGCTTCTAAAGGGAAGACATTTGTAGTAGACATTTTCATGAGTGAACACTCAGGCTGGGAGTTGGCTCCTGTTATTGAGGATTCTGTTCCATAGCTCAGCAATGGAGCTTGTTGTACCCATATGAGTTACTAAAAATATGCTAATCAATGCAACGTAAGTATGAAAACATTTATTTGTAAGGATATATGTACCCCTATGTTCATTGCAGCATTATTCACAATAGCTAAGACATGGAAACATTCCAAGTCTCTTTTGATGGATGATTGAATAAAGATGTGGTACATATATACAATGTAATATTACTCAGCCATAAAAAGATAATACTGACATATGCAACAACATGGGTGGATTTTGAGGGTATCATGCTAAATATCATGCTAAGTCAGATGGAAAAGGACAAGAACTGTATGATTTCTCTTATATATGGGATATAAAAAAAAAGTAACAAAGAAAATAGACAAACTCATAGATATAGACAACAGAATGGTGGTTACCAGAGAGGATGAGGACCAAGAGGGTAAATGGAGTTAAACACAAGGTGACAGAGGAGACTAGATTTTGGGTGGTACACACATAATAGAGTATACAGATACAGCATTATACAATTGTATACCTGATATTTATAAAATGTTATAAACCAATGTTACCCAAATAAATTTATAATAAGTTGAAGGAAAAAAAGACAACATCTACATGGAAGAAAAGATAAGCGGAAGGTTCCAAAAAAGGCAGTTTTGATCATGTTTGGGGAAGGGGTAGCATAAAGTTCCCTAGGGGCAAAATGTTGGCAGTGAAGTTAGAAAAGGAAGAGAGAACCAGCAACTATTGGGGTCTGTGGCGCAGACTGCCTGTGTGCCAAGCACGTTACCTCATTTTATCCTAAAACAACCCTACAAGATAGATATTATTATCACCATTTTATTGATGAGCACATTAAGTGCTAAAAGACAAGATAACTTACTCAAGATCACACAACTAGCTCAGTGAAGACATTAGAATATTTGAGTCTAGAACTCTTTGATTTCAAACCTCAAACTTTTACACTATACTGAAGAAGGTTAAAGCCACTCATAGAGAATCTTGAATGCCAGACAACTATCATTTTTAAGTGAAATTTAACCTAGCAAAGATCATAGAATGAATCAAGAAGGGGGCATGTAAGGTAGGAGTCAGCAGGAATATTGAGAATGGGAGTCTGAACTAGTAATGGCAGGAAGAAATCTAATTCTAGACATAGTTTAGAGTTAAAATCAATAGAGCAGGGGTTTTCAAAGTGTGTTCCCAGACTAGCAGTATCAGCATCTCCTGGGAACTTGTTAGAAATACAAGTCTACTTACTGAATCAGAAATTTTAGTGGTGGGGCCCAGAAACCTTTATGTTAACAGGTCTACAGCATATTTGAAAAACTATGCTGATAGACCATAGCGGTGGACTGGATTTGAGAGATTAGGAGGGGATTCAGGTGTGTAGATTAGGGGAAGCCATATAACCTCTAAACCATTTGTTTTCTTAGGGCTTTCTCCCCTCCCCCTGGCACCTGACAACCAATATACTTTCTGTCTCTATGAATCTGATTACTCTAGGTACCTCATATAAATGGAATCATCTAGTATTTGTCCTTCTGTGACTTATTTCCCTTAGCATAATCTCCTCAAAGTTCATCAATGTTGTAGCATGTGTCAGAATCTTCTTACTTTTGAATGCTGAATAATATCCAATTGTATGTATATGCCCCTTTTCATTTATCCATTTATCTGTCAGTGGACACTTGGGTTGCTTCAACCTTTTGGCTGCTGTGAACAAGCCTACTATGAATATAGGTGTACAAATATCTCTTTGAGAACCTACTTTCAATTCTTTTGGGTATATAACCAGAAGTGGAATTGCTGTATCATATGGTAATTCTATTTTTAATTATTTAAGGAATTACCATACTGTTTTCCCATAGTGGTTGCACCATTATACATTCCCAATAGTGCACAAAAATTCCAATTTCCTCATATCCTCACCAACACTTGCTCTTTTCTTTTCTTTTTCTTTTTCTCATTTTAGGAATAGAAGCCATCCTACTGGATATGAGGGGGTTTCTCATTGGGATATTGATTTATATTCCCCTAATGATTAGTGATAGTGAGAATCTTTTTATGTACTTGTCGGCCATTTGTATGGCTTCTTTGGAGAAATGTCTATTCAACTTCTTAGCCCATTTTTTTTTCTTAGCCCATTTTTGATTGGGTAGTTTGGATGGTTCTCATTTTTAACCAAAGACTGTGATTGAAGAGAACTGAAAAGGAATCTAGGTATCTGTAGGTAATAGAAGCATCACAGATGTTTCTGAAGCAAGTCATGTTTGAGAGCTACTATGTTAAATGGCAAGAGCTTTGCCTTTGCCGACTTAATTAAACATACACATGTTCATATGAAGGATCCAAGAAAGAGTTTATAAATCCCTCAGGTTATCCAATTTCTCTCTACATCAAGCAGAATCACTATAATTTGATTTTAATTCACGAGCAATGTAGCTCCCTTCCTTTCTTACCTTTAGACAACCTCAAGGAGGTCAGTGTTGATCACCAGTGGCTAAGGAGAGTAAGGAAAGAAGAAGGAATTAAAGTCTAACAAAGTAAGAGTTTTGGTTAGAGAGGAGGCTGAAGCTATTCTCCATGATGCCGTGAATTTCCTGTTTTTGTTCTTCTTAGGATCACACTCCATGAGCAGATGAAGAACAGACTTTAAGAACCAAGAGAGGAAACACTATACCAAAGATGTTGCTGAGAAGAATTAGCCAGAGTATGGCTCTGGTAGATGGCTTGAACCACTGGATTTCACAGAGGATAATGGGTGACAGGAAATAAGGAATCCAGAGGTGTTAATCAGCCAGAGATCTGTTGATTGTAAATGATAGAAACATGCCTAAAACTGACTTGAAATAAAGGACACATTGATGGCTCATGCTGTCAGGGAAGGCCTCAGGGACATTCTGTGACATATTCTCTGTTGGTCTTTCTTTTCTATTTCTCTCCAAATGCCAGACTAGAAGGAAACGCAGCTACTGAGATGTTCTTGGTGTAACTACCTGTCTTTCCTCAGCTTCAATCTGAAAAATTCTAAGACAAAATTCTAATTGGTCTGATTGGGTTACTTTCTTGTTGATGGACCAATAGACTATGGTGGGGGTAGCTAGGACTGTCAGTTCATGAGAGCTTGAGTTGAGTGAGGAATGGTTTCTACCAAAGAGGGGAATCTGCTTGCAGAAGGAGAGATGGATGCAGAAGAAAAAAAAAAAGGAGTATCAATTCTCTCACATCATATATGGTTGAAGAGTCATTAGTGTTGGTTAATAATGCACCAGCATTGGCCATGTGTGGCAGAAGAGTATGGATATAAGAAATCTTGTTCAAGCAAAGATGTCCTTGACACTGATGGAGTTTCTGGGCCAGCTAGAAGCTTCTCTCAAGGATAAAAGGGTGTTAATTTTGGCCTGGAGGAGAAAATAGCTAAGTTATATTGGTTTTCCAGAGGCAATCCCTGAAACAAAATGTAAGATTCATTAAGAAGTGATGCCAGGAAAATTCAGTATAGGAATGGGGAAGCAGGACCAGGAAGGCTGAGCAAAGACATGGTATCTAACAAAGTCTCATGGTAGATAACTCAGTCCTTCCAGAACTCTGGAGTCAGGGTCATACCCTGAGTTGTCCTGCCCCAGGGGTGGGGTATAAAGTCCTAGACACTTCCAGTTCTTCATGCTGTCTAGCACAGAAAGCTCTAGCAACTCAAGGACTGTCCTCCAACAAAGCAATACAGGTACTAGCTGTTGTGAGTGAATGCATTTAAGAAAATGGTCTGCATAATAATGACAAGGAATTATAGGGGACATGAGCATCTGCTATACACACACACTTATTCAGTTTTCTGGAAAAAAAATAGAGTTTTTATGAAAATGAGCCCAGGTCTCATTATCTGTGCATATAGCACCTGAGTGTTCTGTTCAGTTTGTGGTTCTATGGCTTGCCAGGTGGCCCTTCTGGGTGGGGCTGGCTTGGCTGAGCCCTGTTGGACTCTTGCATGTCTGTGGGCTAGATGATAGAAAATGGCCTTACTCATTAGTCTGATGGTTGGCAGGTTGGCAGTTCTTCTCTAAGCCGGATAGCTTGGACTTGTTCACATGGTAATCTCTAAGTGCAGCAAGAGGGTGAGGGCTCAATTCTCTGCTTGGTTATATTTATTAATGTTAATTGGCCAAAGCAAGTAATCAAAGCATGGATAATTCTCAGGGTCAGTTCCCGAGGGCACTGTCAAAGGGCAGTATGGGTGTCAGGAGGGACAAGTTTGTGGTCATTTGCCATCTACTTCAGTTATATGAATGCTTGTATTTACACATTGTTTCTCAGAAAACTTACCAACTTTTCAAAGCAATAGAAAAAAGAGAAATGCCATTGTATAAAATTATTTACTCGAAGTCTTGAGATACATATGGTATTTTCAAATTGTAAATCCATAAATAGGTTGTCAGGATTTTGAGACCTAAATGCAGGTGAATATGTATGTTAATAAGCAAATTAAAAAATGGTTTTGGACATTACTTCCTCTCTAGATACATCACTTCCTCTCTAGATTCATCACTGTTTATACATTTCTAAAAAGGTATAATAATTAGATAAGAGACTAGAATACCTTTTTCAGTATTCCTCTGTGTGTGCACACGTACACATGTGCACATTCGGTCAGAATGAATCTCTAACTTCATAATGGTTTTATAATCTTCCTGAACATAGGTGGTCATGACACATGTTCAACTATTCCTTTAATGTTTGGCTTTTCCCACATTTCATTTGACTTTTAATTCAGTTACAAGAGTAACTGATTTAGGTATTATCATATATTATTTTTATTCTTAAAATAAGAGTAGCATTTGGATCCCAACCTGATAAGGACCCTTTCCTCATCTAGAGTTAGGTCCCACCATTCTCCACTAAAGAGGGTAGTTTGCTAGGCATTTCCTTTGTCTGTTTATCTTAGATGAGGATGTGCGAAGTGTTTACACTTTATGTGCTTTGCTCATTGCTTGTGGCAAATCAATATGCTCTTATTCTGTCAATGGACAAACCAGAGTCTGCAAAACAAAGTCATTTGAAAGCAAGGCTATTTAGCAATTGTGAGCATGGCTTCTCCCACTGGAGCACATCCTATGATTTGCCTGTGATTCCTCCTAAAAAAGTTTTGATCAAAAAATGATTGACACTCACAAATATAGTAGACAATTTGGTGACAGACAGAGGGAAGGGGGAATGGGGCTTGGGAGGCTGGGAGAATGGGGTGAAGGATTAAAGAAGTACAAATTGGTAGTCGATAGTAGTAGGTCATGGGTATGAGGAGCACAGCAGAGGGAATGCAGTTAGCATTAATATGATGGCTAGGTGGAGGGCCAGGGGAGGGAGGAAGCAATTGGGAAGATCATTTTATGAGCTAGATAGATGTCTAACCAATGTACTGTATACTTGAAACTAATTTAAATAAATAAATTTAAAAAAAGATTGACAGATTTCAACAAATGTGTGGCCTGAAACATTCAATAGAAAAGTGACCTAAAAAAAGTTCTTTATGATGCCAAATGCAGACCCCAAATAATAACAATCTTTTCTCCTTTCTTTCCTATTAAACACAATTATTTTTCTTTTTAATCTCTTCTTGAGGCATAGCAACGTTCTGGTGCCTTCCTCATGCTGGGAGGAATGGTTTCCACCTATTTGTCCTTAACCAAAACTGGAGCATATAATTTTTAAGTTAGCCCTCCATTCCTTCCCCCCACCCCACACACAACACTCAGAATGAACATTTTCCAGTTGAACCAAGTCACCTGCCAGCAGTGTAGTCTGTGTCTGGAAAAAAATGATATACTGCCGATGGTATCAGCCAGCTTTAAATGCAAAGTCTGGATCAGAATTGATTCTGGCTGCCCAGTCTCAGCAGTTAGGATCACAGCTCAGGTGGACTCAGGCCACCTGCACACAATGACATAGTTACTCCACAGTAAGCCAGTTTGGTCTATGCCTCTAGGAGGACTCCACCTGGTTCCAGACAGATGGTACATGGTGAGAGCCCTGCCTACACTTAAGGACTCACTTGGGAAGTAGGGAACAGGCAGATGTCATAACAGCCCCAGTGGAAATAAACTGCAGAGCCCTCAACTGTCCTAGCAGAAATGCCAGTGAGCTGAAGACTGCAGCCCATGACAGACAGCTCCTTATTTGTAAGTAGTTAATGTTTCTTAGCAAGCACTTCTAAAAGAAATTGGTATGTAATGACAGCACTCACTGGAAAACAGGCCGATTAGAAAATGCACTAACTTATCTACTATTCATTTGAAAAGTAAATGGATGCACAGCAAGGTGAGAGTTCACTATCAATTCAAATATTTTCCCGTTACAGGCTCTAGCACTCCTGCTTTAATTCAAGCAGAAACACAAGTATGAATAATCAAAGTAGATGACGCTCATCAAGAACCTTTGTGCCTTGCACCATTGCAATTGGTCATTGAAGCTTAATGGCAAAAATTTACATTCTTCCTTTAATTTGTATTCTGTTCCTTCCTTCTGAGTGATGTGATTGTGGCTTGCTGTTGCCCGCTGTATTATTTTGATGCAAATGCTGTGTTGTGTGTGCCTGAGTCCAATTTCCTGGCTTTTGCTGGGAAGGAGTGACTGTGAGAATAGTTCAAAATCAGGGTGATTTAAAGAGTTTATAACTACTGCTTCTAATGAGAGAAACAATACAATTGATGAGCCCACTGTTTGGAGACACCTTCATGGCCCTAGGTTAATAGATGCGCACCAAGGAAAATAAAATCAACAGGTAAATCACTGTATTTGTCTCCCTTTCCCCAGCCCCGAAGTTAGGCTTACTTCTGGTCACTGTTGACAAAAGAATTAAACATTTTGTAATTCAGCAAAATTCCCTTTCCTGTGCTATGCTCACTGGGGAGGAATGCTTTATTGAGATACAGGAGTTTGCTGGCCAAGGACTGCAAACATCCGGCCCCAAGGGCCATCCTAGAATGTAATGTATGCATAAAGTAATTTATAACACTGTGACTAATTTCCATTTCTTGTGCTTAGAGTTGCCTGGCTAATTACAGGAATGTTTTCTTAACTTTAGTAATTATGGTCTGTGCCTTCACTAGGCGACGGAGCACATGAGTGCTGGCGGATTGCGCAGTTCTTGGAGACCCAGCGTCCAGGAGAGAGGGGACCATACAGACGCACTGCAGAGCCAGCATCCCTGATCAGAAGCTTCGGCAGCTTTGACCAGCACCCACAGGCTGCTTCGGAAGCATCTGGGGACGTATTTGATAGTACGCCCCATAATTAGATGGACTGGCTTAATTAGAAGTTTGTGGGCAGAGGGAAGCTGGCGGGTGTGCGCTGGGATCTGAAGGTTTGCAGCCTCCTCCCAGAAGGCGGGAGCACAAAGCTCAGCCCGCTGAGCACACCAGCAGCAGTGCCTGTAAAAGCGTCCCTGTGGGGTCGATGAGCCCAGGGCGGAGGTTCAGAGACCTGCCCCCTTGCAGCCTTGCCAAAATGACAGCAGTCACGCTCATCTAGCACCCCCCATTCCGCCTCTCCATAGATATAACAAGGCAAACAGGAGGAATACTCAGATGTGGTTGCCTTGCAGAAGCTGGCTCTTGGAAGCCTTTTTTTTTTTTTTTTTTTTTTTTTTGAGATTGGGCGGAGGGTGGTATTTTTCTCATTCCAGGGCCCCCTCCCCAGCACGTAATTCAATGTCGGAGGCAAACACTTAGCTCTTTAGGAGCCAAGGTCTTAATTGTCCAATCCTATCAGTCAGAGCTTTCTAGCAAACTTAGAAACACCATCCCTGACCGTATACAATTAGGCTGCTCAGGATGGCAGAGGAATGACAGTGCGGCTGGAGCAGTGGACACAGCACACATCTGGAAGACATCTACCTACAATTAGATGAAACCATTTGATAATCAGAAACCACAGTTGTCAGAGGAGAAAGGAGAAATAACCGTTACAAAAACATCACTAACTCACCATGTTTATTTACTCTGTTCATATTCTAAAGACATCTCTCTTTCCTCCCACCCAGGGAAGCAATATGGAAGAAGCTGAAAGTGTGTGTGTGTGTGTGTGTGTGTGTGTGTGTGTGTGTGTGTGCGCGCGCGCGCATGCTCATGTGAGTGTGTGAGTGAGTGAGTTATTTCCTCCTCAGCTCAGCGCTTTTTGCTGTCTGGGACATCAAGGTTATTTATTTTTTACATACTTATGGAAAACGCAAGATTCCAATAATCTGTTCCCATTTTATCAAATTAAAATGTTTCCCTCTGCTTATAGAGATGAGGTGATTTGTACATCATTCCATTCAAGATATAAAAAGTGATCTGTACCCTAAATATCTCATTAGATATAAACATTTGATGAAATGCACTTCAAGCCACTCAGGGTATCAATTTTAAATAAGGCAACCAGGTAACCTGCATCAAAACACAGCACACTGAGGACAATGCTGTTGAATTTTTAATGTACCATTCAAAACTATTAATGGACTTTATTTTGAAATTCTAAAAATGCATTTCAAATGCATTTGGAAAGACTTCTTTACAAAACAATGACACCTACATCAGAGCTACTACTAAATTCTTTTTTAAAGTTTGGCTTCCCAGTAAAGAATTAACATTTCATACATCATCACCCTCAGTTAAATAAAAAGAAGAAATGAGCAGAGGGAATGTGAGGGAATAGTGGAAACATTAGCAGCATCTCCGACATCATAGGACATTTGTAGGGTAAATATTCCTGCTCTCCAATTGACTGAGAAAGAAGAGGCACAAGCAAATCCCAAAGGTTGGTAGAATTAGCTCATGCCGTGCTGAGAATCCTAGTCAGCCATAACAGAATGAAGGATTCCTTATTGTTGGGTTTGTTTCCTCTTAGAACAGCCCTCTCTGAAAAAAATCTTCCTTTTATCCAGTCAAGTGAGGCTGATGCACTTCCTCAGGTGATGTGGAAGAAAGACAACAAGAAGAAATGTAATTATTTTGACACATTCTTTTTTAAAAGGTTATTATTCCTACTTAATGCAAAGTGGTTTACACTGCCATTATGAAAGAGACCACTGTCCTTGGTCTCTAAACTGTGAGCACTCTGAAGATTCAATGCCAGACAATCAGCAGTCACTAATAGTTTGATGACAAACTGCAGCGAGGGATCATGTCAAAGCTGTGAGAAATGCAGATACCTCTCTCTTCCTCTTTCCAGCATTCTCTGTGCCCCACATTTCCCTCTACATTACTAGAAAAAGGTCATTTTTACCTTGTGAGGAGAAAACAGTATATGGGGGGGAGGTCTGTCCCTCATTTGTCTATCATTTTCTTTCCAAATGACTTTTATTTATTCTGAAACCCCCTAGCATGAGACCACAATTGTGTGACTTCCTCTGAAACAAATTCTGGAGAATTGTATTGTTGAATCATCAGAACACCACTCTGCCTGTTGGGAGAGCAGCTGTGGGTCCCTTTTAATCATTGTGTGTAAACAGTTGCTGGTTCAGGGAGAAGTGTGCCCATCTCTGCTTCCATTTTATTTTGCCTTGAAAACTGTTTGATGCTAGAAGATGGATACCTCAGAACCTCCAAACTCTGCTCCCTTTTGACCCACCTTGCAGCTACTAGAGGGGGCCCAAATGTTCCATCACAAATATCATTTGTGAGTTAGAGATCAAAGGACCTTCAATAACTCACTGGCCTTATCATGCTCCTTATGGCATCCAGGAGAAGCAAAAGATCAAAGTCATAAACAGAGACGGTATTACTGATGAATAATTTACATGCACAGTAGGTGGAAGTAAGTTAGTACATAAAGGTCCTTTTGAAGAGCAAAGATCCACTGCCTTTCCAGCAAACATTGATTGGGAGAAGCCTATGATAGGAAAACTTTACAGGGGAGGGTTTTGGCTTTGCTTCAGAGCAAAGTGACCACACAATTCTAAGGGACACATGTGTGCACATAGGTATGGCTTGCAGTCTGTAGAGGGTATTTAAACACGTCTGTTCATTTGCTGTCTAAGTGGTGAAAAGGCTCAAACTCTATCGGAGTTAAGAACTCTATCCAGAAGCCTGCATGGAAAGGATTTCTGTGTGCCCTAGTTTTTCTTATTGTGAAAACTACTTTTCCCTATTGTGTTCATTCTCATCTTGAGGGGTGCTAATAAAGTTATTTGAAATTAAAGACAAGCTTTACACTCCACCAAATCAAGAAAATCACACCAGATTTTCCTGCAGAGCAGTAATTATATTTGGAACAAAGGTGCTTTCAGGTATATGTGTATCCAGATTGAGGCTGCTGGTTTCAACTACAAATGGAAATGTCTTCTCTCTATTTAGAACACAGTCACAAGAACTGGCTTTTGAAAGCAGTCAAATTTATGTTTATGAAAAGAAAAAAAAGACAGAAATAAAGATGAATTTAGAATTTTATTTAAGACTAAACGTGTTATTCTCCCAGTCTATCTTAATTTTAGAAGCTGACGTCATTTATGCATTTTAAATAATTAGGCTGATAATCACTTCCTTAAAATAATTTCAACACTCAGTTACAATAAAACAGATTTCTTTCAAAGACCCCTTACTTAAATATGTTCAGTGCTACTTTCTGTATCATGCAGGTCAATTTAATTCAGCTGGGCTCTCTCTGCTCAGCTAAACAATTGCTTTTCAGTCTCTGGAGAGCGGGGTGAATGGAGCCAAGAATACCCATCTAGAGACGGCCTTGGACACTTCTGCTCATAAAAACTTGACATCTGAAGTCCCACTCTTTATTAATCTCTTCTCAAAGAGTTAGTCAAGATTTCTGAAAAAAGTCAATGTCATATAAATCATTATTAGCGATTCAATAATGACTAAAATTAAAAATAAAAGAATGAAACATTTTAAGAATGGTATCCGAGCATCTGATTTACAAATAGCCCCTCTCATGATGGCTGTACCTTTCCATCAGCAGCCTGCTTTTCTCTTCAGCTCCAGATTAGGGCAACTTCCCTTGTACCTGATGGTTTAAGGTGATACCACACCAGTGGTCTATATCTCTGTGTCTCTCTATCTGGGCCTCTGCCTGCACCTTTCTTGTTTGTTTTACTAACATGACCCCACCACTTGCTTTTGCTGAAAGGTGTCTTCGTTTTCAGTTCTCCAGGAGCAGACCTTCAAACAAGGTTTGAGGGCAAGTAGTTTATTTGAGGGGTGACTCCAGAAACTACAGTTAGAGAGGAATAGAAGTGAGACCAACATGTTTGCATTAACGAGCAGATTACAGGTGTGGGCAACTGGGGCTCAATCCTGCTGGAGGCCTCTGGGAGGTGATGTGGGACACATCACAGGGTTGTCCTATCCCAGGGGCAAGGAAACTGGAATATGTATTTACCAACTCTTGTTCGTCATTGGTTAAGGGGCCAAGTATACCCTTTTGGCCAGAGGAAGCCTCCTTTGAAGTTGCTGACTTGCATGGGAATGGTGAGCGACAAGAGGAACTGGAAAAGCACTGACTGTTCCTGCCAAACAAGGCAGATGAAATCAAGGCCAACATGCTCATCCAAGGTTTGGCTCCAAGCCTGATTTTATAGCTAACAGGCTAAGCATGACCTCCAGAAGTCATGAACCCTCCTTCCTTCTGTGTTATGTATTACTGACCAAAGGATTCCTTGGAGTGCTGCAAGCTCTAATGGTAGTCCATGGTGCTTTTCTCCAAGGACTTCTACCAGACTTGCCCTTCAGAGTGATTGACCCACAGTGATTGTCCTGGACATCATGCTCATCTCCTACTCTAAGTTATAGTTAGTTGGATCAGAGTGGCGACCTGATCCTAGGCAACCAATTAGAAAGCTGATTAGAAACATTTTGTGACTTGAAAACACAAACTGGGTCAATCAGTGTGCATCATTCAAGGACCTGAGCTAAGAAGCAGGAAAAATGTGCTCACGGATGGTGGAAACAGCAACTGAATGTCATAAGGTAGAACTTTTGCTGTAAAGAGCAAGATAGAATTAAGGTCAATGAGGTCAGGGGTATTTGTCCGATTGGCCCAATGCTATATCCTCAGGGCCAAGAACAGTGCCTAGCATGTAGTAGGTACTCAGTAAACATTTTTTGAATAAATGAATGAGTCAATTGGGCAAGCTGAAGAAATGTGGGACTAGCAATGGTGAGTCACCGAGAGAAACTAGTTGGGAAGAGAATAGTCAGAAGTGAAACCCATTCATGGCAAGCTTTACAATTAAGATTAAAATAGTTAATTTATCATATAAATGACTTAGATTACAACCTCATGTAATAGGTACTAGCATTTTCCATTTCACAGATAAGGAAGCAGAAGCATGGAGAGATTAAGTGACTTTCTGAGGAAGACACAGCTAGTACCAGGTGGAGCCTGGGTTTGAACTAGAATGTGTGTTCAGGAAAGTTGGCTGTTAGTACTATGTTTTACATCTGTTAAGGGCCCCAGGCCTCTGGCTTCCAGAACAAGTCTTAAAATCAACTGCTGTAAGGCCTAGCACTATTTGCATGTCTGGCCTTAGATTTCTACTTGACTGTGTTCCTCTGCTTATTATTACAAAAACTTGCCCTACTCATCTCTCTAGCTGGAGACATCTCTAGTGGTCTCATTTCTTGCAATCTAAGAGCAAAATTAAAACAGAAAAACAGAGATAGCACTCAACATGGGATCCCTGAAGCTGTCTTCCAGGTAAATTGCCTATGGTTTGGTCTTGGCCCTTTAGTACCACCCCCAAATGGTACAGTCCTGCTGCCAGAGGGTGTTTGCTGAATAAACTCTGAGAGAGTCATCAGCAATTAAGTCACTTATTTACCTTAAGTGAGTTGGTTATCTTCTGCCACATAACAAACCACTTCAAGTCTGAGAAGATCAAGATAATGACAGCATTTATTTTTGCTCATAAGTCTGCAGTTTGAGCAGGCTTGACAGGGGATATGGACTGAATAGTGTTCCCTCAATAAGTTCATACTGACGTTCTAAACCCATTATCTCAGAAAGTGACTGTATTTGGAGACAGGTTCTTTACACAGGCGATTAAGTTAAAACAAGCTCATTAGGGTGTGTCCTAATCCAATATGACTGATGTCCTTACAAGAAGAGCACATTTGGATTCAGATATGGACAGAGGAGAGATGATGTGAAGGCATAGCAGAGAGAAGATAGCCATCTCAAGTCCAGGAGAGAGTCCGGGTACAGATCCTTCCTTCCAGCCCTCAGAAAGAATTAATGCAGCCTACACCTTGATTTTAGCCCTCTAGCCTTCAGAACTGTGAGAAAATAAATCTCTGTTGTTTAAGCCACCCAGTCTGTGATACTTTGTTATGACCACCTACAAGACTAATACATTAGGGGTTGCTCATCTGTGCTCTATGTGGTTTTAACTAGGTAGGTTGAAGGCTGAGGGCTGGATTCCCTGAAAGGCTCCTCACTCATATGTCTGATAGCTGATGCTGGCTGTTGGCGGGACCTCAGCTGGGCTGTTGGCCGGCACATCTCCATGTGACATCTCTGCATGCCTTCACAATTTGGTATCTAAGTTCTGACAATTTATGACCTAGTTCAGAAGTCACTCAGAGACACTTCTGCCACATTTATCCATTAAAAGTGAGCCATAAATTTCAGTTCACTTTCTATAAGAGGGGAATTAGAATCCTTATCTTTTGATGGGATGAGTCAAAAAATTTGCAGACATTTTTTAAAATCACCATATTAGGCAAAGAAATCAACATCCTTATTTGAACCAAGGCCTCAGCAGACTAGGAGTCACACTAGAATTATGGTATGAGTCCCATAATTCTTCCTACTTTATTCATATGAGTAGAGTTCGCAGAAGTGATACACTCTAAATGTGCATTGGTGGAGTCATTGTATGTGGTCAGCAGAACCCATTGAAGTGGACATTGCCAGATGTTTAAAGCTAATACAAACTACATAAAATGTAAAAACTTCAGCACTGTCAATTTATTGAATAATGTTTACCCCAACCTGCTCTGTTGTAAAAGTGCATTCCTATGTGATGTTTCAACCAAAGGGTCACAGTCAGTAAGAAATTGGCAGTGCCCTGACCTCACCCTATAAGACTGGTTATTTATTTCTGCTGTTGTAACTTGATAACTAAATCAAAGATCAAAGTAGATGTGGCATTTCATAGACAATATGGATAATGACTAATGATATTTTACTCAGGTTTTATGCATTGAAAAAAGTTTTACGAGTAGGAGACAACATGTCAGGGGCAGAGAATTGGAATCTGGTTGTTAAAGGAGATAAACTCAGAAGACTTGGGATATATGCAACTTGCCACTGGAATAAATTCTTACAGCAATAGGAAAGCTCAGGCTGGGGAAGGAAAAAAGAACTCTCTTCTTTCCACTTGGGGGCATCAGCTACTTCTCCATTTTTTTCTCTAACTTTTCCCACAACAGTAATCCAAATTAGCCAGTCGGGTAGTTGGAGATTACTCCATGAAGGCTGCGGATATTTCTCTCATCAACCCAAATTCTTCTTTTTTTTATGACAGGTAGACAGAAAGCTGCTATTCCCCCAGAGAGGCTTCCTACTTATTCTTCCATTAGGGGCACCTGCTCACACCTACAAATCATTGGGACACCCCATCACTCTCAGGAAGCATAAATGTTAATGGATGTGTGGCCCAGACACTAAAGGCCACATCACACTTATTATAACAAAGAGGAGATGTCAGGACAGTTGTAGAAACCATCATTAGTGAGGCACGTGGTGTATGCATTAAGCAGTGTCTTCACCATACAGAGAGATGGCTGGGGAAGGTAAACTTGAGAAGCAAAAGCATCATAAGCATTCAACTGGCTTCAGGCCCATAATTCCAAATTGTAGAAATCTCATTCATTTGGTCCAAGTCTGACCCTTCTGATCAACCTAGTAATGGGATAAAAATGGTGACATCTTTGTTCTACCCCTCATTTGAACTCTATCTAAATTAGCAAAAGGGACAAAAGATAGGAAACAACCCATTGTCAGTTGAGTAGGAACCTGCAATAGCATGACACCACAAACTATAAAACATTTCTGGCAAATGCCAAAATATTTAGACTGAGATGAGAGATCAAGCTGACAGTTGACACATGCTGCTTTGAACTCTGATAAAAATATGTATTTCTTCAAAAGTATTTGTCAACACCAAGAAGAATATCCAAGGAATCTTAGAGAGTTGAGATCCAGTTTCATGGATAGCCAAGGGAGAGGTAAAGAATATCATTATCTTTGTCAGCAGCATTCATTGTTTATAGTGAGGTCAAGGATGGAGGGATAGCTAAATAAGACATTGGTATGCTGGTAGTCAGTTTCTGTTGCCTATGATCTGGTCTTCTACTTAGGGAAAACTTCACAGAAAGAAAGCTGGGGGACTGGTGGGGAATGGACAGCTAGAATCTGATTACAACCCAGAGAGCATGTGCCCTAAAGAGCTTGCTATGAGCAACATTGATCCAGGAACACAAGACCTGAGGAAACATGTGTCATTAGGGTAGGTAAATTAAAGATACATGGAAAAATACTGGAAAATAAAGACAAAAATACAGAGATGGTGTGTAGGCTTGAGATCATTGCACAAAATGAAATGGAAAAGTCAACTGTAAGTAATGATTGCAAAGAAAATGATAGAAATGGGAGACAAAGGAGACCCACGTGTCCATAATTACAGTTTCTGAAGAAGAAAAAAAGGAAACTAGAACAACATCCTCAAGGATAAATAGAAGAAAGTTTCACTAAAATAAGAAAACATTAATAGAATAAAATGTCCCAGAAAAAAATGATATGCAATGATCAATACTAAGCTGTATCCTGGGCAAGCTATTGAACTCCAAGGTGAAAGGAAGAATCATAAAGTATCCATGTAGAACTATTTGAACATCCAACCTATGTTCTGAGAGTTTCCTATGTGCCAGATACTGTATTAGGCTTTGAGGATTCTGTGGTGAATAAGATAATCCAAGTTCCAGCCCTTATGGATTTTCCAGTGTAGGATTTGGGGTGCAAGAGTTGGATAACAAAAAATAAACAAGTAAATAGAGTGTTTAGTATAATCTTTCCCCCTAGTAGACCACCTATCTATCTTTTGAACATATGAGCTGTATAAATACATAGAGAGAAATTGTGATTTCCAGGTGGAAAGAGTTTGCTTTTATTTATTTATTTATTTATTGTATTTTTGTGGATCATTTGAAAATGAGCATGTGCTTAGAAGTCTAAATAAAAACATTATCCTAAAATTAATAAACAAAAGCATAGTTTTGGGGCCAGTTGATTCCTTTCATCCCTGACCTGCTTTTCCTCCTCTGTGGAGTGCTCTATAGATGGTTCAGTTTAGATGGTGGCTAATTTACATGTCTACAGACCATTTGGGCTAAACTAGAAGCTAGGAAATGAGATCAATCATCTGGTGGTGTTGTAAAATGTTGAATGATATGCTCTCTTGCATGTTGACTTTTAATCCTTTAGGAAGAAGTGCTTTTGGGCCAAGCTTTCTGTGCAAAGGATGGAACCAGAATTCAGAGATTAGAAATCATAATCTCTGAGATCAGAAAACAAATACTGCCTATGTCATGCCAGCCAGCAATGAGGGCTTGCAGAAGACTTTTATATTTCCTTAAAAACAACATTAGCTTAGCTCTGCTAGGAAAACACTACGTATTCTGGCTGTGAAAACTTGGTTTAAGGAGCAAATGGCCAATTTGTTGAGTGCTTACTATGTAACAGGTACATCATTTCATTTAATCTTCATCAGAACCCTATGATATGTTTATACCATTTTATAGGTGAGGAAACTGAAGTTCAGAGAGAGTAAGTAAGTCACCCAAGGTTGCATAGCTACTGAGTGGCAGAGTCAAGAAACAAAACCAGCTCTGTGTGGGAACTAGTATCTTTTCTCACTAATGGGTTTCCAGACAAGAAAGACTCCTGCCATAAAGATAAGAGCTTGTGGGGCATTCAAATCCTTTTAATTTTATGAAGCAAACCAATTTAAGAGCTACAGGGAGTGGGAAGAACAAAGACTTTGGCTGGTATTTCCAGCCTGCCCTATAAATATCAGTCAACAAGTCTTATGACACAGGAGACAGTGAATAAAAGTTTTCATCATGGCTCGAACCAGTTTGCAGGGAGTCAGAGTACCATGAGTAAGGAACACGGTGGACTAGCCTTACATATTCCCATCTATCTTTCTGTGGATGCCCAGATTCAAATGCTGAGTGGGACACTCAGGCAGTATTTGTAATAATAAAAACTGAAAATGAGCCTAAGTGTGCTTCAGAGAGGAAATGGTTAAATAAAGTACAACCCTACCTATGTAGTAATGGAAAAAATAATATCAAGTCCTGTGTGCTGGTATAGAATGATCTCTAGGACATATAGGTAAGTAAAAAAAAAAAAAAAAAAAAAAAAAAAAAAAAAAAAAAAGATTCAGACCAGTATTTTTTTATGCTCTCATTTATGTTTAAAAAAACATATTAGATTGAGTTATATGAGAACCCTGTTTTTGTAGGTCAAAAATGTACCAACAGTAGCAATTTCATGTGATTCAATCTACTATGTATGTGTAACACACACACATTTGCTTGTGTAAGCATATTTTCATGGGGAAACTACTAAAAGGCAATGCACCCTGGGCAGGTGACTGGGGACTAGAGGTCTGGGGTTAGAAGGACAGGGAATTTATTGCCAAGAGCAAGTGTTACTTTTGTAAAATAAAAATAATAAAAAAGAAAAAGCATATACTTAACACCACCAATCTGAGGTTATAGGTTTCTCAATTTATGACAGATTCTTAATCCAATATTTAAAAACATGAGTCAGATTTTTTTCATTTCATCAAATTCTGATGTGAGAAAAGTATATTTACTCTTATTTTCAGAACACTTTAAGCAAAAAGGATCATTTAAACTGACCCCACCATAGTGAGAACATGGCATAAATTGGAGAATGGGAGCAGATAGAAGGAGGAAACCAGCTTTGCCTACAGTTTTCTCTCTTTTAATTATTCTTTTTCTATAGTACAAACCTCTTCTAACACTGATTTTTTTTTCAAGAGAATAATATATGTTGCAAGATGACCATCAAAAGTGGTAATACAAACCACAGTGATCACCACCTAATTGAGTCAGAGAAAAATATAGTTTAGGTTCAGTGATTTTGTTGAATCATAAAGATAGCTGACTACTGGAGTCAAAATGCCTATAGCTCAATTATGTCAGTTATATAAACTTAGTTTTTGAGAATGGGCATCAGAGAGAAGCTGGGATACTTTAACATAAACTAAGGTGATCTCAGAAAAATAGTTCTCTTCATAAAGAATGGTAGCCCCAGACAGGATAATATCTGAGGGAGTAATTACAGGAATGACCCTAATTTGTTCATGCCTCCCTGTTTTATGCCTTTTGGTGGTTTTATCACACTGACTATAGGCTTGGTCAAGTAACTTGCTTTGGGCAATGGGACAGTAGCAAATGTGATGTAAGCAGAGACGTGAAAAGCACTTCAGCACTGCCCTGTTGCTGCTTTTGAGATACTGCTGAGCTGCCATGTTGAATAAGCCCTGGTGGAGATTGAATGAAGTTGACATAAGCTATCCAGCTGAACCATCTTACCTCAGCCAGTCCCTAGCAGACTTGGCAACTGACAGAGACAATGAGTGTGCCCAGCCAACATCAACTACATCTAGTCCAACTAGGCTTATTCACCCAGCTGAGCCCAACCTGAAATGGCATTCCTTATGATAGTAACTAAACAAATGATGGTTGTTTTAAGCCATTATATTTTAAACTAGTTTATTATGTAGCCATGTCTATATGATACAATATCCTTGATTTTTAATATTCTATATAAAAATGTTGAAAATAACAAATTTCTTTTTAGCTCCTAAAAGTAATATTTTACTTGATTCAGTCAACTCTTGAATATCTGAATAAAAGAAGAATAGGGACATGATGGAAAACCAAAATTCACAGACAACCTCAAATTCTACAATCTGCTCAAAAAGCTCAGGAGATGAAAGGTGGTGATGGTTGCACAAGAATACCACTAAACTGTGCACTTAAAAATGGTTGAAATGATAAAGTTTATGTTATGTATATTTTACTACAATAAAGAAAATGAAAACAATTATATAATCTCTTAATAGGTTCAACTTCATCCTTCATTCTGGCCTGAATCAAGTAAAATAAATAGACCTCTGTGTTTCTAATCTCATCCATTACTCTTCTTTTGCCATGAGTGCTAACGAGTAGCAAAAGGGAAAAGGCAGCAGCTGTGGGGCTGGGATAGAAACAAGAGATCTGGATAATAAGTTTCTGGTTAATGAGTCAGCTAGCACCAGGGGTCTACCATAGGTGAGCACTTTTCTCTCTTGTGATCTTTTGATCAGCCTGAGTCATGAATAGCTAAGACGTGCTGTGGCTCCTCAGTTATACACATCCAAGGCTTACTTGTTCCATACACTCCAAAGCAATATGTGGCCAACTCTAATGAAGAAATCTTGTTTTTGAAAAATAATATGTACTCTGCCTACTTCTAAAAAATGAATTTGATGTGGTAGAAAGTCTGCTATGATAGAGACAGGAAAGGGATGTTTGTACCAAAGCTGATGGTTAGATGCCGCCAGTGCCCTGCCATATTCCTTTGGCCTACTATGGAGGTCTCCTGTGGACAGTGTCTGGACATGCCAATGGCTTTCTATATCTTTCTAGGTGGGCAGCCTAAAGGTGCTAGGCAGTAAGTGCCCCCAGGAGTGACTTCCAACTAATGAAGGACAGAACCAAAGTCTCTTGACCCTTAGTGGGACAGCTAGACATGATTTGACATTGTCACTTGAAGGTCCTTAGTTGTCCTCAGTGATACCCACCCATTCATTATCACACTTCTATTAGCTTTTCTCCCTTCCCTGTATCACTTCCCTGCCCCTTGCAGTGCTTCCTGGGATCACAAATAAGCCACTTGCACCCAATTCTTCATTTCAGTGTTTGCTTGTGGGAGGGAACCCAAATACAACAGAGTTACCACAACTTGTATTAAATAAACTTTTAGCTTCTTAGCAAGTAAAGCTAAAGAAAACACAAACCCTATTCTTCAACAGATATGTATGAATTATTAGTTATTAAAATAGCCTCCTTTTTTTTTTCTATTAATCACAACATTATAGAGACTGCTCACTTCTCCTTCAAGTCACTCCCTGGGAAGCCCTGTACTTCTAACTAGAAAGTCACTCCTGGCTCAGGGCCCATCTTGGGCTCTGATGGAGTTTAATAAGGGTTATTAAGGATGAAAAAGTTAAGAAGTGTTCTGAGAAAAGACCAGCTTTCTCAGTAAAGATGATGTGAGAAGTCTTGCGAGGGGTCCCTCTTAGGTCATCCCACAGAGGTATAAACAGAGATACTGTATTTCTCTAGGGTTGTCAGTGAAACCCAAATGTACAGTTAGGATATTTTTGGCAGTTTAAAACACAACTAAAAGTTATTCGAAACTCCTCCCATCAAGAGGTGAAGGAGTCTATGTCCCCTCCCCCTGAATTAAGGGCCCATCTTTTTTACTACATGATGAATAGAATGTGATGAATGTGAGACTGTGACCTCAGGAGCTAAGTTAAAAAAGGTCTTGCCTTTTCTCTTGCTTTCTTTTAGAACATTCTCTACAGGGCATTAGGCTACCATGTAAGAGGTCTGACCTTATACCCTGAGGCCATTAGACAGAGAGAGAGAGAGAGAGAGAGAGAGAGAGAGAGAGAGAGAGAGAGAGAGAGAGAGAGAGAGAGGCGGGGTGGAGGGTGGGGGGGAGAGAGAGAGAGAGAAGGCTTGGGGCACCCCAGATCTTCTGATCCTCAGCTGTTGAGTTTCTCAGCCCAGGTGCTAGATATAGAAGTAAAAGCACCTTCAAAATGACCCTAACCCCAGCCACCATCTGACTATAGCATACGAAAGACTCTCCCAACTACCCTTGAGTCATCCAGCTGAGCCAAATCAACTCTTAGATTCATAAGGCAAATCAATGGCTTGTTTTTCTTTTAAGTCACAATTTTAGGATGGTTTGCTGTACAACAATAGACTTATTTGGTGTCAGGTAACAGAATATCCAACTAAAATGCAGAGTTTTTTGTTCTCTCTGACATGAAGTCTGGAGGTTAGTTTTCTGGGGTTTGTTAATTCAGCTACTTAGTGAGGTCAGGGATTTGAGTTAGCTTCTTTGTGAACATTTTGGCTTTCTCCTTATGATAGCAAGGCCACTGCTACAAATCCAAGTAGTGTATTCTCATGTAAGATATAAATGTAGGAAGAGAGGGAATTTTGCCCTGTGTGTCTTTCTTTTCATGGAAAAATCCAAAACCCTTTCTGCAGATTGCCTTTAAGTACCACTGGCTGTGACTCAGCTACAAGGAAGCCTGGAAGAGTGAATATCTCATGATTTTAAAATAGGGGGTGGGCTCTGCCACCATGGAAAAGAGGGTTGGGGATGGTCGTTGAATAGACATCCAAAGGTGTTCTCTAAAAATAAGTTTACAGATAACTGAAATTCTCTTGCTTGGTGGAAAACCTTTATTTTGTTTTGATCATAATAAAAGTCTTCCTAAAATACTCTAATTTTCCATTTTCTTATGATTATTTTAACTACCTGGAACCTGCTCTGTTCTCATTTGAGGCACTGTTTCTAAATTGGAAGCAGCTGTGAGACCTGTTAACCTGGAATACATATCTGTCAGGAGCAGCCTCCCAGCATCTTTCCTTTGGAAGCAGAGACGTTTCCAGGAACACTGTTGACATTATTCCCACCACAGCTATTCTCAACAAATGTTCCTCTGTATTTAGAAGATTGGAAACAATAGACCTATTGCTGTGTAACAAATTACTTTCCATAAAAGTCTAACGGTCTTCCAGTCCTCTGTGCTGTTTTGAGTTTTTTGTTATGATTTTTTTAAAAAAACCCAAACATTTATTTTTCTCCCCCTCACACTTTCTCTCACTTTTTGATGACTTTGCTTCCAAACTCCCTTTTGTCACATGCTTCTTAAAGTATTCATGATAGAAGATGCTGCTGGCACTTTGCCTGTATCCTCTCAGATAACTTTTTACTTTTATGTTGTGGGCTCCCCCTGCTTACAGGGTGCTTTGAACACTTGCTCCAGGTAGAGATAACTGAGACATAGCCCATGCTCTGGAGTTCCCTGCAGGTCAGGCTTCTGCTATCCTTTGCAGGACTTTGCCCAAGACCACACACCTTTACTTGGCTTCCTTTCTTCTCCTTTCCAGCTTCTCTGAGCCTTTCTCAGTTTCTCATGGGAGCACTTTCTTAAGAAAACACTTGCTTAAGAATCCTCATCCAGGGTCTGCTTCTGGGGAAACTGCCCTGAGAGCTGTTGTTATTAGAGGAGACAATATTCTCATTTTATAAGCTATGCATGTGTTTGCAAACTCACTATGAGAAGGAATAAGAGAGTATTTCCTTTTAAGATTTTTTTTAAGGTTTCAAAATCAATAACAAAACTCATTCAAAATAGACATACCGACATTTGATATGATAAAATAGTGAAAAGTGTGCCCAAATAACAGAAAAAATGTGCTGTGCATTTATTTTTCTGCTAAACCACAACTCACTATCTGCTCTGCTCTAGCTCTCAGGATTCTGAGAGCCTAAAGAGGGTCAGAGAGTCTGATATCCTGTGTTAACGACACATTAGTAGGGTCATTAACTTTTGAAGGGCATATGCTAAACCTGCTCTGGAGTAAGGAGCTATTAAGCTCACTTCAAACCTTTCTCTAGGAGTTCTCTTGGCTGCTCCCAAGTCTCTGGAAATCTTAAGAGGAAGATCAAAATCGCTGCCTCCAAAAATAAGCATGTGTTTGATTGATGACTAAGGATCCTCGATCATTTGGCACATGTTGATTAAGATTTATTCTAGCTTCTCATCAGAGGCATAAGGCAAGGCTCAAAAGATATCTTCATTAGTTTATGAATAGAGAAGTGAGCTCTCTTCCTTTTTTCAGATATCTGCAGTTTTCATTGTTTCTATTATGTTCATAAATCATTTGTGAACTTTTTTAAAAAGTAGAAACCACATAGACACTCTGTTCATAGGTCATCAGCCAGATCTGCTGATTTGGCTATGCTGATTGGTTTACAGCACACTCCAGTGTGCAAAGACTTCAAATATCACCCCTGTAGTAACTATTGTTTAATTTAGGTGTGTATCTCTTACACTTTTGGTTTGTCCTAGGAGCCATATTTTCTCCATATACTCTCTGAAAATTCCTTTGGTACCCACTTACAACCCCAAACTGAGATACATCCTTCAGCAATGAGGCCTGTTAACCTAGAAAACATATCTGTTATGTGCAGCCTCCCAGCATCTTTCCTTTTGGAAGCAGAGACATTTCCAGGAACACTGTTGACATTATTCCCATCATAGTTATTCTCTACATACTTCCCTCTGTATTTAGAAGGTTGGAAACAATAGACCTATTGTGGAAACCTCTTTATTCAAACCTATTGAGCAAACCCTTTTCTACCATCAGAATTGACTCAATACTATTCTCCCCCTCTCCGAAATCATATTTCCACCTTTCATAGGAAGTAGCAAAATGCACTCAGTCTTCACTAATGCTTGCTTCTTCTATTTTGATTATTTCAATGATACCTGGAAATTTAAGTTTCCATGCAGAGCATCCTTTTGTTTGTTTCACCTGTTTTTCCCCCTAAGATATATGCCTTTTTGTAGTGTCTTATTCAAACAAAATCTCTTTGAGTTGGTGTTTAATTTCTTCAGGAGTCTCTTAGACCAAATCAAGATAATGGCAGAATACAGTTTGTTCACAAGATAAAAGTTTACAATTCATTCAGTCAAACTGACTGCCCCCCTCCATTTTTATTTTTATTTTGTCAAGCCAGACAAAATAATCAGACTAGATTAATGTTGTCTCAAGATTCTGAAACATTTCTGGATATTTTTGAAGTTTAAATGAAAGACTGATTATCATTGCAGGTAATTATGTATAAAGAGGAATGAGGTTAGGAATAGTCTCTTAAGAGGAGGAGACTTGGAACCTCACAGAATTATGATGATATTTCACATGCAAGTGGCTTGGAGTTATCTTAGGCAGGTTCTTTTATTGAAAGGGAAGATATTCCTCAAAGTGAAGAATAATCATTTACTACTATGTGTAGGGAAAAATATCCTCAAAGCTGCACCTTTACCCATTTGGACTTCGTCCTAATTCAAAAACAAAGGGAAGCACAATCTATTCAACAAAATTTGTGAACTCCTATCGTGTTCTAGCACCTGGTGGGGACAATGGAAGAGTCAAAGATAAAGCCAGCTCTACCCCTGAATTCTAGGAGGGTACAGTCTTGCCAGGAGGAAGTTTGTGTGTATATAGTGTGCACATGTATGTAAATGTGTGCGCAGGTGTGCACACACACACATCTCCAACCAGTATGATACAATACCTGTTAAGATACAGAATCTGAGGAATCTGAGAGCACAGAAGGGGAAGATGCACTGATCAGGCTCAGCAGCTGCAGTTCAGTGGTTCAGACAGTGAAGATCTGGCTGGGGCTGTCATCACTCAGGGACCCACGCTGATGGAGGTGCTGCCATTTGGATCATGAGGCTTCTGAGGTTGCTGTGGTGGGTGAAGGGAAAGACTGCAAAGCTGAGCTTGAGCTTATCCTGGAAGTGCCATGCATCACTTCTGTTTACATGCTATTGGTCAGAACAAGTTATATTGCAAGGGAGACTGGAAAGTGAAAGGTATTACATAGACAAAAGTAGAGTAATAACTGCCCTGACACAAAAATAAAACTCTTTTGAGGTCTTGCTCTGTGTGTCTGCCTCTGGGTACACACCTAAATGGAAGCAAAAGGTTTATGAAGGAAAGAGCTTCTTGTCTATGCCTTGGAAAAATAGTAAGCTCTGAACTGGAAGAAATAAATAAAGAGAAAAGAGAATTCTATCACAGATAATTGTGGGAAAAGAAAGAAAGAAGGACAGAATAGGTTTGGAAAATGGGGAGGGATCCAATCTATTAAAGGTATTAGGGCTTTGAAGCAGGTTGAAGTCAGGTTGTAAAAGGATTTGACAGCCGCAGTCAAGTGTCAGTTTTGTTTTCCAGGAAGCCTGTTGATGAGCTTTGCTGAAAAAAAAAAAAAAAAAAACATTATAATTGTAATCATTCTAGGGGCCAACCTTTGTTGAGTGCATCTAATACACTGGGCGCCATTCTGAGTGTTCTATGTGCATTATATCATTTGATCCTCATAATAAGCCACAGAGCAGGATTTTTCTTATTCATACTGTACAAATGCAGATACTAAAGTTCAGAGAGACTTTCCAAGATCACACTGCTAGCAGGTGGTAGAGAAAGCCCTGTTTTCTTAATAATTTAAAATTGGGTGGATTTATTGCTATTATGGTTATTGGTGTTATTAAAAAACATTTTTATAGCCCTATGTTTAAGAAAGACCAAGAGCCTACTAAGAGTCTTGTGTATTTAGATTTAAATGTGTATGCGGTTGACTTTTATTATAACTATAAACCAGTGATGATTAACTTAAATGAAACTTATGTCTGGACAGATAAGGTGAATGAAACAGACTGTCAGAAGTAGCAAAGGAAGGTAGAGAGTGAGTTTGAAGACTATTTAATTGGCCAGGGGCATCTCTATTTTGCTTTGGAAACAGGCCAAGCCATTTACATTACAGAACCCTGTCCAATTGCACATCGTATTGCCTGCTGGGTTATGGCTCATTTCTGCACACCATTTTATTTTTTCGTGTTAACAGGGAGCTTGGGAACTGCCCTTCTAGAAGAATCATAGGCTGTGAGTTACATGTATTCCATGTGCTGCTATTCCTCTGGGACGTGATTACCAGAGATAAAAATGCTTTCGTTGAACTTTATTGTTCAAATAGGGAAGCTATGTATAAGTAGTAGTTCTGAAAAGGAATACTTTTCATTCACATGACTTGTATTTGGCAAGTGCATCAGAAAAGCTGAGATTTGAAGCAGGGCAGGAAGCTTTTGTAGGAGACTAGTTGGGAAGCAGTGCTGGGGCTTCTGTTTCTTTACCTCTATAGACTGTAGCACCTGCCCCGCCTCTTGAAGAGTGTAGCAAACACATTTGCTATAGATTCTAGCATCTTCTCTGTTCTCTCACCCAAAGATGAGGGATCCACATAGGTAAGATATTATAAGTGCTGGAGATTCAGATGGTTCTGCACAGTCCACCTCCAGTTTTCAGGGACCACCTCTGAGAGAGGAATGTGCTTGCTTCTCAACAATAAACCCCTTTCCCAGATCCCATACAAGCAGAGTAGGTTGTTGGTGAGGGAGCCTGAGGTCCAGCTTCAAAGTGGCATTTCTGTCCTTAATTCCCTCATGCTATAAAGACAGAGAGAACACACATATGCTTCATATATTTTACTAAAAATGTTGTTAAAAGTAATTAAAAACTTTTTGTTAAAGTATAATGTACATACAGAAAAGTACACAATCAATGAATCTTTGGAGACCAAGTACATAGATGTAACCAGAACCTGAATCAAGGATCAGAACATTACCTGCCTCAAGAAACTCCCCCTCTGTCTTTTCTGTCATTACCTCCACCCAGGGCAATCATGATCCCCACTTCTTACACCATAAAGCGGCTTTACCTACCTCTGAACATTTATAAATAGAATAGTTTATACATGTACTCTTTCAAGTTTGGCTTTTTTTCATTCAGCAATGCATTTGTAAGCTTCATCCATGTTAGTTGTAGTTCAATTACTCTGATGGCTGTATACTATTCCACTGTAAACTTATTCCCATGGTTTATCTGTTCTACTGTTGATGTGCATTTCAATGAATTTCGGTTTGGTGCTATCATGAACTGCTAGGAAATGCATCTCTGTTGGATATCTATCTATGAGTAAATTTGCTGTGTTTATATATATCTGGGTTTAGCAGAGACTGCTGGTTTTCCAAAGTGGTTTTAGAAATCAACACCAGCAGTGAATAAGGGTTCTTGTTGCTCCAGATATCAACACTTGGTATTTTCTGAGTTATTTTTCTGGCTCTGCAGCAATATTACTCAATGAAAGAGTAGGCCTGGGTTAAGAGTAATTCGATTTGGGTAATGTCATGGAGAAGTAATCCATAGTACATATACTGTCTGCCCCTAGCCCAGCAAATAATATTGGGTGTGTCAGTAATTATTTGTAAGTTCCAGTCACCCCTGCCTCCTTGAGCAACACAGCTGGTCCTGGGAAATCCTTCTAGAGGAAATTTGCGCAGGCACTGCAAGAATAGCCAATGGCTATGCTTCTGCAACAGTGATCCCACCTCTTCTCTCCATCCTTCCCCCTGTGAGGCTGATAATGAAGCTGACTTCGACACCCATTTCCCAATAACTCAGCATCTCCACTACCTGCCCGAAAGCCAGGGCTTGCTCTCCTGGTGTGCACAGAGCCCTGGCTTGCTTGCCAAGACAGAGCACGGCAAAGCTTCCACATAATCATTTCCAAACATTAAAATGGCCCCATTGTCATTACAGCAGGGAGATTGAATTCGCCTCATCAAAGCGGAGTGTGACAGGTGACTCAATAGGACAGTGCCAAGCGCAGAGGCAAGAAGATTAGCAGGGCACTGATATCATTATTTCCGCCTATCACAGATTCGGCAGGGAGGCAATTGTAATTTCTGGGCTTATTAGTCTACATTCGGAGGGGAAAACCAAGTGATAAAACTCACGGTGACAGCTAGGCATTTGTGCAGCAAGTGCTGTCACGGTGACACTTAGAAAATGCCAATGCAGCTACGTCCTCATAATCCTCACTAATAGAGGTTAAAGCCAGGCACAAAGGCACCCTTATCAGTCATCAGTCCACTAATAACATTTGCATTTTAAGTTAAACATAGTAAGTAAAGGAGTAAGTAGTTCTTTGCAGTTGGGACAATTAATTTCACAGTGGAATTAAAAAGCAAAGCCAAAAATTTCCTGCAGCTCCTATCTCTTCGATCGCCTGCAAGAATCCTCCAAGGAAAGAGATGAGTGAATGGTGTTAAGAACAATGTTACCAGCAGTGTCTATTGCCTGTGAAACTGTCGATAGGAGAACATCACTAAACTCCTGAAATTAGATTTCTGCCCCCTCAAGTCAACAGACAATGCCGCTTAAGGACTTAAAACCAACAAATGCAGCAGAAAATATCTTCTCATGCTTAACATATTCTCATCCTAGCCCTCCTGATTTTGCCATCCAGAGGTATATTAAATCACATAAGAAGGCTCCAAAGAGCTGAGGAGGGTAAGGCAGTGTAACTACTGGTGACGGAGATGGAGTGCTGCCTATTCTGAGGGCCACTTCCTAGCCTAGCTAATTTACATAAATCTCCTGTAATTAATATGTTTCTATATCAGCGTTTTTCAAGGCATTGACAAAGAAAGAGAAAATTAAGAAATTATTTTTAGAGATAACACCAGAACTATAGTTTCATGGTTAATATATATTCATGGCTGGATGACTGAAAAAAATCATCTAGCTTGGGGAAAATATTAGAATTCTAATCTTATTTTGTTGGAAAAATATTACAGGTGGCAAACTTACTTTTTCACATTTAAATAAATAAGAGACAAATTAAGAAGACTATGTAATTCAATTCTTGAGTGAGTGCCACTGAATTCAATTTGTTTCAGGTCAATAAATACAATGCAAAGTTATTAACGAAAAGGTCAGAGGCTGCGTATAAAGCGTACACACATGATATAACAGAGGTAATTAGTACACATTTCCAGTGTGCTGTTGTGCTGGCATATGGCAGAGAAAATCTTAACAGGATTAGATAGCAATAAATTTTCAAGTCTGTTTGTCTTCCCCTATCCCCTTTATAAAAAAGCCTTAAATTGACTGATCTTTCTCCATCTCCCCCTGGCCCGCCCCCACCTTTTCCTTCATCATGCACTGGAGATTAAACATACAGAAGTTGGTTTAGAAAACCACAAAATCAGTGAGCCGGGCTGAAGTATGCACTTTGAGAATCCCCACTGCACAGAAAGGTGTCTGTGTTCAAAAAATACAAGCATCCCATCTGCCACCTTTCTGAGTTAAGGAATCCAATCTCCCATGTTTACCAAAGGAGGCAAACAGGAGAATGGGAGGGGGTATGTTTCTATCTTGCTTTGTGTAGGAGGATAGAGAAACTTAGGGAGGATGGTTTGTGTTTTCAGACATTCTAGTGTTGTTTAAACATCTCTGGGAGTAGAATAGGTGGAGAAGCACCAGACTATTTCATGACAGAAATATGCCTTCCACCTGACCTAGCACAGAGTAGTGCCATCAATGCAGGAAGTGGCCGCACAGGAGGCTGGGCTGACTGTGCCCTAATGAGCAGCCAGAGTGGAAACGCTCTCACATGTCCCCACCTCAGCCAAAAGCCATCTCTGCTCGGCACACCTGCAGGCTGAGACAGCCTGCGTTTTGTTCCAGTAGGCAGATGGCTTCTAGTAGAATCTGGTGTTCATTTTCTCAAAAGCACAGATCATATTCTCAAGGAAAAAGGGAGTAGGGGAACCCCACAAAAATCTCTGCAGTCCTGGTCACTACCCAAGGAGTTCGATGTATACACGCCCCCGCAGGTTCAGGTGGGCTGCAGCCACCCCTATTCCTTGGCCTATCTCCCTTTTCCCCTCCACACCAGTGTTTCCTGGCATCACCTCCTACATAAACTGCCTGCATTCTCCTTGTCTCTGGGTCTGCTTCGGGGAGCCAAACTAAGACAAAGGGTAATCAGGAGGTGGAGCAAAAGGCAGAGTGGGGATGTGGCTGCCCCTCAGGCTGGGGTGGGAGCAGCCAGTGCCTGCTATGCTCAGCACAGTATGTTCTTAACCCAGCCAGAGTGACTAAGTCTGCAAGGGCCTGTCCACTGAAAGTTCCAGAGGCCCAGCAGTCACTAGCTTGATAGCCTCTGTATGGGCTCCTTCCCTTCCCTTCCCTTCCCTTCCCTTCCCTTCCCTTCCCTTCCCTTCCCTTCCCTTCCCTTCCTTTTCTCGCTGCCCCTCCCCACTACTGGTGTTTCCTGGGATCACTTGCCAAGTGATTGCCTATTTGCACCTGAATTCCTTTCTCAGAAGCTGCTTCTGGGAGCATGCAATCCAAGACAGTGGTCCAGCCACACCGTCTGTAGTGTGTCCTCAAGAACAGTCTGTCTCCAGAATTGTACCAGTAAGTAATTTTTAAAGTAATAGTCTCATAAAACAGCCTTGCAAATAGGTATGAGATAATTATCAACCAGTGTGTTAATTAAAAATGAAACCAGCCCATTTTCCATCTCAGAGGTAATATAGAGAAGCAAAAAATACCATGAACAGAAATTTACTTTCTCCTTTGACAAGGTGTTATCTATAAGGCTACTCCAGATGCAAATATGAAATCAGAGTATGAGGCTAGTACTGTTGGTGATACACGGCTGAACTATTACTTTAAAAAATGACTTGCTTTTTATGTTTTTAGGTAGAAAGCTAGCATTCAGCTAAGGGTTGAGTACCAATGTAATGTAATCTCCAGCTCTGATTACATGATATTTACCTAAACTTCCATTGCACTCATAGGACATTCGTCTTCGGTTGGGAGAGGTAAGACAGCTCTACTCTCGGGTCGAGTTGAAGACGTCTATGGTATAGCTGTTAATGTGCCTATACATGTACCACCGCCACACACTTGGAAAGTTGGTAAACGTTTTCCCATAAAGCTGTCTATGCAGCACCAAAAAGGGAGAAAGGCATACTTGGTCTGTCTTTCTCAAAACTATAGGGACATACATAACATTGAGCAAACTAGTTACTGTCTCAGTTTTGCATCTGCACAATGGGCATAAAAGACCTAACTTTCAGAGGTTGAATCAGCTATTGCATGCAAAATATCAGAAACATGGTAAGCTCAGAATAATGAAAGTCGTGTTAGTATTTGATTCTTCAATAACCTGACTCTTGAGGCAAGAAAATTCTCCTCTTTAATATATATTTTAAAAGTCTAGCAATCGTATTAAAAAATTAAAAATTACAGATAAGCAAAGAACATTCCCTAACTCTATCATGCAAAGATAACTTCACATTTTAATTTGTATTTTCTAGATTCCTTTTTGAGCCCATACAGCTATAGGTATTTTAACAAATATGAGATTGTGTAATAATATTGCATAGAAACTGCATTTTTAAATTACTAGACTTTAATTTTTAGAGCAGTTTCAGAGGTACAGAAAAACTGAACAGAAAGTACAGAGAGTTCCTATATCACCCCTTTCCCCACAGTTTCTCCTATTAATATTTAGCATTAGTGTGGTACATTTGGTACAATTGATAAACAAATAATATTGATACATTATAAACTAAATTCCATACTTCACATCAAGGCTTAGTCTTTGTGTTGCACATTCTACAGCTTTTGACAAATGCATAATGTCATGTACCCACCATTATACATCACACAGAGTAGTTTTACTACCCTAAAAATCCCCTTTGCTCCATCTATTCATCCTTCCTTTTTTCCCTGAACCAATGATTTTTTTTTCATTTTCTTCATACTTTTGCCTTTTCTGGAATGTCTTATAGTTGGAATCATATAGTACATAGGCTGTTCAGATTGGCTTCTTTTACTTAGCAATATGCATTTAAGTTTCCTTCTTATCTTTTGTGGCTTGTTAGCTCATTAAAAAAATTCTGAATAATATTCTACTGTCTGGAAGTACCACGGCTTAATGCATTCACATCTTTTTTTCCCCCCAGTTTTATTGAATTATAATAGATAATTAGTTGCTCGTATTTATGTTGTACCATTCAACAAGTTTTTTTCAATTATAATTAGCATACAATAATATCTTAGTTTCAGTTGTACAGCATAGTGATTAGAGATCTATATAACTCACAAAGTGATCACCCCACTAAATCTAATACCCCTCTTACCCTTTACTTATTTATTACATTATTAACTATTTTCCTTATGCTACACTTTATATCTCCATGTCCATTTTGTAACTACCCATTTGTACTTTTTAATTCCTTTGCCCTTTGTCACCATCACTCCCATCTAGTATCCCTGAAAATGTTCTCCATATTTGAGTTTATTTTTGTTTTTGTTGTTGTTGTTGTTGTTGTTTACATTGTTTTTAGATTCCACATGTATGTGAAATCATGTGATATTTGTCTTTCTCTATCTGACTTATTTCATTTAACGTAATACCTTCTAGGTCCATCAAGGCAATATCTTTCTCCATCCCCATACTTTCAGTCTGCATATGTCTTTTAATCTGAAGTGAGTCTCTTGTAGGCAGCATATGTAAAGATCTTATTTTCTAATCCATTCAGCTGCTCTATCTTCTGGCTGGAGCACTTAATTCTTTTCCATTTGAAGTATCTGTTGATATGAATGTAGTTATTACCATTCTTTATTCATGTTTTGATAGATGTTTTTTTCTTCTTAAAGATGTCCCTCCAAAATTTCCTGTAATACTAGCTTGGTGTTGATAATCTCTTTACCTTATTTTTATCTGGGAAGTTCTTTATCTGTCCTTCGACTCTCAATGATGGCTTTTGCTGGATAAAGTGTTCTTGGTTGTAGATCCTAAGTTTTTATCGCGTTGAATATTTTGTGCCAAGCTCTTCTGTCCTGCATAGTTTCTTTTGGGAAATCAGCTGCTAGTCTTATAGGTGCTCCCTTGTGGGTAACTAACTGCTTTTCTCTTGCTGCTTTTAAGATTCTCTCTTTGTATTTAAACCTGGCATTTTAATTATGATGTACCTTGATATGGGCCTCTTTGGGTTCATCTTTTTTTGGAACTCTCTGAGCTTCCTGAAGTTGTATGTCTATTTCTTTCACCAGGTTAGAGAAATTTTCCATCATTATTTCTTCAAATAGCTCTTCAACTTCTTGTTCCCTATGACACAGATATTTTTTTTTATTTTTACATTTAATTGTGTCCCCTAGGCTCCTTAAATTATTATTAGAGTCTTGGTTTCTTTTTTCTTGCCCTTCTGATTGGGTGTCCTTGTCTTCCCCATCCTCTATATTGGTGGTTCAATCCTCTTCTTTATTCATTCCATTGATTCCCTCTAATATACTCTTCATCTCAGATAATGTGTTCTTCATTTCTGACTGGTTTCCCTTTATAGTTTCCATTTCCATTTTTTTATGTTTTGTATCTCTTTGTTAAAATTCTCACTAATTAATCTACAGTTCCCTTAAGTTCATTGAGCATCTTTATAACCAGTGTTTTGAATACTGCATCTGTTAGATTGCTTGACTCCATTATTCCTGGATCTCTGTTCTGTTCTCTCATATGATTTCTGCTTCTTTGTCTTCCCATTTTGGCTGCCTTTCTGTGTCTGTTTATATGTATTAATCAAAGCTCCTAAGTCTCCTGGTTTTGTTAGTGCCTTTGTGTAGTAGATGTCCAGTGGCACAATCCTGAGAGTGGTTCAGCTGCAGGCCAAGTTTAGGTCCAGACTGTCCCCTCCAGGGCCACCCATTAAGATTCATTAAGCAATCCACAGACACTATGCATATAGTTGCCTCAAAAAAACACAGCATATAGACTAGTGGTTACCAGAGGACTATAGACCAGTGGTTATTAGTGGGGAAGGGGGGGGGAGGAGGAGAGAAGTAGCTGGTAAAGGGAGTCAAATAGAGAGGTATGAGGGGAGGGCGAAGTGGTAAAAGGGATCAAGTATATGGTAGCTGAAGGAAACTGGACTTTGGGTGGTAAACATACAATAGAATATACAGATGTCAAATTATAATGTACACTTGAAATTTATATAATTGTATTAACAATTATATGTTGCCCTAATAAATTTATTTAAAAAGAAGAAATTAAGAAAAGAAACCACACCAGAAACTGAGGCCAGCTGCCACCAGTGTGAATCTTGGTGCTGCTCAGCAAAGAGCACTGGACTCACTGAAGACACAATTGGATTCTGCTTTGGTGGAGTTTCAGGGAATTTTCTGGATGGAGCAACCTCTGTTGTCCAGTTAGATGACACCTCAGCTATGGCAGCACTGCATCTGTACATTGGGAGGGGGAGGGCTCAACAGAAGAACAATGGATACCTCCAACACTTCTGCTTAGGAGAAAGCCTAGCCTCCGGCCCTTGCTCCGACAACTCAGTGTCTCCCTGTAAGTCTGTGGTGTCCCCAGTGCAGCTGACCCCAGGTCCCTCACCGTGAAAGTCTGCTTGGGAACACATCCCCTTTAAGAGGCGTCTGCAGGTGCTGGCTGCCACTGCTCTAGCCTCTATCCCATATGTCTTCGCCTCCTCCTACCTTCTACTGTTGCAGGGTGATTTCTTATTTGATTCCTTTGTTGTAGTGCTTCTGTTCATCTAGATTGCAGGCAACTATGCTTGCTGTTTGTTCCATGTTTCTGTCACAACTTTGATGTGGTCACAAGAGGGATGAACAAAGCCTCTATCATCTACCTCATCTTTTTCACCCTCAATTCATTCACATCTTGATTGCTTCCAAGTTTTGGCAATTATGACTATACCTGCTAAAAACATTTATGTACAAGTTTTTGTGTGCACATAGTTTTAAGCTCATTTGGGTAAATACCAAGGAGCATGATTGCTGGATTATATGGTAAGACTATGTTTAGTTTTGCCAGAAACCTCCAAAGTGCCCTCTCAAGTGGCTGTGTCATTTTGCATTTCCACTAGCAACGAATAGGAAATCTTGTTGCTCCACATTCTCACCAGCATTTAGTGTTGTCAGTGTTTTGGACTTTGGTCATTCAAATAGATGTGTAGTAGTATCTTGTTTTAATTTTCATTTCCTTAATGGCATGCAACACTGAACACATTTTCAAATGCTTATTTGCCATCTGCATATCTTCTTTGGTGAGGTGTTTGTTCAGATCTCTTGCCTACTTTTTAATTGGGTTGTTTGGTATTTTTTGTTAAGTTTTAAGAGTTACTTATATGTTTTAGATGCAAGTTCTTTATCATATAAATGTTTTGCAAATATTTTCTTCTGGTCTGTGGCTTGTCTTTTCATTCTCTTGTTGTTTAAGCTACCCAGTCTATGCTATTTTTGTTATAGGAGCCCTAATTGACTGAGCCAAGATGTAAACAGATAACTGAGTTCCATGAATCCAGGAGTGACATAGAATTCAATTTTGTAACACCTGAATCTAGATAGTTCTCATACTAGGGATGTAATAAAGACTTGCAGAATGAATGAACAAATGGTTCTGACATTTGCTAAAAATTTGTTGATTCTGTATTAAACAGAAAATAAAAAGGATCATTCTGCAGTACTGACTTGAAATTTTAAATAGTCTAGATACCCATGGTTTCCATCTTGAGGATACTGATTTCTGACTTGAAACAAAGGCAACCTCAGCTGGAAGGACACTCAGGTGGATTTTCCAGTGTGTCCAAGGGAGCTGTTTGTAAGCTTAAATATATAACGGCTCATGGAATTAAAAGTCCTGTGACAGAGGGAATTTGTCATCCTAAGTGATTGAGAATGCTTTTGACTCCATTATGGCAGGCTCAGCCCTTGTCTAGAGCATATTTCCATTTCTGTTCTGAAAATACACAATCATTGGCTCTCTTGAATTGAGAGTCAGCTTAAGTCAAGCAGAGAATGCAAGGTGGGTTGTTAAAGCTGTTAAATATTAGTAATCATTGGATCCAACCCCTTGGTAAGAGAGAATTATGGTGTGGCAACCTATAATCTCTTTTTTTTTCTGGAAACTTCTCACCATAGTTGTAGAGGGATCCACCATATTATTCCATGACTAAAACTCTGACTAAAGTTGGTTGGTGCAAAGTGAGTCAATCAGTGTCTTTGTCTGGTAATTTGGAGCTGAAATGTCTGTTCTCCTTTTTGTGGCTGGGCTTTATAACACAATATTTGGTTATCATCCAGGGATGTACAGTTTTACTTCATGAAGCAGAGAGACAGAAGAAGTAAATCTATATGTAGAAAGAGAATGGTGCAGATGTTCAGAGAGAGATATATCCAAGAGATGGAGAAAGTCTAATGTGTTCCTGGATCTAACTGTTCTCGGGTCCACGTATAATCTCACAGCTCTAAATTGCTGCCCATGTTTCCATAAAATAGCCCAGGATCCTTATAATAGAGTCCTCTTTGTGCTAAAGCCAGTTCCAATTGGGTTTCTGTCACTTGTAATCAAACAGTCCTAACAAATATGCTCCAAATTTTGAAGAAAATGATGCTGAGGAAGAAGGATGTATTTCATTGTATGATGTTGTATTTACTTTCCATCTTGACAAAAAGAGAATTCTCTAAATCACAAAAGTATACATCAAACTATGGTTCATATTATTAATAGTTTCTTCAAAAAAGCTTTACAATAATTTTTTTTCATAGAAATTTCATTTCTTTGTTTTTGAGTCAAGGAGTATTCAAGAAGGAAACTGAAATGACATGGAGGCTTCAGCATCCTTTCTGGCTGCCAGTTCCTCATTTTCATCTCACAGACCCAGGTTTCCAAGGAAGTGGAGTAGACTCAGGGCACTATATATACCCTTGTGGAGTCACCAAGAAGAAGCAATCACCATAACACCTCTTTCGCCTCCTGAAGCTGCAAGGCCCAAGCCAAAGAGTGATTATAATTCTCTCCAGAATCAATTAAAAGAAAGCTATTTCCATGGTACACAGGCTAAAATGCGAAATTGGGAAATTTCTGAGGTAGAACCAAATGAATTTTCACATAAGCTTTTGAGTTTATTTATAATGCAAAGAAACTTTTTACCAGCTAAAAGAAAATAGACACAGCTTCTCTTAACAAGAAATTAAATTTATGGACACAAAATTATACTGCCCTAAGCTGCCCAAAATGCAATGATTGTAGAACTCAAATCTTTAGACGCTCTTCCAAATCCAAGTAGTATGTTTTTCTTCTATTATTTGGGTTGGACTTTTTACCCAATGCTCTTTGCTTCCTGCCATGCGTAATGACTGTGCATCAGGAAAGGTCATAATGTTTAAAAGATTCTGAAGCAATTTCTTGCTTTATGGTAGATATCTTCAGAAGTAAATCCAAGGAAGCCATATAACAAATGCAAAATCATTATGGTCTTCCATGAAATCACTGCAGGTTGATAAACTGAGGTTAATTATGAAAAAACAAAAACACTTCAGTGTTTAGCGAAGGAAATGATAATGAGATCTGAAGACATAGAGCATATGTAGAAGTCTTTTTTGTTCCCTGTGCAACATGCCCTAAGCTTGCCTCTGATTTTAGCTGTGGTAAGTATCTCCTAAGCCATTTTTGTGCCCCACTTTAAGTATTCATTACAAAGCTCCTCCTTTCTTGTGAGGGTTCTCGGAGCTATGTTCAGCCATAAGTGCCCTCAAGTAAGCTGTAACAAATGCCTCCAGGGGTAACTCTCAAACAATAGCTGATAGAAGTTAAGATACAATTCTCAGCTTCTAGTTTATTCAATTTGATTTTCTAGCAGAACCGGGCCTCAGTTCCCATAGCAGTAACAACCTGAACACACATTTTACTAAATTTTTCTATATGACTCTCTCTATCCCCTCCTTGGAATCATCTCCTAAATAAACTACCAACACCTAGGTCCCTAACTCAGGCTCTACTTTTGCAAGATCCAAACTAAAGCAGTGTATAAATCCGTCTCCTCATTTTTATTATCATGTCATCTCAGACTAAATTCCTGCTCTTTGGTAGAATCCAGTTGCCCTAAAGACACACCTTCTTTATTATATGCAAGTGCTCATTGTTCTTTTACCTCAGAGCTCCAGGTGAAACTATTCCATACTCATAAAGCTTTGAAAATTCAGTTAGCTAAGACTATAGTACATGAACATTCATGAATCATGAACAGTGACTAATGGAACACCCATTGGTAGTATTAATAGAAACAGTCACTTACATAATAAAGTCCTGCTCTGTGTTGTGTCCTTCTTTATATATCTATTTGAATGTCCCTGAAAGATAGGCATTAACAGTCCCTTTAACAGATGATGGTGAGCCTTACCTGGCTGATGAGTGATGGGTCAAGCAACTGATACAGATATGAATGAATCCGAAGTCCATGTTCTTTCTATGGGTCTGGAATTTTGAGTTTACTTCACATTTTTCTACAACCTTTCATTTGGTTTTCAATCAATTAGACAATCATTGGCTATTTGCTGTAGTAACTGCACACTAAAGAAGAGAAAACACCATACCTTAGAGAGATTTTGGTATAGTTCTGAGCTGACCGGGTATCATGGGATGTAAAACAACATTGTGGATCCCTATTGGAATTGGATTTATGCAGATCAGGTGTCAAATTGAATTCTGGCCAAGTCCACCTCACAATATTTCCAATGGGTTCTCACACCCATCTCAAAATTATTTTCCCAGTATTCATATGCATAATCAGGAGGGAGATTTTTAACAGCTGGAAAACCTTTAAATTGATTCCATGTTTTGTGGATCAAAAAATGTTATGGAAGGAAGATTCAATTGGAAACCAAGAAAGAATTATAAAGTATCCCAAGAGGAATTGCATCACTCTCAAAGACTTTAAAAATGCAAGAGTGATGATCCCCATTATATCTTCATCTAATTAACCTGTATGAGCTTCTGCAAAAACCAGATGGGTTTTGGCAGATGACAGTGAACTACCATAAACTTAACCAAATAATAGCTCTAATTATAGTTGCAATGCTGAATATGGTATCTTACTGGAACAAGTAAATATAGCCTTTCATACTTGGTATGCATCTATTGCACTTGTGAATGTGGTATTTTCAATCTCCATCAGGAAAGAGCTTCTAAAGCAGCTCACTTTTACATGGGAAGGACAGCAGTATACATTTCCCCATATTCATCTTATTATTAACTTATTTTAACGGGGACATAATAAATGTTTTCTGAGTGAATGAATGGAAACACTGTACCCAGGACGCATCCAAATTTTTAAAACCCAGGTCAATAGCTTTGCTCTTGCCCTTAGAATCTATGTGTTGGTTCATCAGCTTAGCTTAAGAAAAAAATAGGACTTCTCTCCAAAGTCCTTTCATTATGTAGCGATTCCAGTACAGGACATTTTCCCTTTCATTTTCTATTTTAACGTAGTTTCACACTTAGATTGCAGTTTTAAGAATGGTGTAAAGAGGAGCTGTCAAGATGGTGAAGTAAGGAAGTGTTGTGGCCACATCAAAATTACAACTAAATTATAGAACAGTCAACATGGAGAACCATCTAAAGACTAGCTCCTGTAACTAATGAAACTCCTGTAACTAAGGATATAAAGAAGAGGCCACCTCGAGAAGAGAAACACTCTGGCCCCACACCAAGTTGCAGTGGTTGAGAATTAGGAGGGTTATTTCAGCTGCGGAGGTCTCCACTAAGGAGCAAGGAGTCCCAGCTCCACACCTGGCTCTCAAGACCACAGATCCACTGCCAGGAAGAGAAGTCCCCAACAGATGGTTGTGAAAATCTACAGTGATTTTGTCCTGTCCCAGTGTGACTAGAGGGTTTCTGGAAAACCAGATGCCCTCTTAAAAAGCTTAAACACAGACTCACTCACAAGTACTCACCCTGAGCTCCAGCAAAAGGGAAGAAGGTCGAAAGGTACTAGGGATATATGGGAAGAAATTGGATTGTGTGCCTTCAGAGATAGAGAAACTATTGTCCTCATGTTGAGTCCCCCTTTGCCCCTCATATCCTGCAGGGACAGGTGGGTGTCAAATCTGAATCTGCATTAACCTGGTGAACACTGCTGGCCCCACCCTAGTGACTCCCTGAGATGCTGCTCCACCAAACTCACACACTGCCCTTGACTTTTTCAGTGGCTGTGCCTTATAAGCAGCTTCAGTCTATGCTGCAAAATTTCTTAAAAATTCCCCAAGGTCTGCTGGCAGTGGCTGGCCTTGGTCTGCCCTGTGCCTTTTACTGAATGGTCCCAGGCCTGATGTGGGTGGCAGCTGGCCTCAGGTCACAGTGAGGTAACCCCCACACATCTCCAGGACCAGAACAGTCAGCTGAAAAACAGACCACTTTGCTACTTATACCAGGTGGGCCCAGGCCAGGCACGGGCAGTGACTGATGTTGATCTACATAGAAGCCTCAGAATGAATGCACTTGGTGACTGGCCTCAGACTGCAACAGAAGACCACTCGACTAGCTCTGCAAATAGCACACCCCAAAAGTGGTCTAAGCAGGCATGAGAGCCCTGCTACAGTGAATCCCACTTGGTGGGATCAGCCCACACTGTGGTTGTGGCCAGACCTCACAGCTAGTCATCATGAGGGTCAGCCTCACCCAATGATGAACAAACAGCAATCAAGTCTCAACTACTACAGGAGAGCACACACAATCCACACAAAAGACACTCCTGGAACACCTAGCTCAGGTGACCAAGAATATGGAGCCTCTGGGCCCAGAGGAAACCTACTATATAAGGCCACTCTGCTAAAACTGAGAGATGTAGCAGATCTACCTAATAAATAGGAACAAAAACAGAGAGGCAGCCAAAATGAGGAGACAAAGAAACATATCCCAAATGAAAGAACAGGGTAAAACTCCAGAAAAAGAATGAAATGAAATGGAGGCAAGCAATCTACCAGATACAGAATGCTCAACAAACTTAGCTGAAGAATAGATTAACTTAATGAAAATTTCAGCAGAGATAGGAACATGAAAATAAGAATAAAAACCATAAAAAAAAATCCAGCCAGAAATGAAGAACACAAAGCTAAAATGAAAGAATCAACAGAAAAGTAAATGAAGCAGAGGATTGAATCAATGATTTGGAAGACAGGGTAGTGAAAAACACACAATGAAGACAGCAAAAAGAAAAAAGAATTTTAAAAAATGAGAATAAAATATCTGGTCAAGAAGGCGAAGTAGGTAGATACTATACTTGCCTCCTCTCATGACCACATGAAAATTACGGTTAAACTACGGAACAACCATCATTGGGAGTCACCTGAGGTCTGTCTGAACAGAATTTCTACAACTGGGACATATAAAATGCCACTTTTATACTGGTAGGAGGGGCAGAGACATGTAATAGTCTGGTCCCACAACTGCAAACCCACACCTGCATGTGGTGGTTGAGAATCAGGAGGGATATCTTGGCTACGGAGGTCTCCCTGGAGGACTGAGGGGTCCTGGCCCCAAACCAGGCTCCTCAGCCCAGGTTCCAGTGCCAGGAAAAGAACATCTGGCTGTGAAAACCAGAGGAGACAGAAGGATGAGGGAGTTGCAGACATTTCTCTTAAAGGGGCTGCACATGGGCTTACTCAGTGACAGACTCACTCTCTCTGAGCTCCAGTGCTGGTACAGCTGCTTGAAAAGTACCAAGGACATAGAGTGAGGAACTAACTATGTCCTCAGGGTGAGGGCTGGAGGGGCAACTTTCTCCCAGACAAAGTGCAGGCAGAATCCATTTTCTCTTTATTATGCCCTCTCCTATCCCAGTGTGCAGAGGCAGACAGCTGCCATATCTGAGTCCATCAACCTTGCTCACATAGGTCATCCCACCCTGATGATTCCCTGAGACCCCATCCCTCATAACTTGCAGGCCTACCCAAGCTGCCTCCAGTGGTTATTCCATACAAATGGCCTGTCTTGGCTCATTCTATAGACTTTCCTAAAATCTCTCAAAGGTTCACAAAACTCAAACAAACAGCATCTGGCCTCAGTGCACCCTTTGTTCATGGCTTGGCCTCTCAAGATGCCTCTAAGCCCATCAAGGGTGGTGGCCATGTGTGAATTGCCTGGTGACTTTTCCATGTGGCCCCAGGCAGTGTTCAGGCTGCGGCTGAAATTGGTCATTTGTGGAGATCCTTTGTGGAGGCCCTGGGGCTGGTACAGCTAGTGGCCAGTTTTGACCAAGCTGGAGCATCACTTGGGGCTGCATCAGAGGAAGACACACCTAAAGAGCAGACTGGGCCAGAATCAGAGTGCTGCTGAAGTGAATCTTGCTCCGTGGGGTCAGTCCCTCACCAGCTAGTCCTCACAGCCTGAGAGTCAATCCCTCCCACTGATGTGCAAACAGCAACCATAATAAGAAAGCACACACAACCTTACAAGGCACACATTTGTTTCACCTGGCTCAGATGACCAGGGAAGGCTGCAGCTTTGGGTCCCATAGGACACCTACTATATAAGGTCACTCTACTAAGACCAGGAGACATAGTGGCCCTACCTAATACATAGAAACAAACACAGGGAGGTAACTAAAACTGGGAGACAGGAAACATGTCGTAAACTAATGAACAGTACAAAGCACCAGGAAAAGAACTGAACTAAATGGAAACAAGCAATCTACGAGATGCAGAGCTCAAAACGCTGGTTATAAGGATGCTCAGTGAACTTGGGGAAGAGTAGATGAACTCAGCAAGAACTTTAATAATGAGAAAGAAAACATAAAAATGGAGATAAAAGACATTTTTAAAAGTCAGAAATAAAGAATACAATAACTAAAATAAAAAGTACAGCAGAGAGAATCAACAGTAGATTAGATGAGCAGAGGACTGAATCAGCAATTTAGAAGAAAAGGTAGCAGAAAACACCCAATCAGAATAGCAACAAGAAAAAGGAATCCAAAACATGAGGATAGTTTAAGGGGCCTCTGGGACAACATCAAGCATCACATTTATATCATAGGGGTAGCAGAAGGAGAAGAGAGAGAAAGCAAGGAATTGAAAACCTATTTGAAGACATAATGACAGAAAATTTCCCTAATATGGCAAAGGAAAGAGACATACAAACCCAGGAAGAGGAGAGTGTCTCAAACAAGATGAACCCAAACAAGCCCACACAAAGACACATCATAATTAAAATGTCAAAGGTGAAAGACAAAGAGAGAATCTTAAAATCAGCAAGAGAAAAGCAGTTAGTTACTTACAAGGGAACTCCCATAAGACTGTCAGCTAATTTATTGTCAAAAACTTTGCAGTCTGGAAGGGACTGGCATAAAATATTTAAAATGATGAAAAGCAAAGACCTAAATCAAGATTACTCTACCCAGCAAAGCTATCATGTAGAATTGAAGGACAGATAAGAGCTTCCCAGACAAGAAAAAGCTAAAGGAGTTCATCGCCACCAAACCAGTACTACAAGAAATGTTAGAGGGACTTCTTTAAGAAGAAGAAGAAGAAGAAAAGATAAAAATATGAATAATAAAAGGACGATAACTACATATCTATCAACAACTACTTTAAATGAAAAAAGATTAAATTTTACAAACAAAAGATAGGGTAGATGAATGGATAAAAAAACAAAACTCTTGCATATGTTGCCTATAAGAGACTCACTTCAGATTGAAGGACATACATACACTGAAAGGAAGGTAATGGAAAAAGAAAGTTCATGAAATGGAAACAAACACAGAAAAAGCTAGGGTATCAATACTTATACCAGACAAAATAGACTTTAAAACAAAGGCTACAACAAGAGACAAAGAAAGACCCGATAATCCCACTCTGGATACTCTAAGAAACTCAAAACACTACTTTGAAAGGACATGTGCATCCATGTGTTAATTGCAGCATTATTTACAATAGTCAAGATATGGAGGCAACATTGGTCTCCATAAATGGCTGAATGAATAAAGAAGAGGTAGTACATATATACAATGGAATATTACTCAGCTATAAAAAATTTAAAAAGAATAAAATATTGTCATCCACAATAACATAGATGGATGTAGAAGGTATTGTGATGAGTGAAGTTAAGTCAAACAGAGAAAGACAAATGCCATATAATTCACTTGCATATGAAACCTAAAGAACAAAATAGACATACAAACAAAATAGAAACAAACTCATAGATACAGAGATCATTTTGATGGTGGCCAGGTGGAAGGGAGTTGGGGAGTAGGTGAAAGTGGAAGGGATTAAGAAGTACAAATTGATAGTTACAAAGTAGTCATGGGAATGTAAAGTATAACATAGGGAATATAGTCAATAATATTGCCATAACTATGTATTGCATCAGATGGGTATTAGATTTATCAGGATGATCACTTTGTAAGTTATATAAATGTCTAATTTTGTTGTACATCTGAAACTAATATAATATTGTATGCCAACTATAATTAAAAAATTAAAAAAATATATTTTAAAAACTGAGAATAGTTTAAGAGACTTCTGAGACAACCTCAGTTGTGCCAGTATTTGCATCATAGTACCAGAAGTAGATGAGAGAGAACAAGGAATAGAAAACCTATTTGAATAAGTAATGACAGAAAACTTTCCTAACCTGGTAAAAGAAATAGTCCAGGAAGCACAGAGTCCCAAACAAGATGAACCCAAAGAAGCCAACATCAAGACGCATTATAATTAAAATGTCAAGGTTAAAGATAAAGTAAGAACCTTAAAAGCAGTAAGAGAAAAGCAGTTAGTTACCTACAAGGGAGCTTTCTTAAGACTGTCAGCTGATTTTTCAACAGAAACTTTGCAGGCCAGAAGAGATTGACACAAAATATTCAAAGTGATGAAAAGCAAGAACCTACAACCATGACCTACACAGCAAGGCTGTCATTTAATTTAGAAGATAAGATGAAGAGCCTTCTAAAAAAGAAAAAGCTAAAGCTAAAGGAATTCATCCACACAAACCAGTATTGCAAGAAATAGTAAAGGGATTTCCTTGATAATTAATATAATAATAATAATAATAATATGAAAAATAAAAGGACAATACCTACATGCCTATCAGTAATTACTTTAAATGTAAATCAATTAAATGCTCTCATCAAAAGATGTAGAGTGGCTGAATATTTAAGAAAACAAAACCCATACATATGCTGCCTAAAAGAGATTCAGATTGAAAGACATACACAGACTGAAAGTAAAGGGATGAAAACATATTTTATAACAATGGAAATGAAAAAAAAGTTAGATAGCAATACCTCATCAAAAAAATAGACTTTAAAACAAAGGCCATAATAAGAGACAAAGAAAGACATCTCATAATGATAAAGGGATCAGTTCAACAAGAGGATATAATCCTTATAAACATAAGAGCACCTAAATATACAAAACAAATTTGAACATTAGGAGGAAGATTGACAGTAATACAGTCATAGCAGAGGAGTTCAACACCCCTTTGACAACAATGGCTAGATCGTCCATATAGAAAATCAACAAAGAAACAGCAGCCTTAAATGACACATGAAACGAGATGGATCTAATTGATATTTTAGAGCATTTTACCCCAAAGCAGAAAAACATACACTCTTTTTAAACTCACATGCAACGTTTTTCAGGATAGATCACATATTGGGCCACAAACAAGTTTCAATAAATTTAAGAAGTTTGAAATCATATCAAGCATCTTCTCTGACCACACTAATATGAGACTAGAAATCAATTACAAGAATAAAACTGAAAAACACATAAACACATAGAGGCTAAATAACATGTTACTAAACAATGAATGGGTTAACAAGAGCAAAGAGAAAATCAAAAGATACTTTGAGACAAATGAAAATAAAAACACAGCAACACGAAATCTATGGGACACAGTGAAAACATTCCTAAGAGGTAAAGTTATAGCAACATAGGCCTACCTCAAAAAAACAAGAAACATCTCAAATAAACAATCTAATCTCACACCTAAAGGAACAAGAAAAATAACAATAGTCAAAGCCCAAAGGGAATAGAAGAAAGAAATATTAAAGATCAGAGCAGAAATAAACAAAAGAGGTTTTTTAAAAAAAAAATACAGAAGACAAATGAAACCAAGAGCTGGTTTTGTGATAGTTAAACAAATTTAATAAATCTTTAACCAGATTAATAAACAAGAAAGAGAGAGAACCCTAATAAGTAAAATCAAAAGTGAAAGAGAAACAACAACAGACACCATAGAAATAAAAAGGATTATAAGAAAGTATGATTAACAATTATATGACAACAAAACGGACAATGTGGAAGAAATAAATTCCTAGAAACATACAATATTCCAAGACTGCGTGAAGAAGAAACAGAATACAGAATATCTGAACAGACTATAACAAAATTGAATTAGTGATCAATAAACTCCCAACAAACAAAAGTCTCAGACCAGATGGCTTTACAGGTGAATTTTACCAAACATTCAAAGGAGAATTAACATCTATCCTTCTCAAATGATTACAGATATTTGAAAAGAAAGGAAGGCTCCCAAGCTCATTTTATGAAGTCAACCATATCCTGATTAAAAACCAGACAAAGACATAACAAAAAAAGAAAATTATAGGACAATATCCTTAATGAACATACATACAAACATCTTCAACAAAATATTAGCAACCCAAATTCATCTATACATTAAAAAGACCATGCAACATGATCAAGTGGGATTTATCTCTGACATGCAACTTTGGTTCAATATCCACAAATCACATAAACAAAAAGACAACCTACCAATTAGGAGAAGATATCTACTCATGGTACACATGCCCAGTAATTCAGCTCCTAGGTATATATCCAGGAGAAACAAAAACTGTCCACACCAAAGGTATATATAAATGTTCATAGCAGCATTATTCATAATACCCCAAAAGTAGAAACAATTCAAATGCTTATCAACCGATGAATGGCTAAACAAATGTGATATATCCATACAACAGAATATTATTTGGTAACAAAAAGAAATAAAGCACTCACACAGGCTACAAACCTTGGAAACATCATGCTATGTGAAAGAAGCCAGTCACAAAGGACTATATATTGTATGAGTTCATTTATATCAAAAATCCAGAAAAGTCAAACTTATAGAGATGAAAAGTAGATGTGTCTTTTGTGATATTGACCTTTTTGAAAAGTGTGATGTTTCCTTTCCTCAAGATTATATTGAAGGGATGCTTTCTTGGACAGGAATAGCCCAGAAAGCCTGTCTTATCCCTTTTGGTGCCTCTTATTAAGAGATGCATGATGTCAAGTTGTCCCATTACTAGTTGTGTTAATTCTGCTCACTCGGTTAACGAGTTGCCTAGCAGACTTCCTTGCTGTGAATTTACTATTTTCCTCTTGTAATGAATAAGTATCTTGGGGAGAGCTATCCTAAGGCTGTGTAAATAACCTTAGTGCAGTAGCCCTTTATCCACAGTTTTGCTTTCTAGGTGTTTAGTTACCCATGGTCAAATGTGGTCTGAAAATATTAAACAAAAAATTGCAAAAATAAACAATCCATAAGTTTTTAATTTCATGACATCTTTCTTCACCCCTCCCAGGTATCTTTTGTCTAGGGTATCCACAATTGTACATGTGGTACAATGAGATATTTTAAGAGAGAAAGAGGGATGGGGAGAGAGAAAGAGACAGAGAGAGAGAGAGAGAGAGAGAGAGAGAGATCATGTTCACATAACTTTTGTTACAGTATATTGCTGTAATTGTTCTATTTTATTATTAGTTATTGTTAATATCTTATTTGCTTAATTTGTAAATTAAACTTTATCATATGTATATATGTATGTATAGGAAAAATCATAATATGTATAGGGTTTGGTACTATCTGAAGTTTCAGGCATTTATTGAGGGTGTTGGAACAGAACCCCCATATAAGACATTTTGGTCTTAGAAGCAATGTGACACCCGAGTCCAATCAGAAGGGAGGGAAGCTGGTTTGTCACAAACTCTTGTATGCCTGGTCCTTCTAGGAAACAGAGTCAATCAACTCTACCCAACTTTAAGCCTACAGCTGAGTGGAATAAATACAACAAGAGGCCATGTCTCCTCAGACAAAGGCTGGTGGGCTCAAGAATTGGAAGACTGAGGAAGCTTTTTTTTTTTTTTTTTTTTTGCCTCCTTTGCCGCTGAGCACTCACAGAGCTTTTCCTATTTTCCTCTACCTCCAGGGACCCCTTGCCCTTTTAGGCAATAATATGAACAATAAAGCTCACTCAGAACAGGCACTCCAACTTTGATATGTAGACAAAATAAAAATTGTTGTCACTGCGATTAAATGCTTCTCCTCTAGACTGGCAATTATTTGAGACTTGGATGGTTACGTCGACTTTGTTGCTTTTTCACTTTTCTCCAACCTCTCCATCTGGTAAAGTCTTACACTTCCCTCAGCTTCTGGCTTGAATGGAATTTTCTCAGAAAAGACTTTCTTGACACCAGTGGCCACCCCAGGCTGGATCTGTTCTCTCTATTGTTCCTTTTCTCTCTCATCCCAATAGCAATGAACTAATATTTAGTGTGATTTAATCTGAACACTGTCTCATTTTCTGCTATAGCCCTAGTGCCAAGTACGGTGCCCACAAGTCGATATTTGTGGATCAACAAATGAATGAATAAATGAGTGCTTGACAAGTACTTTGTCTTTCTTCCTAGATTCTATTGCATGTTGTGGTAGGTTGAATAATGGCCCCACTAGAGAGGCCTAAGTCCTGGTTCATGGAACCTGTGAATGTTAAAAGGGACTTTTCAGATAGAATCAAGTTAAGGATCTTGAGATGGGGAGATTATCCCGGATTACCTAGGTGGGCCTCACGTATTCACAGGGAGAGATGGGATGTGAGAACAGAAGCAGAGGTTGGAGTGATGCAGCTATAAGCCAAGGAATGCCACAGCCTCCAAAAACTGGAAGAGGCAAGGTGTAGATTCTCCCCTGGAGCCTCCAAAAGGAACCAGCCCAGCTGATACCTTGATTTTAGCCCATTAAAATTCATTTTGGACTTATGACCTCCAGAACTATAAAAGAATAAATTTATATCATTTTAAACCAGTAAGTTTGTAGTAATTAGTTATAGCAGCAAGAGGAAGCCGATACACATGTCAAATATAACTGGGCATCTCACAGACATGCAACTGGTATGGAGATTGATGCTGATATTAATGACCCTTACCTGTCTCTCTGAGATGCTCTTATTGGAGGTAAATATGTTTGACACTGTAATGACACATCACATTATCAGAGAAAGAATGAGCCTAGTAGAATTGTTAGAAAAAGAACATAATCTACATGTGAGTAATACAGAATTCAAAGAAATATTTTTTTTAAAAAAGAATTTGTCTCAGCCTTTTTAACTCTGGTATTCATAGAGAAGGCAGATCTAATTTATTAAAAGATAATATCAGAAATTCATAACCATAGGTTTGTTAACATTCCCACACAGGTATAGTGATCTGTGATATAAAGAGATACAAAGACTTCTTGGAATGCTATTAGATCCAGCTAGAAAGAAAAGAGCTCTCTAATTTTGTGCAATAGGCTGGAGTTATAGAAGAGATTACGGCTCCGTGTCTATGGCCAATTCAATGTGTGCTGTGCTTCTCAATTACATCCATTTGCTATCTTGGAATGAACCAGGAACCATGATTCATCATGGGGCATCAGCTGGGAGGTTACCTTTTAGCTGAAGGAGGGAAAGGGGTCAGTTTACAGGCATTGTCCACAGTTCAGATCAGTTTTGGAGGCGCGACTTCAGGCATGACTTGGGAGTGGTCTTCGCTGACTCAGGACTTAAGTACCGCTTGGACTGAGAGGCCTAAAGGAGGCTTGGATAATCAAAATTTCTGGTCCTCCTTCCGTATAAACATGCTGTTAGGACTGAGTGGATTGTGCTATTGAAAACACTTGTCAATGGGACCATGAGAGAGACTTGCACACTGTTTCTACCACTGTAATGGATTTGGGCTTTTCAGGACAGGGAGAAAGATTAGTCATCTCTGGGGAAGGAAACCATATTTAATGGTTGCGGGGCTCTTGTTTGGGGCCTGGACTCTGGGGCCCGGTGGTAATTAGGAGCTTGGAGTCAGACCATGTGAATTCAAGGTGTGGCTGTACAGGCACTGGCTAAGTGACCTCGAGCAAGTTATTCTCAGGGCCTCAGCTAGCTGTTTATAAAATGGGTCTCATGATAGCAGCCCTCTCAGGGGACCTGGGGGAAATCAAATAACAGGTGATTAGAATAATGTCTGGTTTGCAGTGAGTGTTCAGTTAGCTACAATGGCTTTATTTTATCAGTAAAGGTGATCTGAGAGTATTTTGGACATTAAAACTTTGCAACCTACAAGAGGCAATAAAAGCAAGAGCAAGGCTACACTCGTACTGGCTTGGAGCCGGCTGAGCTTCCTGGGAAATGAGAGGAAGATACACCAGAACCTGGGAGGAAGAAGCAGCACCTATCTTGCCACTCTCACCTTTTGTTCTATATTTGAAACCCAGTCAAAAATGCCTTGTAACTTGCTGGGCTCTATTTTCCTCCCTGGCCATCAATGGTTCTCCTTGGCTTTCCATCCAGTGTTTTTAGACCTTTAAAATGTCTTTAAAAATAATAAAAAATAAATAAAATGCCTTTATTCTCTAGCCAGTGCTGTTGGCCTTTGAAATGTCACTACTTTCGAGTAGTGGCTAAGGTGCCTACATACTGGCAGAAGCAATCAAGAGCACACAGATAAACCAGGCTGCCAATTCTGTACACTCAACAAGTCCTCTCTGTGGACAATTAGGGCCAATAGATAAATATTGACACATTAGACTATTTCCTCATTTATTTTCTCTTGATTGTCTGGGCAATCTGATGGGGCAAAATTCCACTTTTCTGATAACTGATTCTAGGCTAATAGAAACAAATAAGTAAAGGCTTCTGTCCACAATGGGTTGGGCAGGCACATTATGCAGAACTGCTAATCGGATTAAATGAACTCCTGGCTCTATTTGCAGCCACCAAACTCTGTTAAACATTTTCCACATCTGAAGAGTACCCATCATGGTGGCTCTCTTGCCTTTGAATCCAATGGAGAGAAGCAAGCAAAGGCTTTAAATTGCACCAAATTGTTTCCAAGCAAACACAATACAGGAATGAGGAAAAGTACATGCCTATCCCTTGCAATTAAGTAGACAGGCAGAGGGAGAGAGGTTCTGGCCAATAGGCAGAAAGCAATTTTCAGCCATGTGCACGATGCGCGTGCACACACACACACACACACACACCCCTAATTTAAAAAACTGACAATGAAGGAGAGTAGTAGAAGTGTAAACACGCTCTGCACCTACAAGAAAACTAGAAGTCTTGCAAAAGTTGTTCTTATCCAGGATCCTGGGGGGTAATACATCTTTCTGATTTTGCCAATTTATCTAGAAAATATCACAATTTAATCTGTGTTAATAAAAGACCAACAGAGTAATATCGCCTGGGGTTTTATGTGTCTGGCTTGCTTCTATTAGCATTTAAATCTGCATCCATTACATTAGTCCCTTAAAATAAACACAAACATTTATGCGAGGGACAATTCGAGTTAGCCTTAGTCAGTCTTAAATAATGTCACTCAACTCGGCATTTGGACCGAAGCCTGTGAATCATGAGGTATATTTTTGTCTACAGTCTGATAATTTTCAAAGCTATTGGCAACCTGGGAATTTTCCTTCCTTATCACCAGGGCTCAGCTAACTTCACTAAGACTAATCAGGCCAGGAATCATTCATTCAAGGATTGCATGATCATGTTTTTCTCTAGCTGTGACAGCTGCCTCAGCCACATTAGCAATGCAGATTAGCCAGCCTAATAGGTTAATGCAGAACACGCGAAAATTAGGTTTAATCCCCAGTGAAATAATCTAACGTTTTCACATTTCTTGATGTTGGGATAGAGACATTGCTGGTGACTCAATTAGGTGTAATGTAGATCAAAGCAAATTTATCTTCTGGCTGAACCTTCCCAATAGTTTAGACAGAAGAATATAGCAAGGGCCCTTTACTAATTGGTGAATAGCTGCAGGGAAAATTGCATTAGGAACACACACGATGTGAGCAGTACTCTGGGCCTAGGACAGACAATTGACGTATTTTGCAAACATTCATGTCTATCACTTTGCCATCCCTCCAAATGATGATGCAGCTTGTTGCAGATGCAAACACCTTGTGCCAACCCATTTATCCTTTGGGTATAACTGCCATCGATGGGAAAGCTTTCTCTTAATCCTCACCTTCTTCATGTACTGACCAAGAGTATCACAATTGTGTTCTGAATGAGCCTGCATTGTGAGGGAAACAGAAAGAGAACTAGAGGGTGTCTAATGTTTTTATTCTGGCGAATAGCATATCAAACCCCCATCTCTTGCAATCATAAAGAGAAGGAAGCAAAAAATTACATGCCCTCAGTTGCCAAATTATTTTTTGCCTTGACATCTTAATTTTTAATCCTTGTATGTGGTCAAATCAGTCTACTAAAGGCAACCAATCAAGCAATTATTTCTAAATTATATTTGCCCAACTCACATTGATTGGCCATTCTTTTCTTATTGGGTTAGCTCATTAATTCTGAGCAGCTTGCTTATTATGCCTTCCACATCATTTTCCTTCCGAGCCTATCTGCTCCAACCAGCCTGCTGATGTTTCAAGATGCCATACAGGAAAAAAAAGAAAAAGAAAAAAAAGAAAAGAAAAAAAAAAAACGACCAGTGATCTACGCATTGTCTCCTCTAGCAATTACAGTTCACATTGCTGATTAACTTTGATGTGAAAACTAATGAGATAAGACAAGTTATCAAGGCAGGCCTGATCATCATTCCATTTATACAGCATTTGCCACTGGTGAATGACAAAAAACTAATGAAGACATATCTGACAGCAGGCTGCATGGAGGCAGCTTTCGGTTCCCCATCAGCAAGAGTTGTGCTCCCTTCTCATGGTCTATCTGAGACATGTCGGAATTAGCTTAATAATGAAAGCACTTCATCTAAATGGACACATGTTTACATTAAAATAACGACATGATAAATAGATGGTGGAGATTTTATGCCTTCTTGAATCTAAACAACAAAGTAAAAATGTGTTCTAGTATTCACTAAATCATTCTGAGGAAAATTCAATTTAAGCTATTATACTTATCACTGAGTGAGCGAGCATCTCAGTTTATGGGTAAAAAATGTTGGTTTTTGGAGGGCAGGGGAAGGGATACAATCTGGGCAGAACAGGAATGATTTACTTTGTTAAGATGGTAATGGGCAGATAAACAGAAGTGCAATATTGGTTAAAGCTAATGAACACTATTTACACGGTAATAACTTTGTGGTGGGAGATCCACTGGAATGACATTTCCAGCTGCACATTTTTATAAGTTCTTTTCATTTTTTAAATGGGTCTGCTTTCTGTTCATGTATAGATGGAGTCCCACCACTCTCTCTATATAACAGGTATTACTTTTAGGAGAAAAAATCCAAAGCATTTCTCCGGATATATTTACATGTTTTTTTTTTTTTTTTTTTTTTTTTTGCCCCCTACCAAATTAACAAGAAAAGAGATATGCAGGAATTGTAAATTTTCTTTGGACACAATTTTTAGTGTTGAGAATTAAATATTAAGATAAAGCACACAAGCTTTATTAAATTGGTTAAAGCAATTACATATAAACTTCAAAAATTTATAAGTATTCTTATGGTTAAAAAGATACTAATGCATTTTTTTTTTTTGGCCTCTGTGATATCTTTATTACATTTAGCCTTATAAGTATGAAAGGAAGTAAAACACTGATTATTTTTACAGATAACCCAGTGAGTCATTTTGTTATTTTGATAAATCATTTCCAAAAGCATAAGAAAAGGAAAAATATTCATTTTTCTAGAAAAAGCTTTCTTCTTTATAACATATACGAGTGTATTCTGTTTTTAATACATAAACATCATGGCATAATATTGCACTCAAATATCATGAGAAAAGCTAGAATACAAAAAGCAAAAACAATTTGTGGCATATTAAAGCATATCTTGAAAGTCTCCTTTAAAAAATTGGGTGGTAATTTTTGTTTTCATTAGTCAAATATGACTTGAAATATTTTAAGGCAACTGTCTACAAATATTTCCAGTTATATTTTTGGACTTAAATAAGAAGAAATACGTGAATAATATCAGCATCTATAATCAAAGTGTATCTCCCCTCCACTGTACCCCTACCCCCAGCCGTCACGACAACAACAGCAACAAAACAGTACAAAAAATTAACACAAACCTTCTTGAGGGGCTTAAGAAGTCTACTGCATCTGATGAAAGTTAATTGCAAGTACTATTTTAAGGGTGAAGAAACAAATTAGTACTCCAGCGAGGGATTAAGTTTAAAAGCTCTTCTCAGAACCGAAGATAAATCCTATATATTAGAAAACACTATAAAAGTACTTGCGTAAGAGCTAGAGGCACAAGTGGAAAGTTGACCCCCAAGATGGTTTGATGATGGTGTGGTAAGTTCATAAAATTCTCCTGCAATAAAAGGAGGCTTGTAAGTACAGTGCCCACTAAACATAGAAGCAATTGTACTAGAAACAGGTTTACAGTTTTGACTCAAGTGACAAAATTAAACCCATCTGAACAAGGGCTCACCGATTTCTTCTCTGGAATCCGCCTCCTCGCCCTCCCCCCTTGGCTTCTTTTTTAGTCCATCTCTATCTTGAATTCTCTCTTGGTTATGTTTACCACTCAATTCTAATGTTAATTAGAAACATACACATCCGTATTAGTAGCCCACGTTTTCATTAGCACAGCCCACCCTGTTAAATGAAAAACCCGGGAGTGAGTCTGCGTGTGAGGCAACAATGCAGAGATGGCTGCATTTTTGAATGCACATAGCCAACATTCTTTCCTTCCTGGTGTTAATTTTCCCTTTCTATGTACTTTTATTATACTATCTCTAATATGGGTGTCAGATTCCTTTTTAGCTTATTTCTTTAATCTATGTTAATAAATAATTACAGGCAGCTACAGAATTTATTCATTCCAGAGGGCTACCTCCTTCACATTTTTTTTCCAGTGGCATAGCTCAAGGAGACATGGTGATAATCAGGGGGCCTGGAATCCCCTTCTACACAATGTCATTATGAGTTCCCATTTAAAATGGAAAATGTATATTACACTTAAAAGCGATACAAGGTTAGCTCCTCTTCCCCTGGAAGCTTCACAACAAGGATTACTCTGGTTCCACATTCAGGAAAGAAGCTGGAGGAAGATGAAAAAAAATCACTACAAAATATTTTAAAGATATTAAACAAGCCCTCTTATTGAGGGAAAAAGATTCATATCCTTTGTCTTTCCTACAATACAAAATAATTATCTTTCACTGGGTTGTCGGAGAATTTTATTCCTAACCCAGCTAATCTACTTTGTGTAGTGCTTGGGGCTTTATTTTTTTCCTTTTACTTAAAACAAAAAGAGATCTTAGTCTATTTCCCACAATTTCTTCCATGTTCCCTAGGATGTATTATAATTTCCAATGTATTGATTTAAATGCTCACAAAATAGGGTTTCCCTCCCAGGGCTGGAGTCCCATTAATCAGCCTTCATGACCCTCATACTACAAACCTTTTTAAACAGCTGAGCCTGTAGCTGTTTTTCTTCATTTCTTCAAAATGCCCCCATAGAGGAGCACACTGGGTACATGTAACTGTTCAACTTCACTGCTTCAAAATCAAGCTTTATCCCATCTTATTCAAGCAAACATTTAGAAGCGTTTGAAACAGGAAACTGATTTCATAGCTCAGCTGTAAAGTGGGTTTGTAATGTTTATCTTTGGAGGACCGAAAATTCCTTTATTAAGTGCTTGCTTGAAGTGTATTGCTAAACAGTTCCTTCAATAAGTATCCTAAAATTTAATTGAGCTTCCTTCCCATAAATGATTTGATAAATGGGAAGTGGGGAGTCGGGGGTAGAAGACTTGCTTTGAATTTATATATATATTTCAGTCTTGACTAATGTTTTATTTAAAACAGTTACGGTGCACCTTTTGATTTGGTGTTTAAAGTAAATAATATTTGTACATCTGAAACATACTCAAGACAAATGAAAAGCCTCTAGATGCTTTTGTGTGAGATGTTGAAGGGCTCTACAAACTTAAAAGGACAACCTCAATTAAGCTTCATCTTCATCTGGAAAAAAGTAGCAACTGAAAGCTGAATATATTAGATAATACACACTTGCCGAAGAGCATTCTCTTAGCTATTAAAAAAATTTTTAAAGGACAAATAAAAGAAAAATATTCTTGATAACCAACCCAAAGCTGGCCTGAGTGTCGCTGGATGCTAATTTTGTTTGAAACTGTTCAACTAACTCTGAATAGATATCCATATTCAACAAAGACATAATTAATGGCAACGTTTCCTTCAGCCTCAAGACATCATAACAAGCTGCAAAGTACAAAAAGATTTTTATGGGAACTAATTTAAGGACAAAGGGTTGACCTCTCGCATTTCATTAACTAACCGGAGGGAGGAAAGGAAGAATGGCAGGGCTCATCCTCGTTCATTTCAAGCAGCCAATTTCAAAATGCAAATCGCAATCTGCAGATGTTGGAGGCTGATACAGATATTTTTAAATATCATTTGTTCAATTTAAGGACATCAGACATTTGAATTTTAAATAAAAATCAAAACCAATTTTGGGATTCATTTTTAGTCAGGGAATGAATGTATTCATGGTGCACTGAAGGTCTTTAGGTTAGCTATGTTTTCAAGTGTCTAAAACTATTCTTGTAAACCATTAATTTTATATATTATTTCCAAAACCTTTTAATGGAGAAGTTTCATTAAGCTACACATTATTTCTGATTATTGTACCAAGTGAGAAGTGGTGTATTTTGAGTACAGAGTCGAGAAAGATAAAAGCAACTGTCCAAATCAGACACCGATTCATAGATGTATTAAAAAACTATGTGTTCTGGACTCTATAGTTTGGCTTAGGTGGTACCTAAAATAAAATCTGAGAGTTTCGCTTTTATAGGACATGCATTGGGCACAAAAAAGTTAAGTATATTACTTCTTTTAGAATTCTGACTTTTCTTAATTCCATTTTATCTTTATTTTTATCCTATAGCATTGTTCACCCTCTAATTTACTATGTATTTTGCTTATTTATCTTTTTACTTATTTATACCCACTGCCCTCTCACTAGAGTATAAGCTTCAAGAGAGCAAGAACTTTTAGCTGTTCTGTTCATTGCCAAACTTCAGTGTCTAGTCCTGTGCTATCCAGTATGGTAGTCACTAGTAACATGTGGTCATTTAAATGTAATTTAAAATTCACTAATGTTAAACTAAATAAAAAATTCAGTTCCTCAATCACAGTAGCACATTTTCAGCACTTAATAATCACATGAGCTAGTGGCCCCTGTGACAAATTGTGCAGACAGAATATTCTTATTACCCCAATGATTCTATTGGACAGTGCTGGTGTAACAATATCTGACACAAAGTAGGCACTTAATAAATATTTGTCAAAATTGAATTCAAAGGCCAGGAATAGGCTATTTCCAGGAATAAGAGATGTCTGATACATTTCCCCCAGAGTCAAACACTTAGACTGAGTGAGGAAAACATGGTTTACCACAGAGCTCTCTGCTTGTTGTCATATATTATTTCATATATTCCATCAATGAGAGTGGATGTGGTATTTTGTGGTTTTGCTTTATTTTCTTTTGAGTAGAAAAGATCATTCTATTTACTTTCTTATCTCTTCATATAAGATATATGGGGTAAGTTAGGGAAGATATCACCAATCGCATTTTTCAGATGGAAAATGAGGGCTCTGGGAAATTAATTCCTCACCACAAGAGGACAGAGAATATTTTGGGGATGTCTGTCATAGGGTCATGCCTTCTTCTTCAGTTCAGAGTTTTCTTAACTGGTGCAGCCTTTGTCATGCGTACCCACAAATGTTTTAGGGAGGCACTTAATACATGCTTCGTTGAATTGAATTAAGCAATAACATTAAAAATAATTAAAACTGGCTTCCACTCATTAATTATCATAACCACCACCACCATTTATTAAATATGACTGTGGTAGGCAATGTGTGGGGATTCTGCACATATTCTCTCATTTAACCTGATGAGTCATGTAATGTAGATAATGCTTCCCAATTTACTCTGGAGGAAATGAGGACTGTAAGGAGAGAGGGATGAGATGCAAGGAAGCATACACCTAGAGGAACTGCTATGAGGCTTTGTGCAGAATTGGGGGAAATGTTATCCACTCCCTGAATAAGTGGTGAGGGTCTGCAGTCTAATTTATTATGGTTAATATTTTTTTACTTCCTTTCATTTTTGGCCATTTTATCTGCCTTTCTCCTCACAGACAGATTGATTCTATGGTACAATCAGACTTACTAATATTGGATATGAAGAAAGACTAAAATAATACTTTTGGTGCCAAGATGTGAAGAAAGTGAATATTCATTTGGAACTCTCTAAGGGCTTGTGGGTGATATTGTATAGAATATGGCATTTGAGAGCACAAAAGACAGGGGACCAAAATGAGAAAGAAGCCATCTTTTATTTCTTCCACCTGTGCCACCACTAGTTGTTATGGAGGCGGGTTATCATTATGATAAGCGAACCTGACTGAGGACAGTGGCACCTGCAATGAGAAAAGTCTTTTGATTTATATAACACTTGACAAAACGTGTTCCCTTTGAGCTAGGCTCAAACTGTTCATATTTTCTTATGCTAAAAGACATAGTTTTCTTAATCTCTGTTATCCTCACTACCTCACAATGGTAATGATTGTAAAAATGGGGGAGGGAAAAATAGGGTGGGAACCCATTCAGATATATAACTAGTCTTGAGTATGCCAGCCTACACTCCTGACCTTATGAATAGATATAGACTGAATATAGATACAGATATGGAAGGAATCATAATAAAAGTTACCAAGGAACACTTTATACTTATACCCAAAGAAATGATTCTACAAGTGAAAAACAAGGGCTTGTGAGAACTAATGATTCATAATTCTGGGGACCAAATCTTAGCTCCTGTAAATGTTAGCCTTTGGGCTTGTTTCCAAATAAGGAAAGTAGAAAACTTGAAATATTCTTGAGGACTCATAGAGAGGTCAAACTACAAAGTGAATGGACAAGTGAATGTGGTTGCACACACATGCACACGTGTACACAGACACACATACACACTACTGCCATGGCCACATATTCTAAGCCAAAACTTAGGACGTCCGGTCATATCTGTCCAGCAACTAATTTCCAGGCTGTCTGAATATGAGTTACAGACTAGGAGATAACATTTGAATTTCTAGGTTGTGGTAATGCTGTTAGGAGCAGAATTATAACATCAAGGCAATCTCAGAAAATTGGGAATATAAAGGTTTCATAGACCCCATCCATTTTGAGGTTTATTTATACCTTATTTATTTCTAATGAACCTATGACTTCATAAGTAGAAGAATTGACAAAACTTTTGCTAAGAGAAAATATTAATAAGTAATAAGAAGTATAATTATATAAAGTTTAGTGACTCAATGGTTAGAATGAAATGTCTGAAAAAATAAAAATAAAATAAAAAGGTATCATAAGAGCAGGCTCAATCCTGGAGACAGTCAGTTGTAAAATATAAACTCAAAGAAACAACAACTAAAAAAAAAAAAGCAGCCAAGTATCTAAAAGTTTATTTGGGGCTGTGTTTGTGTGATATTCTGAAGTAGAAATAATCCACTTCTGTTGATGGTCTAATTACTGTCCTAATTCATCAGGCAAGTCTGTCACATTCTGCTTTGATCACCATCAAGACTTTCTAAACTTCATGTACCGTCTCAAAGAATTCCTTCCCTTCACTCTACACAGGTACTGGGTTGTCTGAAGGTGGGGGCTCTCACAAAATGGGTCACAGAGAACTGAAGAGGAGAGAGAGAGAAGTTTCATTCCAAACTAGGCTATGGACAACCTACTGGAAATAAAGGCACTACCACACAGGTGAGATGGGCCATAAGGACCACAAAACCTACCTGACCTATTACCTCAACTCTTTCATGTTGTGACTGCAATCTCGCTAAATGAGGCCCACCATCACCATGCAAAATTATAACTCCCCTAACCCATTTTGGATTCTTCCATTCTTTTTACTTTTCTTTTACTCTTGGTATGTTTTACCCTCTAAGACAGGGGTTCCCAACCCCAGAGCCCCTAGTTAGGAACCAGGTCACATAGCAGGAGGTGAGCAGTGGGCAAATGAAAGAAGCTTCATCTGTATTTGCAGCCGCCCCACAGCGTTAACATCATCGCCTCAGCTCCACCTCAGATCATCAAGCATAAGATTCTCATAGGAGCACCGGTCCTGGTGCCAAAATGGTTGGGGACAACTGCTCTAAGAGATTATGCACTTTATTTCTGTTTATTGTTTACCATCTGTCTTATCTGCTGAGATGTAAGCTCCACAGGGGCAGAGATCTTTATCTTTTTGGTTCATAGATATATCTCAAGTGCCTAGCATAGTAATTGGCAATATCCTAGGCACTCAATGAATATTTGTTGAATTAATGGATAAATAACTTTTTTGTAACAACCCAGCCTGTCTGTGGATAGTAAGCCTGTTCTGAAGTTCTCTCTTGATCTCTCAGCCTCACCCTCTCTTACCCCTGTATGTTGTCCTTCTATCTTAGAACAGGAAAATTTTGCAAGTTATGACTCTGAATCTTTTTGTCACAGGCCATGACCATCGGCTTCCCTCTCTCCCTTCCTATCTGTTACTCATTAGGCAATATTTATAGATCTGGTTTCTGTTTTAGAAAGACATGATTCCTTTACAGGAGCTGGAAGAAATTCCTGGGTTTCAAGTAAAAGATTTCAATTATTAATGCCATTGACGATTATCTCATCACATTAGCTTTAGGCCAAGTCAAGCTCAACTTCAATGTGTCCTTCTTTGGCTCTATAATGTCCTACCTTCTCTTCTGTGGCTTACTTTGTTCTCCATCATAATCATCCTCTACACTACCATCATCACTGCATTTCCATTGCATATGTCAACAGGTTGTTTCCTTTTGCCCTCCTCCCTTGAGTGTGCTCTGTGAAAGACTGAAAGAATTCACCTTTATTAGAAAAATTCCTGTGTCACGCTCCTATTCCTTTTTCTCAGTCATTTATACCCCTTTTCTGGGTCTTCAGCAGGGCAGGCTCATGTTAAAATCACATAGCAGGCCAAGCCAGTCTACAAAGTTCTTTTCCCAACCTCCAGCCCTAAGTATTCTTAGGCTCTCTCTTCCTTCCTTCTATCAAGCTGCTGTGATTAATACAGATGCTCACTGAACTCTTAGCAACTCCCAAAATTGCCTCTCATACGGGTATTTGCATGTTAAATAAGGTTGCTAGAAAAGGGCATTACTTACCACTCTGAAAAAGTGCTAAAGGCAGCATTTTAGGCATTTCAGCGAGGGAGACACTGGCAGGGGCTCAGTGGGGCTTTCCTACATCCTTCATTCCATAATTGGAGCAAGGGTTCTCATTTTCAATGTGGTACAGTCCTATTGTTTAGTCTGTGACCTAGGGGCATGGGCTAACTTCATACATTCTGTTCTAAATGAAAACAGAGGAAGAATCTCCAACTGGCTTCATCAATAGATGTTTTTTTGCTGCCCCAAAGCACCTGATGTGTGCTCCCAAATGTTTGCTGGTGGTAGATTTCCAAGGACTTTTTCTTACCAATAAGAATTCAAAGAGATCAAAGCAGCCATCATATGGACTTATTCTTAAACAAGCAATTTCAATGTTACACATCTATTAATACACACATATACATCTCTGCCTACAAAAAGACATTTTGTGCTCAGACCCCTTAAGAAATAAATCTCGCAGAGAACTGAGCCAGACATTTTCCTTTTAGGTCTCAAAATGAAGGATTCATTTTAGCAACATAAATTCCCCTTTTCCCTGCAAAGGCGTTTTAAGCCAATTCAATTGGCTTCTTAATTCATCAACCTGTACTCATCACTCAGTGGGGATGCAGGGTTCTCCTCTTGCCTATAACAAAGCCAGGCCTCACCAAGAGTGGTGACCGTCCAAGGTCTTGCAATGCTTGCCAGCTCCCCTGCCTCCATAATATGTCAACAGTCCCTGCAGATGTCTCAGGGCAAATTAATGACTTCCAGATGTGAAGAAAAGAACTGAATGCATTCATGCAGAAGTGAAGGGGGCATTGTTTTCCCAATGTTGAGGTCTTTTGGAAGGTATCAATGAACAACAAATTCATTCTTAATATATCACAGGAAATCTAAAATGAAATGTATTGCCCAGCAAATAATTTCCTATTTTCCATGCTGAGAGACCCAAATTTATTTATTTTTAAGTACTAAGGTTTATATTCTCCAGGAAAGCATTTGACTGCTTTCCCACTAGTCTGATTTGATAGCTTATTGTTCAAATTTAAATTTTAAAACAAATGCAAAAGTTTGCAGGAATGGCTTTATATAAATTCCATAAACCCATATTTCTTTTTTTGCTCTTTTCACTGGGGAGGGTTTGTCACCTTCTTGAAAATACTTTCAAAGAGGAAGCACAGATACATAACATCTTCCTATGTCAAAAATGGATAATGCAATTTTCGGCATTCAGGAGAAAAGAAATGACTTTATTTTCCTCTCAAGGTGCTACTATCTACAAGTTTTCATTTGAATATACAAGATGATGATGGTGATGATAATAATAATGTGTATGTATTTTGAAAGAATAAATCATGAGAACAACCATGAAACCAAGATAGAATGAAGATGAAGTCAGTTCCAAGAAAAGGTACCATGGTATTGCACAAAAGCCTGGCTTATAATATATTTTCTCAATTGGCACCAGAATCTCTCTCACACATACACTTTTCCAAGTTGGGATTATAATTAGAATCTGAAGGTTTTGTATTTCCTATATCCAAACCATGCAACTGAACTAAGGATCCCCTCAAATGTCTGAGCTCCACTGAGGACTATGTTAACAGTAACGCTTGATCTTGTTTTCCACTAAAGCAAGCACAGGAATATGAAAAAGCCAAAGCCAAATGGAATATTGACAAAAGCACACCCCTACTGTACTCACAACTGGTACCTCGTATGAACCAAACTTGTTTATTACTTGCTTGCTCTCTGTGTCCCTACCTTCCACAGGAATGGAAACCCAGGGCAGCCAGTACTTCACTTCACAGCTGTGTCCCTAGTGCTTAAAATGGTTTCTGTCCCCTCATAGACACTTTATACCTTGTAGAATGAATGGATTGGGACGTCTGTGACTTCTTCCTTGTGGACAACTGGGAAATCCAGGTGTGTTTTGATAATACTAATGAGTAATTGGTTGGCACAAATGCAACTAAATAATTTGGAAATATTGGCTACAATATTGGGATAGGAGTGATGCATTCACTCATACTTATTTAATGGACTGGAGAGGAAATTAATGTCTTCTTACAAAAACAAACAAACAAACAAACAAACAAACAAAAAAGATAAGGTGGCAGAACCCTAGGAGATGTATGTCAGATTATTAATATTTGAATGCTCGTACAAATGAATGTTCTTTAAAACCAATTTGGCCCTTTAAAGAAAACAACCTCTAACTATGTTCTGCAGATTAATTCTGATCACATCTTTAAGTCCATTTATAACCACACTCAGAGTCCTCCCCTTCCGTCAGCTGTTGACTTTCTAAGTATCCCAGGCAGCTGTGTGTCTGTCTGTGGCTCCCTGCAATGACTTGCCAAACCTAGCTTTCTTAAGACTACTGACTTCTATGGGGCCCCCGACAAAGCCTCTACTCTATGGAGGCCTCAAGGCCCAGGCGTCCAGCCAGCCTGTGGCAGGAGTTCAGGGAGTCCTAAAGGCCTCTTTAAAACCATGTCACGCTCATGTGATAACTGCTCCTCTTTGCTTATTTGAACTGTCCCTCCCAATTAGTGGTAATAAGTAACTCCGTAAAGATGAGCAAACACAGTGCCTTCATTAGTCCACACCAGCTCTGCTCAATCTCTCCCAAGCTTGCATTCCCTGCCCTGTGCCTATCAGCCCCAGAAAATCCCCAGAGTATATCTCCAATAGTGCTTGGAGAAAGCTAAACACAGCTTACTCCGAGTGAACAAGGACTGGCAAAAGGCAAATTAATGACAAGCCATTTGAAGAGTTAGTTTGAAATTATTGTATTCTGCCTATCTACCGAAAAATTGATTACTCCCAGGGTAGGAGCAAAAATCCAGATCAATAGACTAAAGCAAAATGGTGAAAAGGCATGCACCAAGGCCATTTATTTTATCTATTTACCCTTCCTTGCTGCCCCCATTTCCTGGTATCCTCCCGTGCATCCCTCTGCCCCTTCTCAATCCACACACATTTCTTAAAGAAATGAGATATAATTTACAGGACAGGAGCTGTTAGGTCTTTTCAGATAAAGCACTAATGGCAGCCCAGGGAGAGCTGCATGGTTACACATCTCCCAGATGAACTGGGACCTCTGAACACCTCCAGACCCAGCTTCACCAGAACAGAGTATGGGGTGATATGGATAGCTCCCTTCCTGGCTACCACAGGGATATGCAAATGAGGCATTCAACTCAGGATTTAAGACAGAAATACAGTATTAACCCCTCTCTTCCCTGAGCTGCCTGCAAAACCGGAATAGAAGTGGTGTTCTCTCATAGACAAGGAGGCAAGAAACAGGTATAGCTTCTTCACACCCGTTTAAATTACCCTGTGACCCTGGGGTGTCACCAGTGTCTCTGAATCTCACCTTCTTTCATGGAAAAATGAAAATGATAGTCATGAATTTGGATTTTGCCTCTACCTCCTTCATTAAACAGCAGAGGGTCTTCAACTTTATTTGAGAATCAAATCCCCACTCCCTTACCTGCATAACCTTCTCAGTGTTTTAAGGCTTTCCATATCTCCCATTCCTTCGAGTATCCCACCTAGGCCCTGATCATTCCACCCTACCTGGTTCATGCTGTTCTCTCAACTTGGCAGACGCTCACCCCAGTTCTCTAACTCTTAAAGCCTCTGCAGTTTTTTAAGACTCAACTCAAATGCCACATTATGTATCTTCTCTGATGGTCCCTCATCATTTTTCTTTGTCCCCTCGGCACATCTACACCTTCATCAAATCCACACAGATAGATTAATTAGCAGCAATGTTTCTAAACACCAAGAGTCATACTTAATAGTATCAGATGCTTCTCTTTCTTTTGTTCTTGAACCATCTATTCATCTCTGTCATCTTGTTGCCCCATTTGTTATACCTTCTACCCTTCTTGAGCTCTCAACACACCCAAAACATGAAGCAGTATTTCTGCCTTACGCGTGCTCAGGTTCTGCTGTTTTCTCATCTTGTAGGCCAGGGGACTACCGGGTCACGGCTACTGGACATCCAGGCTATGAGTCATATTGCACCTTCCTTTTCATCAATTAGAGTAATACATGGACCCATCTTAAATGGAAAAAATATCTTGAGGATCCTCAATGTTGATTTATTTTTATTGTAATGAAACTTTACTTAGGTATGTACAGATGTGTATTAACCTTCATGATTTATGCAACTATTAAATATTTTGTAAATTCAAAGCAAAAGAAATACAAAACCAATAACACTTAAATTGTCAAGGCTAATGTCATATCAATAACTGTTCTGCAAAATCTAACTCTCCACTCACAGCATGAGCAGGGTACTGGCCACTAGAGTGCACCTTTTTTCATTTTCAATATGACTGCAAATCCTCTCCCCACCTCACACTCTTCCCTACTGGGACTGCTATCAGCTCTTCAGTGGTCCAGCCCCAGTGCGTTTGGTTGTCAGTTGGGGCAGTGGGGATGGAAGATAGATGTGAAATAAAGAGTGAAAAGGGACTATTTAGGAAAACAGTGATTAAGATCTTGTCTTTCAGCTCCAAACTTACCCTTTATACTCTGCTCCATGTTCCTAGGGCTGATAATCTGTAAATCTTATTTCTGCTTTGCCTGAGCTCTGACAACATGGGGGGGAGCCAGCGAGGCTGGAGTAAAAAGGGACTTGTTTCTTCCAGTTCCTCACATGTGTTCACCTTAATCACATTTTTTGACTGTTTCCCGTTCCTGATTACTTCCCGTTCTTGACAGCATCTCCCCAACCTCATGTCAACCCAGCATTAATTATTCACCTTCCACTCAATCAATTTGCAGTTGTAACCTTCACAGAGCTAGTTTCAGTGCTTCTGTTTGGAGACACCAGGCCAAGCTGAGCAGGGCTCTTCTTCAGGGGTCTGATTTCCAGTTCCATGGAGGCCCTTCTCCATGCTTCTAAGATTTAGTAGATCCATTTTTTTCTCTTTCACCCTTCAGCACTAGAATGCCAGTTGTCCCCTGCAGTTGCTACTTTTGAGACACCTCAGTGTTTACTTTTTATTCTTTCAGTTATAGAATTAATAACTATTTTATTAAATTCCTGTTAAAATATCAGATGAGATTTCTTCTTCCAACCACTACTGAAGTCCTTGGGGTGGCTTAAGCAAGATAAAGATATCAGCATTGGAAATGGAGAGAAATGGAAGAATTGGAAATTTGGGAGGATGACAAATAAAAAGGTCACAGAAATTGGAAGATAGAGGAGAAAGGAAAAGTAAAGACTCCAGTTTTCTAAAATGAGCAACTGGTAGAAGGAGGTGTCAGAAACTAAGGTAGGTGAGGTCTACACTTTCTGGTGCTTTTGGTCACCCGGTATTCATTCCCTCTTTTCTTGCAACTTGGTCCCCTAGTTTTGCTCCCCTATCCTTCCTTAATCCTCCTCAGGATGGCATGGTGGTCCTTAGGGATGTTGATTTTGTGTGGAAGAGACACCACAGGCACCAGATGTGAATGAGCACACAGCCAGTGCTGGCCCACAAGAGTGACTCTGCCACAGATGAAGCCAGTGTTAAGAAGGCAGAGTTAGGAAATGGAAAGAAAGATTTCAGATGCAGTTTCTGAGCCACTGGACAAACTTGGTCCAATATCAGTTCTCCTCAGGGGTTTCAGGCATGTATGCTGATTGACCCAAAATGTCATTTCTTGTTTAAGCCTTTATTGTGTAGGTCAGTTTGAGTTACTTTTCAACTAGTAACAGCTAATCACTCTAAGTGATACAGTGGAGAATACTTATTAAAAAAAATGGATTTGGGGGAAGTTGGTGAGTTCAATTTTGGACTAGTTTTATTTGAGATACCTCTTAGACTTTCAAGGTAGAGATTCTTGGATATAAAAATATCTGCTATTTGCTGAACCTTTGTTACTTTCCAGATACTGTTTTAAGGATATTAGAAGAACTCAATATTCGCATAGCTCATAAGATGGTTACTATCGTTACTTCCATTTTATAGATAAGAAGAGTGGATCGCAGCAGTTAAAGACCAGCCTGAGTTTCCACCTTACTCTCTGTAGCTTTATATTATTTATTAATAGGGCTTTATGACCTTGCAACTTAAAAGAGAATATTCTAGATATGACCATTTTTTGAAACCTGATCATCATCACATATAATAGTGATTTTTCTAATGTGCAAACAGACCTAAAATGCAAGTCCCACTTGTAAGCTGTTTGCTTCTTTGACTCTTCCCTCTCCCTCCATGGGAAGCTTCAGTTGGGTTCCTCCAGAGGCCAACCCTAAGATGGAGATTCGAAGGCAAGTACTAGTTTATTTGGAAGTTATGTCAAGTAGCACTGATGGGGAAGTGAGAAAGTGAAACAGAGCAAGGGGGAGGCTCAGTTCTGCTGGGCCTCTGGGATACTGTGTATAACATGTCTTGGACTTGTATCACAGAGTTGTTCATCTACTCCTATGGGTTGAGGGCTGCTTCTGGGGCATTAGCTTTCTGGCACTTCTGGCCGTGCATGGGCTGAGCAAGTTCTGGAGCAGAGGGGACTCTGTTGATGGCTCTCCTGGCCACAGAGTCATGGGTGCTGATATCAAGGGGCTGTAGGGTTGGCACATGCAGGAGTGGTGAGTGCCAAGCAACGTGAGAAGGGCAGAGGCAATGTCTGCTCCAGAAGTTAAGGTGGCAGCATCAGTTTCCAGCCCATCAGGGAACAAGGCTCATCTCTAGCATTATCTCTGTGAGGTAGAAGCACTACTTAAGCACCAGCCTCATCCAGCCATCCCTTTATACTCTAAAACTTGCTCTTCTTCATATAGCCTTCTGGTTAGATTGAAGGATCAGTATCTTTTTCTGACTGACTTTTACAATACTTCTATAGGCTGCAGCTATCATAGTTTGGATTATGGGCTCAAACTAGGAACAAGTAGTCTGTATGGGGCTAAGCATCAAGGTGTTTCTTAAGCTTGTTTCTAAACTTGTTGATACAAACATAAGGGTAATTTACATTATCTGTATGTTTTCACCATTTTTTTCTTTTGCATCCAGATGTTTGAATATTTCCTTCTTTCATCCTCAGTGGCTAAGCTACAGTTTTCCTGTTGAGTCATATCTCATTGTTTCAATTTTCTTTCTAAAGGAACATACATGTGGCAAATTGTATTTTCCAAAAATGGCCAAAGTGATCTTTTTGGTCTCGCATGCTCTTTCAGAACTTCACCACTCTCTTACCAATTAGGTACAAATGGATTGTGGCAAAAGTGACAGTGTGTGACTTCTAAGGTCAGGTCATAAAAGGCCATGCAGCTTCCACCAGGCTTTGTTTGATTCCAGATACAGGCTTTTGGAGCCCAGCTACCATGTTGTGAGGAATTTCAGGCAAGAGGGGCCACAGGTAAGTGTTCTGATCACATCTCCAGGTGGGGTCTCAGCCTGTAGCCATAAACTAATGCCATTGTGCCCATGAAAGAGCTGTCAGGTGATTCTAGCCCCAGCCTTGGAATCTTCCAGCCGAGGCCACAGACCTTTTGGAGTAGAAGCAAGCTGTCCCTCTCTGAATCTCCCCCATAGAATCCATAAGCAAATCAAATTATTGTTTCATGCCACTAAGTTTTGGGGTCATTCTTTTATGCAGCTGGGCAGTAGGTCTTTGCTTAAAGGGAATGTGCTTAAAGACAGCTGGATCTTTGCTGTCTACCACATTTTTACAAGCCAAAGGCTTTAAAGTTACATTAGGGATCATGATTCTTTGACTCTTTCTCATTTCAGAGAATGTGCTTTAGGGGACTTGAATCAAATACACAAATACTGTAGTGTCCTCAATATTTTACTCATGGACCCTATGTTGGCCAGGGTGCTTTGATTACAAACAGTAGAAACAGATTCTGAATAACTTAGCAGAACAGAGATATGTTGGAAGGGCATGGGACAACTCACAGGGCCTGCAGGGCAGGTCTGGGGAAGGACAGTGACTAGGCTTCTAGTGAGCTGGGAGTTAAATATGCATGGGCAACATTCTCACAGCACCAGCCCAGGGTAAATTAATTCTGTGAATTTCTCTGTTCTTTCACTTTGGTCAAGAATCAAATTCTCAGGAGAAATAGTCTGACTGGCTTAATGTGGGTCATGTGTCCATCCCTTGGCATGGGCAGGACATGTTGACTAACATTCCTATCAAGACCACACATGACAGTGAAGATGATAATGATCATAGTTAACTTGGATTTAGTACTTAGTGTGTTCCAGGCACACCAATTCAATCACTTAACACTCACTGGGAGGCACTTGCTGTTATTATTCTTATTTTATAAATGATAAAACTAAAGTTACTTGATAGAGGCCACTCAGCTAGTAAGTGGTATCACTAGGGCTCAGACACAGCAGCTTCATATCCTGGACTCTGAATTCCTACATCACAGGTTCTCATAGGTCTTGTAGTTTTAATGCTGCTCATAGCCATAGTTCCCCAAAGGTAAATTAAGGTTCTACTTACTACAGAAAGAGGAATGCTGAGCTGGAAAACAGTGCTACCGTAGACCCTAATGTCCAGTAAGGAAGAAGAGGAAATTTGGGGCAATGATCTGAGTCCTCAGAGAGGTAGTAACATTAAACCCAAACTGACTGACTACAGAGCTAAGACATTCCCTGGCCAAAAGTTGTGTATTTATTTGACATAGACTTTCTGGAGTAATTCCTCAAAAAGTGAGAAACTGCTAAATTCATGGCCACAGGCATGAAAACTGTTGATGAATTGGTGCCCACGGCTGCTTGGGACACCCACCTGATCTGATTTTTGTACACAGCTGGGGTAGAGAACCCCCTGCTCTGAGCAAACCTCCTCATGTTCAGCATCAAGGAGATCTCCATGCATATTGCTCTATCTGCATTCTTTTGTCCTCTAGATCTGAACTTCCTATGCAACTAAACTATCTTTCTTTCAATGGCCTTGAAAACCACTTATAGGTTAAATTCTCTTTAAATAGATATTAAAAACATGTCCAGCATGCAATTCAGTAAGACATATAACAGATGCTGGACACATGTTTGTTGTTGATAGTAAAAAGACAGGATGTTGGGAAAGGTCATATTGTAATGTGTACAAGTAGTTTATTAGAAAAGTGTTCCTGGGGGAATCAGTGAGGGAGTGGAAGATGCAAGACAGGCATGAGACAAAACCACCAATGTGCTGCTCAGGAAAAGTCATGAAAAAGATACTATGATACGGTGATTTCTAATAGGAAATACATATTTGGTCTTTAGCATCATTTCTGGTACAGAGCTCCTAAAACCTTTGGAATTTCTTAAGTAATAAGAGGTAACAAGATGTCTTCTGTTATGTTAATGAGTTCACTTTTGGACAGCATCTAAGGATGGGGGTTGGTTACCAATGAAACCAACAATGTGATGAGAGAGTTGGAACTTCCAGCCCAATCTCCAAACTTCCAGGGAGGAGAGAGGCTGGAGATTGAGTTCAATCGACAGTGGTCAATGATTTAGTCAATCGTGTCTTTCTAATGAAGCTTCAAGCCATAAGACCCCAAAAGTTCCTGGCTAGTGAACACATGGAGATTTGGGGAGAGTGGTGCCCCCTCTGGAGAGGCACATGGAGGATAACTTAGGCACATTTGCCGATGGCTGGCCAACCTCCTGTGTGAAGCCATCCTATATCACCCAGCACAATTAAGTCCCCAGCTGACTTCAGGCACACAAGCGAACCAAGGCAGGACCAGCTAAAAAAACCACACAGCTGAGCTTAGCTCAGATCACCAACCCACAGAATTATGAGCTAATACATGACTGTTATTTTAAGCCACTATTTGTTATGTTGCAAAAGCAAACTGATACACCAAGCAAGTCAATAAGTCAAACCTAATGCCAGCAGATATAATCCTCTTATAGAGAGGGGAAGCACATATTTCGAAAATACTATGGTAGGTTATATTATTACCAGATACAGTCATCGTTAGTGATAGAGCTTGTGTCTTCTTTATTTAATAGTCTCTCACCATACACAATATCTGGCATCTAGTTTGTGTTCAAATATTGGTGAATAATTGTATGTCACAAGGGAAAAGAACATTCTCTACCTTCAAGCTGCTGATTATCTAGGTAGGGAGATAAAACACATATTGAAAAAAAAAACAGTCTCAGGAAGCTGAGAATAAATGATGCCATGGAAAGTACCAAATTCTACCATGGCAGATGGTAAAACAAATATTTACATTTGGAAACAGAGAAATGAGAGGAAGGAAATCAAGGGAGGCTTTTTGTAAGTCATGGCATTTAAACTTGGCTCGAAAGATGGGTAGAATTTTTAAAAGAGCTAATGAATAAGACAGTTATTAGTAATTGTATGAGAAACAAATGAAGATACTAAAGTTGCTGTTCTTGCTAGGATAAGGCAAAAATCCTGACTTAATTGAAAGATGATGTGATGTAGAGGGACGTAAGACCAGAAAGGAAGAGTGTTGCTAGCTGAGCTGTATTTTGACATGATGATTCTCAGATTATTCAGGAGCAGCCAAATGATTTGATAAATTGTTATATCATTGTGGGATGGGCTATTTGTAATCATCAAAAAAAAATTTTGAAAAATATTTAATAACATGCGTTGTGATTAAATGACCAGAAATAGTACAAACCTACATTACAGTTTTATAAAGACTATACTATATAACTTTAATTTGAGAACATTAAACTTAAAACTTTCATAGATCTAATCAAGGTACTCATCAGAGTGGTAATGGATTTTTGGTAGTATAATTTTGCCAGGCACTATTCTAAGTGTTCTATGTGCATTAGGTCATTTATTCATCACAATGATCCCTCATGACAACCCCATAAGGTAAATGCAACTGACAGGATGAATAAAGCATGGCTTATAGGATGTAATCCTAACATAGTTTCTTTTGTGCCACTGCTTTTTTGAAATTGATTCTTTCGGACTCCTTCCTCTCTTTTCCACAGAGGAAAATGAGGGGCGTCTCATACATTTCCTGCCATTATCATTTAATAGAATGTTATCTAGTCAATTAATATGTCTACTCCAGGATGTAATCAATACTTTACACATGATTCATGGTTATTTATTTCTCTTCCAGCCTGGGAGAGAGAGCTCTTGGAAGTAGGTGGGAAGAGTTGATTGGGGAGGAAAGGGTGAAAGAGGCAAGAAAGTTGTTATTTGATCACTGGATAATGTAAAGAGCTGGTGTTAGCTAACCCTTTTCCTCAAGGGCAATGTTGGTGGGTTCTCCCACTTCCCTAGGGATCTGCTGCCTCTGGATCCCTTATTGCTGAAGAAAGCATCACTCTTCAGATGGTCACTATGACTCTTTCCTTAGTCAAAGGCATCTAATGGTACTTCTACCTTTTTTCAGCTGTGATCTTTTTGCTTCTCCAGATAGACTCTTAGGCAGCTTCTAAGATGATCTCATGAAGACTCTCCTTCATGGATGATCCATAAGAAACAATCATGCATCCTTTGTCCTTCTAGACTCTGGAAGTGAAAGTCCCCAGTGCAACAACCTCAGTTTGCTTCTGCCATCAGAACAAACAACATGTCCTTGCCTTTTAGGGTCTCAAGGTCAGGTCACACCAGTCCACTATGTCTCCATGACTGTAAGAGACTCTTTATGACCTCTGACTTTTCTTAAAGGCTGTTGTTCCCTTGACTTGAGGAGAATTGGAGAATACTCAATCCTTTCTCCACTGTGAGAGTGCAGGACTCAAAACAGCAACTACTCTTCCAAAATTTCTCTATTTCCTTCTCCAATAGTCTCTATCTCTTTTATTCCACTTCCACGGGTTAACAATCAAGGGTTGCATGACTAGTGTCACTGCCTCTTTTGCAACACCTACATCATGGTCTTGCAGCTCATTTGGAATGACCATTGATTGTCTTGGGCTGAAACTCATTTGAATATCCTGTTAGACTCCATTTTAAAGTTGAAGATGCAGTGGCAGAGAAGGGTAAAATACTTTGTTAAAGGTAAGTGGTGGAAGTGGAATTCCAATGTGGACAGTCTGGCTTCAGACCTTGGACTCTAAATTCTTCTGAACTGAACCATACACATGTTCAGGGAAAAGACAAGTCTGGGATTAAACTCACCAAGATGGGTAAGAAAGTAATTTTTTAATTTACTTCTATATGTGTATGTGTATATGTATGTACGTATATATATTTATAATAAGAAAATATATGTTTTAGAGATTATTCTAGCAAAACCATTCAAGAGAAGTTTGGTGTGATGATAAATTAGAGATATAATAGTAAGTGAGATGATGTCAAAATAGTCAAGAAATAAGAAAACAATATCAGTTATAATAAAACTCACTGAACACTTGCTGAGGGCCATACACTCCACTTCGATCATTCTAACTGTATCCCCTTAATAGTCCATGAGGCATGTACCTCTGTTATTCTAAACTGAAGACAGAAATGTAGGTAATAAATTTCTGTCTGATCCCCTCAAAAGATTACAAGTGCATTGAGTGCAAGAAACAATTATGTTCATAGTTTTGTCTCAGTACCTAGGACAGAGTCAGCACATTGTGTGTTCTCAGTACATATTTGCTGAACAAAGAAGACAAAGTGATGGAATTTGGAGGTGAAACTGGTGAGAGTAACTAAGTGGGAAGTCTCCATGAGGAAACCAGGCAGTAGGGAAGATTGTCGAACCAGAGATGGCTGCCACCACGTTCAGCAACCAAATCCCAACCAAACCTCATACACAAAAAGAAGACTAAATAAAATTTTTAATTACTTGAGTGAGAATATTAGAGAGTAGCCAGAAGTTCTTTAGAAGATTCCAGTTGCCATTGGTACTGAAGCTAGAAACAACAATTTTCTACCCCTGGCATTTCACAGAACATCCCAACAATGTTCTTACAGCAGATACAAGCACAACTATCATGAAAGTTTTCCATGTGATTTCCTCCAAGATAGATTGATGGGGTAATGCCAAAGCATAACCTAGTAGAAACCACTTTGGGGGAATAAAAACAATTCCATTCCAGGGCACAGCTCTCTGCCACCTGGGATTAATGCAGAGAGACATTTTAGAGAAACCAGGCAATGAATGGGTGGCATAACTTTCTGTCAGTTGTCTGTAAATGTTTTTTTTTATTAATTAAGACTTTAATAATATTGGGAGGAAGGGAGTTCAAAGTTCCCTGGAGTAGATAGAATGTAGCTATTCACTATGTTGGCTAAATGCAGGCTTTAGCAGTCAGTTTAGCTAACAGTGGCATAGTTATGCTTCTAGTTAGCTTGACAAGCTTGACAAGGACAAGCTTGTGATAATCAATCACTGCCACAGTAATGCCGTAACAAATCATCCCATAACCCATTGGTCTAAAACAATGATTTACTGTAAAAATGTCCAGGGTGGCTGGTTTTAACTATGTTTAGCTTTGAGCAGCAGTTGGGTCTAGCTCTTCTCCACATCTCCCCTTCTTACTGGATTAGTGGATTAGCAGGCACATGTTCTCATGGCATTGGCAGAAGTGTTAGAAGTCTCACTGCACATGGGCATTACACACTTTTACTTCTATCATGTTCATTAATCTTCCATTAACCAAGTCATGTGACCAAGCCCAATATCAATGGGCTGGGAAAGTGTATGCTGTTCATCATGAGGCGGGAATCAATAATGTTCACTCTAAACAATAATTCAAACCATAATATTCTCCTTTAAAAAAAATTGGCAACACTAATGAGAATGGTTAAAATGAAAAAGACTGACAAAACCAAATATTGGCAAAAAGTTGGAACCTCTTGTGAGAATATAAAATGGTACAATCATCTTGCAAAACAGTTTTTAAAAATTTAAACTATCAGTCATCTACTCCTCAGTATTAACCCAAGAGAAATAAAAATATATATTCACGTAAAGACTTGTACATGAATACTCATAGCAGCTTTATTTATAATAGCCCCCCAATAGAAGCAACCCAAATATCCATCAACAGGCAAAGAGATAATTATATTGTGGTATACAATACTATTCAGCATTGAATAGAACTACTGATACACTGAACAAAATGGATAAATCTCAAAAACAGTATGTTGAGCAAAAGGAACTAAACACTAAGGAATACATACTGTATGAATGTGTTTACATCAAATTTAAGAGCAGACAAAACTAATTCAAAGTAATAGAAATCAGATCTGTGATTGCCTTTGACTGGAAGGGGAATGAGGGAACCCTTTGGGGTACAGAAAATGTTCCATAGCTTGGCTGGGATGCTAGTTAATGTGGGTATATACTTATGCCAATACTCCTTGAATTATTCACTTAAAATTATGTATTCCCCTATTTGTAAATTTACCTCACTTTAAAAACAAAACAAAAAACCCCCAAAACCCTGAATTTTGGATTTGGTGTGGCACATACAGAATATTGGACTACCAAGGCTACTCTTTTAATGCCATTAAACCTAGTGCCGATGTCAGTCACAATCAAACTCTTTGCAACCAATGGCTGGTCAATCTTGAGTATATTATACTTTTCCAAGAAAACTGCTGTAAAATGTCTGTCTGAGCAGCTGTCCTACTGTGAGATTCTGGGAAAGCTGAGCCTGAGACAAGGACTTGGATGTAGGTGGTTTATTTGGAAGGTGAGCTCAGGAAATAGGAGTGAGGGAACAGGGAGAGTAAGCCAGGGAAAGAGGGAAGACCAGCACAGTGAGACCATGCTGGAGACAGCTGGGCCTTGATTCCACCAGGAGCTCTGAGAAAGACAGAGTTCCTCCCAGAATTGTCCAGAAAAGAAGAGTGGCTAGAGCTCTACCACCAACACTTGTCTACATTGGTTGAGGTGTTTTCTCCTTTGCATTTCCAGGCTGTGCTTGTGGATTTGAACTGAGCTCCCCTAGAGAAGGTTCCAATGCAGAAAACCAGAGTCCTGTACCATGCTCTTGAAGGAAAGATGCTATCTGTGTGATTCTCAGCTCACAGGGGTTGGTTCACCTTGGCTGCAGCTGACATGGGAGTAGACTGAGGGGATATATGCAGGGTACCAAAATTGTCTGCCTTGGTCATTACTTGGCTTGATTTGCTGCAAGGAGTTAGCAGGTAAACTTGGGGGAGTCCTTAAGCCCAAATGACAATGCCAGTTTTAGTTCATTAATATACTGCTCTTGCTTTCAGAACTAATTAGACAGCAGGGTTAGTTTACTATTATGGCCACTATGGCAATATAATCTTAACATATACATATAAAAGAATACTTATCATTCTGTTATTTATTAGATAGAAGTAGACAAGAATCTAGTTCATCCATAGTAGCATTCAGTCATCCAATGTATAAACTTAATAGACAGTGGGTAGTGGAAGGCGGGGGGAGGGGTGGCAGAAGGAGGAGAGAAAACACATCTATGTCCTCTTCCTCTACAAACCAGCTGTTTAAATACAGTGGAGTGGCTGATGGTAGTGCCCCATGCAGATGCCCCAGTGCTGTGAGGTGTGGCTTCTCACGGTGCACAGATTCCCCTTTCTCCAGAACACTGCCCTAAACAAACAGAATCCTTTGTCCAAGAGATAAACTCAGGGCAGCTCATGGCCAATGACTGACTACTAAGGTGGTATAAGAAGCTGATCCTCTTGCCTAAAGAGGAAACAGACTCGGTGGTAGAATTCACACTCTGAAATGCCTGTGTGAGCTCGCTGAAGCTAGTCTTCACCTGAGACAAGTCATCACTTAGCTCCTTTCCCCAGCCCCCCGCACCCTCCTTCCCCTTTTCTTGAGAGCACACCCTCAATAAATCACTAGAACAAGAATCCTCATCTCAAGCTCTGCTTCTAGAAAACTTGCCCCAAGATAGATGGTGTTATGGGTTGAATTGTGTCCCTCTGAAAATATGTTGCAGTTCTAACCCTTGTACCTGTGAATATGATCTTACTTGGAAATAAGGTCTTTGCAGAGGTAATCCAGTTAAAATGAAGTTGTTAGGGTGGACTTTAGTCCAATATAATTTTTTTCCATATAAGAAGAGGAAAATGCCATATGCAGAACCAAATGGGGGAGAAGTCCATGTGATGATGGAGGCAGGATTGCTGTGATACTGCCACCACTAGAAGCTGGGAGGAGGCAGGGATGAACTCTACTGACAGGGGTAATGGCCCTGCTGCCCCTTTGAGCTTCCAGAATTGTGAGAATAAATTTCTGTTGTTTTAAGCCACCCAGTTTGTGGTACTTTGTTATGACTGCCCTAGGTAAACAATACAAGCCCAGACACTCAGGGTAGTTTTAAAGCTCTACTCAGTGTGAACATCACAAAGAGGGGGAAGGGGTACTGAGCATGAGCAGCTGCCCCTCAGTTCTGTCTTCCCACAGTGTTCAATGAGAGGTGCAGCAGGGCCCAAAGACTAGGAAGAAATCTCTTTGACTAAGGAGGCTGAGGAGAGTTTGGGGTGCATTGAGCCTCTCTAACCACTTACGCACTATAATTTCTTTCCATTTGTCTGAGTCCTCTCTCCTAACCCACTGATATAAAATATTTTCTTCTGCTTACTCCCCCTCCACTTACCACCTTTCTTTTCATCTGCTACTTAAAAATAAAACCTTCCCTGAAAAGATAGGTTTGTTTCAGTGGAGAGACAACTCAGAACAAAAATGTTTACTCTTTGATTACACTTATTCCATCTCCCTCATCAAATAATGTGAAGAAGCCTGAATGGTGCTTAAAATCAAAGAATCTCTGAGATCCAACAAAGTTTATTAATAGAAATTAGTTTGATTTTACCTCTAAACATTTAATTCATATAAACCCATGATCTGATTCTTAAGAAGAAAAGGGTATACTATAGATTGTTTCTTAAGATTATGCATCTGCACTTTCCACTTATTCAAACCATCTCTACCAGCGTTCAATATGTATGTGTCTAATGGACAATAAGGATGGAGTACAGGAGCCAGTAGTTAAAGCAAAGTACAAATAATTCCAAACCATTTTAAAACTGCTTTGTCTTACCCCATACCAGGAAAACCAACAATAAATAATTAACACATCTTGACCACTTGCTGTTCAGTCTCCAAGAGGCTGAGTCTGGGTCTAGAAAGATAGTAAATGATAGGCCAGAAGAAAGCAAAAATGTAGGCAGCAGGAGAAAGCAATAGTCCTGTATAAAACTTAAATGATAGACTATGTGGTGTTGAAATTCAATAAAATGGTGAGTAGATTCTGGTGGGAGTGTTAACTGGTGCAACCCTTTGAAAACTGGTAATACTAAAACTGAATATACACATATCTTATAACTCAAATTCCACTCCTAGGCTTATATCCAAGAGAAGTGAATACCTTTGTTCACCAAAAGACATGTACAAAAAGGCTCAGAGCAGCTTTTCATTCATAATAACCTCAAACTTAAATAACAACTTGTCCATAAACAGTAGAATGAGTAAATAAATTAGGCCATATTCATACAATGGAATATAACACAGCAATGAGAATAAATAGACTATTGCTATATGCAGCAAAATGAATGAATGTCACAAGCATAATGTCAAGCGAAAATAGCTGTGTACAGAAGAATAGATGATCTATAATTACATTTATATAAAATTTCAACACAGGCGAGACTTATGCTCTGTGGTATAAGAAGTCCAGATAAAAATTTTTCTTAGCAAAGAGAGGGTATTTATTGTTGAGGTGTGGAAAAGAAGGTTTGGAGGAGCTAAGTGCTGAGTATATGATGTGTTTATTTTGTGAAAATTCACTGGGTTGTAAACCTGTAATTTGTACACTTTTCTCCATCTGTTAAACCAATTAAAAGTTTATTTCAAAAGCTAGTGGTATTTCTTTATCCTACTTCTGAACATATACACACATGCTAGCTCCATAAAGTATCTTTTACATGACTGAAAAATATGCTGGAAATGATCAAATAAAGCATACAAGTTAATATCCTCTAACCTCAAATCTCTCATAAAAGAATTACAAATGCAAGTTCAGAAATAAAGCTGTCTTCAAAATTCAACTGTTACATTATACTCATTCACTACCAAGTTGCAGAATAATCCAGGAGAATTTTTTTACCCCAGTAGATGTTATAAAACTTTGTCTCCACCTAAAAAGTCACTTCCAAAACAAACATCACAGAAAACTCCAGCTTTATAATGTCAGAATATATTAGAAGTTGAACCAAAGAGGAATCTCATGTTGGCTTTCTTAAGAGTTTGACTAATACCCTGGAGGTTTGTAAAGCAATGCCATCTACCATAAAAACAAAAAAAGAGTTTTTTATATTCACTCCTGTAATACGGATTTTTATGATGAAATAGACAATTACTGAAAAATTGAACAAATTAAACAAATTTTCCATTTCTCAAGACCAATAGGCCTCCCTTTTCTTCCCTTATCACATCTCAACAACTACCTGCTTTAGACCGAATTGAGTATTCAGGTAAGGTTTGCCAAAATATTTGACACGCAGAGAGGTTTGAGGGCACCATCAGCTAATGATATTTGCATCTGAAACATTTTCCCTGCTGTAGCTATGAGTATCTGAAACTCAGAAGATCAGAATGCTCTGTGAAATAGAAATACTTTCTATACTATCCAAACTCTCATTCTTTGCACTAAGAAAAACCAGTATGCATTCCATAAAAATGAAATATCTTCAGTTTCTAAGTATAGAAATCTACAGAGGCTGGAGAGATAATGTTCTAAAAACATGGTCAAAAAAATGAGACAAATCTTCAGAATGAAAATATAAAGAATATAAATAAAACAAAAGGGAACTAGCTGGGGAATAGTGAGGAATGTCTTTGTCACAAGCTGATCATAGCAAATCTTCATAATGAAACTGAAACGTTTGGTCCAAAGTGTTTCTCCTCTTGGTGTTCCTTGGTGTTGTAATTGTCAAATCTCCTCTTCTATGGAGTTGACCTTATTAGAGCTTCTAAACTACTGGTATGGTTTATTATTATTATTGACAGATTTTAAAAATGCACAGATTATGTTCCTCCAGATGACCTTACCTCACCAAGGTTATGCAACTAGTTAGCACTCAGCAAAGTGTGGCGTGATACTTTACAATTACCATCGAGAGGACTTTCCCTCCACTCTCTTTCTACCACCTTTAAACTCTCCAGGTGCTTTAATGCATGGACCCAAGTCAATTCCTGGTGAGAAACTGGACTTATCTTACAAATGGTGCTTTTACAATCAATTCTGAAGCTCTTTCAAGATGTTTCTTTGGTCATGTTTTAAAAATATATATATATATTTTGTCTCTATTGAGTAAAATGTACATATAGAAAAGGACACATAACCCTGTATCAACTGGATGAATTTGTACAAAATGAACACTCCATGTGACCAACATCCAGTCAAGAAATAAAATATGATCACCCCCAGAATTCCCTCTGGTGCCCCCTTCCAGTCTTTAGCCCCCACCAAGGGTAACCACTATTCTGATTTCTAACCCCACACTTTAAGTGAAAACATACGTGTTCTTTTGTGTCAGCTATCTTTCTGTTAGCATCTTATTCATGAGGTTCACTAATATGGCCATGAATAGTTGTAGTCCTTCATTCTCATTGCTGTTGATTCTCCCACTATGTGAATGTGCCTCCATATGTCTTCCTGTTGATGAGCACGTGGATGATTTCCACTTTGGGGATCTTATGAAGTAATGCTGTTATTATGACCAGTCTAGGGCATGTCCTCTATGAACATACAACATGTTTCTGAAAAGAACATCCTAAATGTTCAAGTCTTAACTGAGGTGAAATCAAAGCCCCTGAGGGTCTGGGTGTGTAGTGGTCAAGATTGTGATTTCTGAGCTCAACCAGTTCAGTTTGAGTCCTGAATGTACCTTCTGCTAGCTGAGTGATACTAGGCATTTTACTTAACCATCTTGTGCCTCAGTTTCCATGTATGTAACAGGGGATAATAATAACAGCTAGTCATAGAGTTTTAGTAAGGATTAGATAAGTTGACGCCAGAGAAGTCCCAACACATACTTGAGAGTTCACGCACTAGTTGAGAGTTCTCTAATACTGTTATGCTGGCAACTTAACCTCTAATTCACCAATGTGGGGTTGCCCCAGGTAAAAAATGGTGTGTAGTAAGAGGAGTGGAAAGGACCACAGTAAAATACTGCCTCTCAGAACTCAGTCTGGCACAGCAAGAATTTTCCCACGTGAGCATCATCCTGAGGAATACAACCAAGCTCCAATCTCACCACCTGTCTGGTATTGCAACTGGGAACTATCTGCCTCCTACCTCCCTGCCTGCTCGCCCACCCTTCTTCTGCCTGCTGCTGCTGCTTTGTACCCTTTTAATGTTCTCCTAATTCTTTACCCACTAGGGATGTTTTTACCCTGCATAGAATACAGATTCTTTCCAGCATGACGCCATTAGCAGAAACAAACCCAGACCTATAATAACTGACAGCTTAAAATGACCCAGCTGCCTCAATCAGAGGTCACCACACAGACCAGAAAACAAGGCAGCAGTCTTATAAAATATAGTTTTACTTGAATAAGACCAGTCCACATGGGATTAATTAAATATATCCATAGTGAGTACAAGGATGTATGTTGGAGTTACTTGTCCACCTTTCCTATCACAGCTCTGGAAGCTTTAGCTTCAACTGCTTTTGTCTGCATGGGATTAAGAAGGAGGAGGTTGGATGGGATATTAAAAAAAAAAAAGAGCATGCCTAGTGACTTAACTCTCTTCTGCATGTTTATCATTTACCAGGATGTACAAATCCCCACATGGGACAATGATGCAAATGAGTTTTACTGGAGAATAAAAGATTTGAGGCAAAAAAGAAACATGAGTTTGTCATACAATATCACCACAATTCATAATGCTGACTTTTAAAAAATGACATTCTATTATGGATTTTTATTTCCTGTCCCAGTGGGCAGCCAACCACGCATAGCAATTCGGAATTCAAATACTGTATAAGGATATACAGTAACTACGATTCTCTGAGGATTTGAGCAAATGTCAGAAAACCAAGCCCCAAGTCAAATTTATTAGTTGGTGCTGAAATCTAACAATTTTACATAGATGCTGATAAGGCCATCTGGGAATCCCTTTTACCATTAAGTGATTTAGAGGCCCCTACAGAAATTTCCTTGTCTGCTGCATTTAGCAAAGCAACACACCCCTTCCCTCCACAATAGCAAACCATGTGAAAAGCAGCATCAGTTATTTACTCTTTCCAATGGATATATTTTTCTTTAAAAGCTTATATTTATAAGAAATAATATCCACAAATAGAGGGATTTCTCATGAAATCTGTCAAAGTTAGAATGAGAGATAGAAATAAGATTTTAAAATTTCACTACAGGGCTAAAAAAAAAAATTGTTTTCTTTCAGATTTAACTCTTCTTCCCAGATCATGCTTCCAGTTTTATCCCTAGGGTTTCTCCAGAAAAAAAGTTACAATGGATGGAAGTTTCTGGCTTCATCTGGACTCAGCTTAGCTCTTGAAGGCAGCAGAAAGCAAGGATGAAAGAGGTCTAGCAGTTGATGATCAGTGTTCTAGTCTGGACTGGCCGCTGTCAGGCTGGATGGACTTGGACAAGTTGCTAATTAGTCCAGGACTCCACATTCTCTAGCAAGTCACACTTGGACCAACTCAGCTGAAATATTTCTTTATGGGTTTAAAATAGGATTTTGAATCTGAGGCCCACAGTTCTACCCCCATACTCCTGATTTTTCATCTCCCTCTAGCTGTTATATCCTCCCTGTCTTGCTTCCTTCAGATAAAGCATCCACTCTGTTACTACTCTAGTATTGTCTCCACCCTATTACCACCTAATTGTTTCTCAACCCACCCCCAGTAATGTCAAGTAAATGACAAAATGTGGGGATTTTTTCCTGCCATACTTATTTTGCATATTTGTAGAGCTTAGAAATGATCTCAGAATTTGAAAATAATTTTGAAAAGTTGTTTCAACAACCCTCTGATTGGTAGGAGAGACAGAGAGGCTCTGAAATGTAAAGTTGAGATCTCTGCTTTCAGAAAGTGCAGAGGTTGGTTGAGGAGAGGGACAGGGAGTGGGTGATTCCATGCCTTGTACTCTGACAGAAGCCCCTAGGAGGGTTTCTAATGCAGCCTGGGGAAATCCAGAGGTGGCCGCTTGTCTAAGCTAAGTCTTAAAGAATCAGTAGGAACCAATCAAGTGGCAAATGTGGTAAATATGAGGAAACTCTGACCAGACATGAATAAAGGTAGATACCTTCAGGGAGCTGTAAGTAGTCAGGCACTTCTGGGGTATAAATTATAAGGCTGAATGTGGTGGGAGAAGAACTCTTAGTCATAGGTGTCTTTTAAGATGCTGGGAAACTTGATCTTTATTCTATACTTAACAGGACATGGAATGATCTGAGAGTTTTAAAGATGAGGTGCAGCGTTTCCATTACGTTGCTCTACTCTGTTGAACATGTAAGGGGAAGATTTTTGAAGGATGGGGGAGATGGAGACCAGGTTGGGAGCTTTGCAATAATGTCAGGGACAACCCCACATCTGAACTTGAGTAGTGACAGCAGGATTTGTGTAAAAATTAAGAGCATACTGGCAAGGTCTAGCTGAACAGAAGCCCTACAATTAGGTCACTTCAAATAACAGGTCACCTCAAAACGGTAGGAGGGGCAGAAACATAAAACAGCTTGGTCTCACAACCATATGTGGTTATTGAGAACTGGGAAGGCAATCTTGGCTGCAGAGCTACCTCCTTCACCTGAGGAATGAGGAGTCCCAGCCACACACTGTGCTCCCCAGCCCAGGGTTCCAGTGCTCAGAAGAAAAGTCCCCATACCTTCTGGTTATGAAAACCAGCAGAAGTTGCAGCTAAATGAGACAGAGGGCTGTGGGAAGCGGAGACCATCCTCTTAAAGGGCCTATCCCTGGCCTTACTTGCTGACAGACTCACTCTCTCTGAGCTCTAGCCCTGGGGCAGCTGTTGGAGGGGTACAAGAGACATACCAGAAGGTGCTGAGCTATTTGGCTTCAGGGTGATGGATGAAGAGGCCACTTGCTCCCGGACAGAAGTGCAGGTGGAAACCATTGTTCCTTTGTTGAGCCCTTACCTCTCCCAGCCTGCAGCCACAAGTGCCACCAATCTGAATAACACAGGTCATTCTGCCCAGGGGATTCCCTGAGACCCGCTTCTCACAACTTTTGGGCCCATCCAAGCTACTTCTAGTGATTTATTCCATACAAATGAGCTGTCTTGGCTCCTGCTGTAACTTTCATAAAATCTCTCAAAGTCTCACAAAAGCCAACGAAGCAGCATCTGGCTTTGGCATGCCCTGTACCTCCTGCTTAGCAGTCCCAAGTTCCGCACCAGTGGCAGCCAGCCTTGGTTTCTGACTTGGCCCCTCAAGGCACCTCTAAACATAGCATGGGTGGCAGCCATATGTGAATTGCTTGATGACTCTTACCAGGTGGACTTGGAGGTGCACAATCTGCGGCTGAACTTGGTTTACAGCTGGACCCCTCCTAGATCAGTGTCAAGGGGCCCTATAGCACACCTACTACATAAAGCCACTCTACTAAGACTGGGAGACTTAAGAGCCCTACCTAATACATAGAAACAAACACAGGGAGGCAGCCAAAATGGGGAGACAAAGAAGCACATCCTACATGAAAGAACAGAAAAAAACTACAGAAGAAGAGTTCACCAAAATGGAGACAAGCAATATACCAGATGCAGAGTTCAAAAGGCTAGTTATAAAGATGTTTTTTTTTTTTCCGACTTAGATAGTAGTTGAAATATAAACAAAAAAACCATGTTTTGGGAGGTAAAAGGATGCATTTTCCTAGTTGTATATATATTAGGCCAGTTTTGCTGGAAATAGACCCTGACATGAGGATATGTGTGCACATGACTTATAAAACCGTGCTCCGAGGGGACACAATTAAGGGATGAGAAGCTGGACAGTCAAGGGAATTAGCTGAGCAGGGATAAGATTTCTGGTCAGGTCCGAGCCTCAGCTTGATCCTGCAGGGGTGTGCCAGTACTTCAGCTCTCTGGGTATGGAGACAAATTCCTAGCAGCCTGGTGCAGGCAGGTAGGAACAGAACCACACAGAAGCTGGAGAAGGAGAACACAGAAATAAGAAGGGATCCAATGGCATTTGGGCAGAGCATCAAATAGTGTCTGCTACAAAGTCTCTGTGGGATAATCCAGTAGGAAATGTGAGCAGACAGTGGGATATTTGAGTCTGGAGCTGATTGTTCAGGACCAGGGTCACAGAACTAAGACTGCACACATGTGGAGGTTAGAACCACAGCAGTGGATGAAACCATCATGGGTTAGAACATGTGAGACAAAAGGCAAAAGGGCTAGAACTTTAGGGAGCATCAATGCTTAGTACTGGGAAAGAGAAGAGACAATAAAGCAAATTGAGAATGAGTGTCCAAAGGAGCAGGGGGTCACCTGTCTCAGAAGAATTTTAGAAAGACAAAAACTAAAATTAAATCTGGATATTAGGAGTCCATCCCCTATTTTGGCAAGAGCAGGTTCTGTTTTATTCTGCCAAACACCTCCTGTTTCTATCATTGTTTAAAAAAAAAAACTTTTATAACTTTGTATTTTATTTGGCAATGAACATTGTGTGTTTGTATGAAAACACCATAAGGAAAAGTTAAATTAATATTTTGGCTTATTATTAATACCCAAAGGAACTCATTTCTTACTCACTCTCACACCTAAGACATTTTATCATCCTGCGAGATAGGGGCTCCTCATGTCAATTAGTGGAAAGCTCACCATTAGCTAACTAATTAATCCTATTCTCTTGCATCTATTTTCTAATTACAGTCACCACTGAGATTTTTTCACCCAAGTGGCCAGTGATGCTGTGGATTTACTTTAAATTTAGTTTGACAATAACAAACACCTAATTAATGTTTATAAATATAAGAAAATCCCTCCTGACGAGTTGTGGGTATTGCATACACTAGCAACTGGTTTATTAAAACATTAATTGCAGTTGGATTTGTTTTGGGATTCATGCATAATCCATTTAGTACATAGCGGGACTAACTAATTTTGAAGGGATTATGAATGAAATCCTCCACACAGTTTTCCGTTTAATTTATATTGTAGTCAAGTAAGAGGAAAGTTTGCTTTCAGAAAATTCTGTGGCTCTTTAGCATTCTTAGGTGTGGAGCTTCATTCATTCATTTCTTCATGAATCCATTTAGTAAGTATTTATCAAGCATCTATTGTATATATAGCTCTGAGAAGTTTCCCCAAAATGTGTTCACATGGTATACAGATGAAAACTGCAAAATTCAGCCAATTGAACTCTTTTACTTCTGGCTGGAGTGTAAATTGGTACTCTCATTTTGGAAAACTGAAAGCATTTTCTAAAGCTGAATACATGCCTAATTTATGACAGCAATTCTGTTAGGTATATATGCAACAGAAATATGTCCACAAGTTCACTGACAAGACAGATATTAGAATACTCATAGCAGCACTATTTGTAATAGCCTTGAACTGGAAATATTGATCAATAGTAGAATGGGTATATGAATTATGGCATGTTCACATAGTGAACTACTATGTAGCAATGAGAACGAACAATCGACAAAGTTCAAAAACAAACAAAACTAATTTATGGTGTTAGATCAGGATAGTAGCTATCCTTGGAGGTGGGTAGTGAATGGAAGCTTTTGGGTAATGTCTCTTGATTTGGGTTCTGGTTATATAAATGTGTTCAGTTTGTAAAAATTTGATTGATTATGATTGATACACTTTTTATGCATGCTAATAAAATTTGCAAAACAAACAAATAAAAAATCCGTTAGCTAGAGACTTGCCTTTGTTTTTGTGTGTTTGTGATTATTCTGACATAAGTGGCTATTTAAGTCTGATTTTAAGTGATCATTTAAGTCTGATCATTCATTCATTCATTCATTCCACAAGCACTTATGAAGGACATAATTAATTTGTGATGCAAGTAGGGGTGAGTATCTGTGAAGATATAAAAACACATCAATCACGGTCTCTGTCCTCAAGGTTTTTACAAAGAATTGGTGGAGGGGATCATGTAAAGCAAGTATGATAGCACAGTGGGGTGAATCCTAACGTCACAGAGGAAGGGCATTTAGTTCAAGCTGAGATAGGTGTATAGATGAGATGTTCAGAGAAGTAGAGGGCATTTGCTGCCTTGTGCTCCTCAGTATCCCTTCACTTATTTAAGCAGCAGCCCTGAGTTTTATTTGTGGACCAATTCATTGCCCGTTGGTTCAAGCAAGGCCCAAACCTCTGGCCCCAGAGCTAGAGTTTATGACCTAGGCCAAAGGCAACAGCATATTTCTTTGTCCGACTACATTGATTGGTTCAGAGATAAGCATGTAACCTCAGATGGACTAAAGCTAGCAAATTGTTTAAGAGCTGCTGGAAAAAAATCACTTAAATCTTTTTTGAAACTGCTCTTGTCTTTTATTTCTTTTTCTCTACTTTGTGGTTCTTCTGGATTCTGGAGATGGTGGCTTAGATCGTGGAGTTTCAGCCCTTCTTCTTTTCTGATATTTGAATTAAAGGCTAAGCTGCATCTTGCAAGTTTGATATATCTCGGTTTAACTTAAAGGTACCAAATGAGATTTCAGTCTTCCAAAGCAGCTGATTTTCTGTGACATAATTTTACCCACATGAAATTCTATAGGCTCAGAGTTAGAGGAATCTAAAGGAGGTTTCCTTGACCTGCTTGCTGAATGGTAGGATGTAATCTAGATCACAACTAACCCTTAAGATCCCATTTTCTTGAACACAAACAATAGTGTCATTTTTCATTTGTGTAGCTCTTCAATTTTCTGGTTATTTTCACATTGACTTATTTGACTCTATTTTAATTACTTTTGCCTGGTTTGGCCCAGCCTGACCACCAGCTAGTCCACTCGGCTCATGCCTCAGCTTAAGTTATTGCTCTTGGAGAGTTCTGTGCTGTCCTCTTTGGCTCAAAATAACTTTGTCTTCTTTTGGCCTCATCTCTGTCTAGAACTGACTTATGTTTGCTCTTGACTTCCTTCCTTGGCAACATCCCCTCTTTACCCCTGTGATGACACTACTCATGACTGCCCTTTTACTAGCCTGCCTTGTCTAGCTCAGTCCAGCCCAGCCTCCTGGATCTTGTACCCTGCAAAGGTCTGTATGGCTCTCAGTAGACCTCAGTTCAACCCAGTCTTGCTAGTTGGTCTCAGACAATGGCAATCCTATGAAATTGACAGGCCAGGAATTAAAACTCTCTTTTATATTGGGTTCTCTAGAAGCAGAGCCTTAGGCAGAGGTTCTGGTACGTGTGAATTGCTGAGGGAGTGCTCTCAGTAAGGGAGGGGACAAAGCAAGATAGGGCAGGTGAAGGAGCACACCAAGGATGTGGTCCCAGCTGTGGCCTGATCCAGGGGATGGGGATGGGGATTCAGAGGACTATCAGCTGCAGAATTGCCCACCTTGGAGTAAGGGTTGTGGCCTTTTGTGCTTCTTGGTAGTCATTAGCTGGGGGCTGCCTTGAGTGGAGGAGGGGGCTGTAAATTCCCATGTGAGACAGATCCATCAGATGAGGGAAGTTCTCCAGAGAAGGTAGGCAGCTGTAAGCACTTGGCAGCCCACACTTCCAACAGCACTGAGGATGGGTGTGTTGGCCCAGTATTGGGAATCTGGGTAGGGCACCAACAGCACCTACTACATGAGCCTATTTTGAAGAGTAAATCAAATGTTTAATGACTGCCCAGTCACAAGGCTAGTTATTTATGTAGTCAGGGGTAACCTGACTGAACCCATGTCTTCAGATTCATATTACAGTACATTGCTTTTCCCATTATAACACCTCACCAACAGCACTGGGCTACAAGTATGTTGGTTGGTTTCATTCACTCTGAAAACATAGCCTCACTCTTTTAATGGTATGCATTGCCAAGCTATTTTGGTATTTGTGATGTTAAAGGTCACCCTCAATCCATAATTAATTGTAACCAAGATGTCCCTAGGTCTCACTAGGCTATAGATACAAATGAAGTCACATCGACAGTAGTAGCCAATTAAGCTAGCTTGTTAGACCTCTTCTCTTTATCTGCGTCACTCTGTGCCAAGGTCAGTTATTTCTGGGGGTTCCCAAGGGGTGTCTCATATATGCTTGTTAAAAACTCCAGCTGTCCCTGCTCACATTGTGACTTAGGATCATTCCTGACCCTATTGCCATTGGTACCACCATCCGTTGGTTGCAATTAATGTTAATATTTTTATTTAAAATAAAAGTGAAATAATGGAGACCTATGTTGGGACTTTACTTATTCATCAGTGACATGAAAACTTCTTTCTGAATCAGATAGTGGTTTTTGAATGATGGAAGAACATTTCCTCGGTATTTTATAAAATGGCTACAAACACAACAGAAGTTTAATCTGCATTATTCACATTTTTTGATAACTTTAAAGTTTAAGCCCTGAGATTCACCACAAATATTTTTTCCCTTTTGACTTTTTTTTGTCATGCAGGTGTTTTTCATTACTTTTATTTCAATTTTCTCCTTTATGGCTTCTGGATTTTGAGTCACTAGTAAAAAAATCTCATCTCTTCCAAGGTTATTAAAATTTTCCTCATGTGTTTTTTCTAGTATTTCAAGTAAAATAAATTTTTTTTGAACATTTAAATTTTTGACCCATTTGGAATTAATTCTGTTGTGTGCAGGGGGAGGAATGGGTCAAGCTTTATTTGTTTTCAGATGGCTACTCAGTTGTCACAACCATTGAAAGGTCCACAAGTCCACAAGTCCACAGCTTCTCTACTGATTTGAAATGCCTCCTTTATCATATATTACTTTCTTTTAGATTTTGGGGTATATTACTGGGTTTTCTATTCTGTTCAATTGATCTGTGTACCAGTATCACACTATTATTGAGGCTTCAAAAGATAGCAAATGTCTTATGCTCTAATCCTCCACTAACACAGTACTTTTTAAGATCCTTCTTCACTATTTTAAAAATTATTTTTCCATGTAAACTTAAGAACTAACTGGATCATCCAGTTTTTAAAACCTTAATATTTTTATTTGTTTTGTGTTAAATTTCTAATTTAATTTTAACAGAAATGACATCTTTATAATATTGAAATTTCTTGTCTAATAATATGGTGTGTCTTTCCATTTGTTATATTTCCTCTGTACCCTACAATCGTATTTTAGAGTTTTCTTCATATAGGCTGTTCAAATTTCCTGTGTAAGTGCTACATTTGTGCTGATATTTTTATAATCAAGAACTTCTATTATGTCTTTGCTCTGCTTGTTATTTATACTTATGAAAGTTATTGGTTTCTAGGTATTAATTTTGTAACTCACTCTTTTGCTGAATATTTGTATTGTTTGTTGTAGTTTTTAAAGCAATTCTCTTCAGTTTCTTAGGGAAGCAATAGTATCATCTGCTAAAGAGTTTTAAATAAGAATAAAAGCAAAGCCATCTGGAAATGCTGGCTGGGAGTTGTGTAAAGCCCACACCACATCCAAGTTCCCAGAATGAGACTGTTGGAAGAAAGTTTATGGAAAGTAATCTCTTTGGGGGGAAAGCAAGGATCTGTTAAGGCCTGAGGTGGAGGGGGTGGGGGCAAGTTTCTCTGAAAGAGATTGAGGTTATGAAAGAGTTTTCTTAAAATTGAATGGACATTCAAGGAGCCCAGCATAAATTAATGATGGGAAAGTTGTAGGTAGTCAGCAACCATGAGCTAAAGAGCTATGGAGCATCATGGGAATGTGAAGCATCTGGAGCATCTGGAGGAGCTTGTATCTTGCTTAGGACACTACAGATGAAGCACAAAGATTTAGCTGGTTTGAACAAAATTTTGGCTTGACTATTTGTGTCATAAGTTCAGAAGATGTGGTTGTTTCATCACCACCTGTAGATAGTGCCTAGGCCTGCTGACCCAATGGCTTCCTGTTCATTCCTTATACTCTAGGCCAGTGTGTCCTAACTGGAGGGACATGTCAGCAGCAGCCATGTAATTCTGATGTCCTTTTGGACATGCAGAGGGGTTCTAGAAAATGAACTGTGGAAAAGCTTTCCATGTAATTCTGAAGTGTGTTGACCCACTTTCACTCACTCAGAAAGATCAATAATGGAGGCAAAATGAACGTTTCTATCTTGATGTTTGCATAGCAGATGCTGTCAATGCTCCATCCATATCCCATTGACCCATTCCAGGTCACCTGAAGCTTGAATAAACTATTCCTGATAACTTCTTTACTCCAGGCAGAATTTCTTTTCTACAGCTTATTTATTCCGTGATGTCCTCGGAAGCATTAAAGTACACCAATGGTCTTGGAAAGGCACATTTGGCTGCCTATAAGAAAGAACTTTCTAATCACCAGAATCTTCCAGCAGTGGAATAGTCTGCTTTCTCTTCATAGGGCACATTAGAACACTTAGGCCCCCCAACTCCATTAACAGCAACCTAGGAGGCTTTGAGGCATCGTCTTGTGCTAAGTAGGGGTGGACTACAAGATCTTTCTCATCTCGAAAGGGAGGTTCTGTGAGTATATGTTGTTATTTTTAGAGCAAGAACCATGGATAGGATTGAAAAAATAAAAGACCCTAAAATGCTTGTGTCTAAGAAGTAGAGAATTACATGAAAAGAATAAAAGAGAAATTCTTTGTCAGATATCTTATTTGCAACCCAGATTTTGAAATTTCAACCAGTTATTGCTTCCTGTCAGGAAGGAAACAGCAGACTATTAGAGAGGATAGAAGGTGATCTGTAATGTAGTTTCACATTTTATTGCTAAGGGAATTGAGGCTCAGAGTGAAGGCATGATAGCCAACATGTAAGAAAGTACCAAGTACCAGTTACCTCTAGTTTGATCCAGTCCTAAGATGGGCTATAATTCCCCAAATCCTGGATTGCCTGATACAGTAAGACATGTATCCTGTTCAGGGATGGATCACTTTATATGTGATAGTGATGATGGAGGCCAGTCCTGCTCTGCCCCTCTCCAATGCTGACTCTTCCTCTCAGCTGGGGTCCTAGGTCTTCTTTTCAACATATCTGGTCATGTTTTTGCCTGTGTTTTGCAACACAGATTGTACTTCATATCCTTTTGTATTCTCCTCTAAAATATATTTATTCTGTAAAGGGGATTTAGAACTAATGGTTTAAATTTATAAATATCAAAATGGAAAATCTGAATTCATCTTGATTCTCCTTCATCCTCCAGGAGAACAGGGAATACCCTAGGGCTCAAAGTTTTTGACTTTCATTTAATTCTATGTCTTACTTCCCACCATACTATAAAAACTGGAAGTCTAAAAACTAGACTCTCTAGCCTTACAAGCTCCCTTGAAGCTAGGATTCTAGATTTAGGTCTTGCCAGTGAGACTTGTTTATGTAAAAATTGGATGGTGGAAACAATGTGGAGGCCACCTTTGTGCAAAGACACTGGCTAATGGGCAGCTTCTAACTGACCTTTGTGTTTGCAGTGATGTGTGTGAAGGGACTGTTGGTGGCACTTGTAAGGGCAGCAGCAGACATAGTGTCATGCATGACCTGCTGCCACCATAGTGTGATCCAGTGGTAACCCCTGATTGCCATATCTCCAGCTCTTGCACAAATTTTGTGAGCACCAAATTCCCTTAATAAATGTCTTTTTTGCTTGAAATACCTCGAGTGTTGTCCAGAACTGAAAATGGCCTAGGTAAGGAGTGGAATAGTCAAGGAATCACAAAATCATGGTCATATTGTGGTGTTCTTTGACTCCCCATGGAATTATTTTGTTTGCTATTATAGCTTCTTCAAATCACCCAATCTCAGGCTCAACCATAGCCCTCTCAGAACTTCTAAGAATATCTGCTTACCAGTCTTCCTATTGGCCATCTGTTCTGGTTGCTTTTACTGTATAACAAACCACCCCCAAACTTAGTGGCATGAAATAACTCTATTATGCTCACAAACAAGGCATAGTGAGTAGGCCTTGTCTCTGCTCCATAATGTATGGGGTTTTAGCTACAAAGACTTAATGGCTGAGGATGACTTAAAATCTGGGGGCTGGAATCATTTAGAGGAATCTTTATTTATAGGTTCAGTAGTTGATGCCAGCTAGGTTGGAACCTCAAGTGGGACTGTCAATCAGAGCACCTACATGTGGCCTCCCCACATAGCCAGGGCTTCCTCACAACATGACAGCTGCAAGACTCCCAAACTGAATGTCCCAAAGGAAGCTGAAGCTATTTGGCCTTTTCTGACTTTGGAAGTAACACATTGCCACTTTCACTGTATTCTTTAGATTGAAACAGTCACAAGTGGCCCAGATTCTAGGGAAAGGGACACAGTCTCTATCTCTAAGTGGGAAGAGCTTCAGAGAATTTATAGACATAATTTAAAATATTTTAACTCTCTTTTCACAAAGTATCTCAGTCATTGTTTAATGGGGGGATGGATATTCAGACACTGAGATTTTATTAGGATAATAACATACTTGGATCTATTGCTGTTTCCCACTCAAAGGAACAAATTTCAAGTTAGAAAAGAAGACAAGTACTTCTAGAGATAAAAAGAAAAATATTCATGCTGAGTATTATATTTTTGTAGTTTTCTACCAAAAAAAATGGCTTTAATAATATGTTGCCAATTTTTTTTTTATTATTATCAATTCAAAAAAGTAAACACCCTTTATAGTCAGGAAGGCCTCCCTTGGCCTCCCCATCTATCAGGCTCACCTATTCTAATAGCTCACGGTACTCTGTACTTGGTTGGTCCTTATAACATGTAACTCAGTTTATAATAAAATATTTGTGTGATCCTTTCTATAAATTTTTTCTTATGAAAAAATTCAAACACATGAAAGTAGTTCAAACAATGAAAGTAGATAGTATAGTATCATGAACTCCCAAGCCGCCTTCACCAGATTCAACAATTTATCAACTCATGAGCAATATTTTTTTATTCAAACCCCTGTCCACTTCCTTTCTTTTGAAACAAATTCAAGATATCTTATCACTTTATCTGTAAATATTTCAGTATGTGTCTCTTAACAATAAAGCCTCTTATTTCTAAACATAACTAGAATTCATCATGCCTAAAGTAAAAATAATAATTCTTCAATAACAAATATCTAGCCAGTTCCAAATGTTCAATTGTCTCATAGATGTTATGATTTTTACAGTTTGTTTGAATCAGGATCTAAATAAGAGTCACATGTTATGATTAGTTGATATACCTCCTAAATCTCTTTTAATCTATAGGTTTCTCTTTCCAATTCTATTTTCTCCCATTGCAATTTATTTGTTGGAGAAGAAGGCTGTTTGTCCCATAGGGTTTCCTATAGTCTAGATTTTGGTACTCACTCTCTGTGATGTTGTCAAACATGTTCCTCTGTTTTTACTTTCTTGTAAATTGAAAGGTGAACAAAAGGTTTTTCAGATGTGTTTTTTTTATGATTCTTTTGATTAATTAATGCCTGTCTTCTCTAGATTGTGAACTTCACAGAGTTAATGAATATTTCTCTCTCAACTGAAAACAGCATTTAGCATGATGCCTTGTATATAATAAGTACTTAATAAATAATAGTTGAGTGAATGAATGAATGAACACACACAGGAACTGTACACCTAGGACAAAGCAGCTATACCTGTAGACAATGAACTGTAATGTCCCCAGGACCAATCAACACCTGCACTTAGACCGCTGAAGACATTTTCAGTTTTCCTGAGCCTCATTTATTCATTCATGAATGCCTATAACATGCCAGGCACTATTTTAGGCACCAGGATACATCAGAAAACAAGATGAAGTCACACCTTCTCAGGCCCAATAATCTGGGTCATCTGACTGCTCAGGTGATGACAATTTAGAAGTGTCTCAAAAAGTCCTGGATGCATAGAAGCCATTTATGACCACCAAGGGAGTCTCAGGGGCCAGCTCAACCTAGGTTAGGATCATAGCTTTGTCATTGGCTAGCTGTGTGATCCTGGGCAGGAAGCTTAAACTCATTAGCCTCAATTTTCTACTCTGTAAAATGAGATCCTATTGCTGATTTCATGGGGCTGTGCAAAGGTGGGGCTGACTCTTTGGTGCTCTACTCCTGACATGTTAGTCTGTTCCTGTGTCTTCCTGTATGAGGGCATTATCTGGCTCAGCTAAGATGCAGGCCCAAAGTGCTAAAGTACTCAACTTCCTCCACCCCCTAACAATCTTCAAACAGGGTAGATAAGAAGACGAGTTGGTGAACAAGTACTCCAATTTCTTTACTTCTCAGTTGGACAATAATAAGGTGTGTTGTCACTGTGTCTCCAAAGGTCCCCAGTGAGATTTCTAGTTCCTATTATATCACAACCTGCTCATGAACACTCCCTTTGCTGGCTCTCTTCCCTTTCCTCGTCCTCTCATATTACCCTCACTCTGCTTCTTGGGATCACCTCAATTTGTACTCGGACTCCAGTTTGGGATGGAGCATCAAGTGAAATAAGATCTGAACAGTAGTTGGGAGCTCCCATGGATGGGTTAAGATTCAATAGGTATATTATATTTAAAGGGCAGCTAAAAGTGAGAGAAGTGACAAAAAATTTCAAATTAGAAAGGAACTCAAAATCGCAGGCATTGGTGAAGATTCAAAGTAGAGGCCAAGTTCCCTATCTGCTTTAGTCTCTCTAAGATAGAGTACAGAAATAAGTCACAACTCAAGGCTCAATAGTCAGAACTATGTTCTCAAATCATCAGGAATTGGTTATATTATGATCACTGTAGTTCTCTTAGAGAAAGTAGGAGTTGTGAAATCCATTTAGAAACATATTTTTTTGAAAATGGTTAACTTTAAAAATGAGTTGGCACTTCAAACAGATGGTAAGCTTCCATTATTTTGCAAAATTCACCAGCGTAGATCAGCTCCTTCCTGGACAATGGCAGATAAATAAGAGGTGATTGTTCCAGCACCTGCACCAATATTTGGCTTCTCTCTGACAAGGTGTGGCCAGGCATTGTCAGTGAAGTGGGTTTCTCATTATCTTGGCTATTGTTCCAGGAATCAAAGCCCTTATCAATGCCCATGCCTTATTCTGCATAACTCAGCCACAATACTCAGAGAAATGAGAAAATAGGTGATTGAGTGAATAATGTGCTCAGGACCACATTTCATGTGAACCACTACATTTTCCAGCTGATTCTTTTTATTTTAATTTTTTCATTACCAAGGTAATATATGATCCTCATAAAACTGTGAACAATGAGAAATGTATAAAATGAAAGCCCGTCTTCCATTCTCTAGCCCTACTTCTGGGACAAAGCTAGAAAGATGTGTCTGTGCACACACATTTATGCTCTCAAAATGGCATTCATACATATGGTTTTGCCTTTTTCACTATACCATCTATCCCTGCCATCTCTCTATCACCAACATTTTACTCTTTGAATGGTCTCACAGAATTCCATTGCATTGGTGTTTCATATTTTATCCATTCCTCTTTGGACATCTATTCCATACAAATATTTAAAGAGTGGACATCTTTGTACATAGCTTTGTGCATTTCTCAGACATTTACTGCAAAATGAATTACTGGAATTGGAATGGCGAGGTTTAAAGACAAGCACATTTTTACCTTTTGCTCTGTACTTTCAAACTGCCCTCCAAATCAAGCAAAATGAAATGTATTTCATTGTTTTAATTGGATTATTTTTAAAATTAGCTACAATTACGTGTTTCCCTCCACATCTATTGGGCACTATGAACTATGTGGAAGTGCACAAGCCTTAGCCAAATGAGAACAAGTAAACATTATTTATTCAGAACCTACTAGAGCAAGGGTGTCAGCCACCATCACTTGCATTTGTCAGAGACTCAAAGGCAGGCAGAAGGGTGAGAAAGCTTTATGGTGAAAAAGAGAAGGCTTCAGCTCACCTGTGCCGATTGGAGGCTGTTGGGCTGGGGAAGCTGGAGGTGGGCTAACTAACAGTCAACATCCTATATGATTGGTTAGTGGACCATATTTGGCTGGTCCCAAGTTGGATGCAGGGTCACAAATTAGGGAAGCTGTCAGTTATTGATTAAATCCTGGCTGTTTTGGACCAATGGCCACAGAGGTTGTGGTTTCACTTTCTGAACTGGTTGCTGCAGACTTTGGGTTAGAGTTCTATTTTTATGTCTTGTCTGGCCATTTTCTGTTAGTATATACAGTCTCTCACTGCTTTTTTATTTCTGTTGCCTATATTTCTGTTAGGCTATTGATCTTTTTTCCTCTGGCAGTTTTTAAACCTGGAGCAGGATCACTGATGCTATAGCCTCAGTCTCCAGGATTTTGTTACACAATTAAAACAAAACTCATTTCTGTTGGTTTGTTGAAGACTCTTCTAGACTAAGAAGCACGTGTGTACACGTCTCTCTGTAATGCAGTTATGTTGCTCAGGAGGAAAAGGGAATTTCAATTCTGCAAAAGAAAATGCTCTGCAGAAACAAAGCAAACCTGTCTGGCCCTTGTTTGAGGCCTATATAAGGTTGGGGTGAAAGGTGCTATTTGGGGCAGAGTTTATGGTGGCTTTCCAGAGTGGGCAATGGAATTCCCATGATGTCTTGCATCATGGAGACTCCAGAAGGCAGATGCTATGGAGCAGTTCTTGTTGCTGGTGTTACTCTGCACAAGGCTTACATTTAGAAATCGAGGAAACCTCATTCTGCTTTAAGATGAGAATTTAAAATAAATATTACACATCTATTAATCTTTAATCTTGTGAGAGCAAGCATTGAGTAGCTTACTAAAAAGTCAACATGTATCTCTTTTGGGAGCAGCAGTATGGGGTCAAGAAATCTTGGGTCTGTCACATCAGCTGCTTCCCACCTGGCAGCTTTGATATCTCTTTTCTCATTTCTGAGCTCTTTCCCCAGCTGACACCTGCAGTTCTTATTTTTGGAGGACTGCCCTTGGGCCTCTGGTTCTTGGGAGTTCATTTCCATCTTCCTCTCAACCAGCGATGAAGGGTATGCAGGTATAAAAGCCAACCAGTTTCTTGTGTGCGACTTATACTCCAGTTTCCTGTGGGACCCTTTCTGCAGGTGTTTGCCTAAGCGGGTACCCTGGCTTGATCTCCTCCTTTTCTCTCCTCCACTCGCTTGCATATCTCCCCAGAAAACACCTCCTTAACAAATCACTTGCCCACCAATCATTGTTTCAGAGTCTGTTTCTAAGGAAATAGGCTTAAAATACCATACAAATTCCTAACTGTCACAAACTTGTGTGACTTTTGGCAAGTCATACTCTCTTCAGACCTCTGCCCACATCTAGAAAATGAGAGTATGAGCTCAGTTATTTCTAGGACTTGTAAAGAGTTAAACTCCATGATTTTTTAAAATCGTGGTTACCTGTTATATTTCCTTTAGAAAACGGATTCTTTTTTAAAAATTTTATTTTATTGTTAGTTTCAAGTATACAGTATGTTGGTTAGACATTTATGTAGTATATGAAACTTATATGCAGAATCTAAGGAACCAAAAGAACAAACTAATTGAAAACAAACTCATATATATAGAGGACAATCCGATGATGGCCAGAGGAGAGGGGCTTGGGGGGGTTGGGAGAAAGGGGTGAAGAGTCCAAGAAAAGGGATTCTTAATGTGGGACTCATGCATGGTTTTCAGATGGTCAGTGAACCCCTGGAAATTATCTGCAAATTGTGGGGTTTTTTTTTCCTGGGGAAAGTGTTTGGATCATAACTTTCATTAGATTTCTAAGAAGTTCATAACCCCTGCCAAAGTTAGTAACCACCCTTTAAAGTATGTTGTTTATAAACTTCAGACAGTCTATGGAAAGAACATTGTCACATCCCCAAACATTAATCTTTTCAGAGTAATAATAATTTGATTAAAACCACTTTATATTTATTTTTAAATGATATAAAGAAGTATGTGCTAATTGTAGTTGTGTAACAGAGCTAATACATTCCTCTTTGACCTGTCTTTGATGGTCTCTTCTTCTGTAAACACAGTCTTTTGTGGGTTCAGGCTTTTTTGACCTTGGAGTTGGAATTTAATATAAACAGCAACTTTTTTTCAAACAAGTGTCGGATAAACCAGCCTGGCTTTGCTAAAGAAGAAAATATGCTTGTTCATGATTAATAAAGAATATGAAATCTACTTACTTGGGTTTCTCCCCACGTTCTTCTCTATCCTTCTCTTCTCATACACAGATAGATAGACAAGCATGTACACAGACATAGGCACACACAATTGTGAGCATCAGAAAAACACCCTAGAAGCTTTCATCAAGTGCAGGATTCAAAATATGGTTTTGACAAAAATAGCCCCTGCTGGTTATAGTTAAGTTCCAGTTGTTATACACACAGTAGATCAATTAATTATGAATCTAACAGTTGCTCCATTTTTAGAACCATTAGGTCCCATGGGTAAACCACATGGGACAGGGATGTGACAGGGTGCACAGAAGGCTCTTCTTGAGAAATTAAACAGTTCCTCTGGTGTATCTGAGTTAGCCATATATGGCTCCTCTTATAAAGGATATTTTATGAACCTAAATAATAAGAATTTATATAAATGTACATGTACAAACTTATATAATGCATATGGAGGTAATAAAGAACAAGTAAGTAATGGTGAATTAAATGCACTGAAGTGTTCAGCCAGCCTTATAGGAAACCAAGAAAGGGAGGCTTGAGTGTATGTGATGTCACCTTGATATTGAAGAGTACTGATATTTTTAAACAAAGCTTCTATGGGTTAGACAGAAAGTGTTGAAGATTTTGGGGTATTGGACCCCAAAACTCTGATATGTACATATATTCATGATTTCACTCACTCTCTCTGTGGTTTATTTATTAATTTATTGAATATGTGTTAATTGAATGCCAGGTCCCACACTTATTGCTGTTCAAATGCTAATTCCTATTCTGGAACTTACAGTTTAGAAATAAAGACTGAAATAAATTAGCAAATAAACACATAACTAATTACTGATTATGAAAAATGTGATTCATTAAGAATAAATATTAATAGGGATACTACTACTAATAAATATTATTTTTTAAATTTAAAAGGCAGTGTCATTTATTGAGACAAAAACAAAAAACAAAAAAAACACAACAACTCAAATTAGGGAAGCCAGAGATCAAGGTTCTACTTGCACATTTTAAATTTGAAATTATTGTTAGACATCCAGGTGGAAATGCTGAGTAGGTGAGTAGGTAGGAATCTATGTATCTGGAGCTCAGGAGAAAGGAGTCTGTTTGAATTTGAAATAAAATGGGGGAGTCATTAGCATGTAGTTTTATTAGACACATGAGGTGATATTGTACTAAAGCTATATAAGATGTCACTATTGAAGGAAGCAGGGTGAGAGATATATGTGACTTGCTACTATTTTTGCAACTGCTGGTGACTCTGTAAGTATTTCAAAATTAAAAGTTTTAAAATATCCATGGGTCTGAATAAGATTCCTTGTGGCTTAATAAAAAAAATAATAATGTGACAAAAACACTTAAAATCTAAACCATTTTAGACAACCCAGAAATGCAGATTCACAGTAACTATGGTCTGTGTTAGTCTAGGTTCTCCAAGAAGTAGATACCAAGATGAGATTAGATGTTCTGGAGATGTTGGGAGAACACCTATGAAGATAAAGGGGGTGCAGCCCAGGAAGTACATAGAGCATTCAGATGATGATACAGATCTGAGCTGTGAAAAAGAAGGGGAATGAGGAGGATTAGTTGGGAAGGCCTCAGACCATAGCACAGTGGTCAGGAAACTACCACCAGGACCAGGAGAATCCTTGAGCCAAACTTACCCCTGAAAAAAGTCCCCCATCTCACAGAAGTAAGTCTGACTTAGTACCTCCCAGGGCTCAGTCTTTGGTTGGGAGCAGCACTGGAAAGCATGGGGTCTTGAGGACATTACCACTCGGAAGCTTCTCCCCTGGACTATGCTCAGGATAACCTGGATTTCAGAATTATCTGTCCATACAGCTCTGAGCCTGCAGGTGGATGTGAATGAGTCTCCATGTCAATGTCCAGGCAGTTCACAGTGAAGGAGGGAACTAGAGGCAGAAAGAGGGGTCCTCCGGATTGACAATGTTCTGAGGACCAGGGATCAATTTGTCCTGCACTACCATATGGGGGTGGGGAACTCAGAGGAGTCCAAGAATCCTAAATGCAAACCTGGTCATCCAGGTCATTTTACAAAGGAATGTTTAAGATAGAGAGTAAACATATTTTTATCAAGAACTTGATGGATAAATTATAAGTATTTAGACATATGCCATGAGGCACTTAATCTGTACCTTGTGCTAGGTTCTGTCAATATTGGAACCACTCAAAAATTCAAAGGAAGCCATGGGTATACTTTCCTGAAAAATCTATATATAAACAGAAGATAACATTAGAAAGATTTAAGAATTTTAAGAACTGGCAAGTAACATAAATTAATAAATAAATCAATATATAAATCATTAAACATTTCTAAATAAGATATATGTATGTTATGTATCTCATAATATATGTAATAGAATATATAAACAGTATACATTAATCATATAACATATAATTATATAACATATTCTATTTCTTATAATAAAATTTCTTACCAAGTAATATAACTATAGTTAGTCAAGTTATTCTAATAATTTTTTATTGATTTTAGAAATTGTGAGTATGAACTTGTGTTTAACTCAACAGTCACCAGCTAAATGACACCTTCACGTTCATGATTTAACACAGGAAAGCTCATCAAACTCTCTCTTATTGAATTAATGATGATTAGGTCCCCAGCTCCTGGGTCAGTTTTGCAGCCCTAGGGAACATTGCGCCTTAGCCTGCATATCTTGCATGGCAAGGCCTGCCACAGCATAATGTGGCAGCACTGACCAGGCACTACTGCCCTGCGACCACCTCCAACTGGGTCCACACAGAGTTGCCAGTGGCCACCCACTTCCACACTGGCCCTATTCCCAGTTTCTATCGCTTATCTCCATTGTCAAGTCTAGTTACTTTGATACCAATTAGACTAAAAACATGTCAGTAAACATCAGTACAGGCAGTACAGTGCTTAATGGACAATACCATCTTGTGCTCACACACAAACTTTAGGTAATTTCATGTGGTTACTTACCTCTGAATCCCCAAGGGGAAAAAAAAAACAATAAGAAAGAGTCAGTGACATGCTAGAAAGCTACATAAAAGGATAAGATTGGCCTCACCTGTCCTAATTGCCCTGGTATCAATAGTCTGTCATGTAACCAGTGCTCAATAGATATCTACTAATTGACACAACTACTACCTCATCAATTCAATGGCACCAAAAGAGTGGATTAGCTACATGTCTGTCCAAATCCTCAAGTTCAGTTCAGCTCTGAGGATGTGAACAAAAGGTTTTCATATAGGGGAGCCAGCTATTACCCAATGATTTGGATTATACTTATTTTTCTTTCAAACCTTCACCTTTCTCTTTTAAAAATACCCGTTGATCTTATTCTTGCATTCAGTGAATTAAAACTTTCAAGTTCCAATGAAGGCTCTAGAGAAACAGAATGAAGGAAATAATACAGTTGAGTTTACCGTTTCAGAAAGGAATGGAGCTGAGATGGGGATTTGATACAAATATTTCTTCTCTTTCTTCATCAGAAAGCATAATTTTGGAAAATTTTTCAGTTAAGAGGGTCTTAGTTCTAGCTTGTCTTGCATGCTGCCAATAGTGTTGTCAGCTGGATATTTTAGGCAATTGATCCCAGTCACAAATTACAGATGCAATAATTTTAAGGTTGGTGAATCAACTAATCAAGCATGAGAAATTGTTCCTAACTAGGCAAAAAGAGGAGTTCCATAGGGTTGTTTAAAAGCTCAGGGAAAATGAATTCTCAGCTGCATTCCTCCAAGGTGTCATAAGTGTATCAGACATCAGGACCCAAGGAGGTGGGAGAGAGCGGAGACATCAACAATTACATAGCCCAGGGACTCATTCCAAACCAAGGTGGGCAGATCAGATATTAGAGAAAGGAAGAGAGAAAAGCAAAAGATCCCTACTATTGTCCACATGCTCAGCCTGCATTATTCAGAGACAGATTTTTAAATATGTATCAGCATTTCAGTAAACAAGGTAATTTTTATAATGGCAGTGCAATTCAGCAATTCCTACTTCAAATAAATACATAAGAAACGTCATTACTGTAATCAGATTAACTGCTGTTCTTCATGTTATGCTTTGAATAATCATTAAAATTATTATTTGTGAATTTGGCAAGTACATTTTCTAGAGATGCACAGAAGAAATAGTGGTTTATAGTATTTTTTCTCTTTAAATAAATTTCTTAAACACTTTTAAATACATTGATTCTCCTCCTCCCCCACTAAGCTGACTTAAAGTGGTGAGACTATGTTTCGTTTCATGATTTCTAGCACCAGGATGTAATTTTTATGCTGAATTTTATTATTCATTACAGTGGTTCATGTTCTTTATGGGAACAATTGCTATGATAGGTTAAAAGTCATTATTTTCAAAACTACCCTCACAGATTAGCTGCTATATCACCTCCTGGACACTTGCACTTGAATATCTGAACCATAGCTCATAACTGTATTATTCACTAGGCTGATTCTTTTGGCTAATAATGCCTATAATGCTTTTTCAATACCCAGAGATCCACTCCTGGGAATCAAAATGTTTCTACCCATTTTGACATTGGGTGACATCTGTATCTTTTGTAAGTAAATTGAGATCTACTGATGAGTTTCTTTTATTTTTTTCTTAAATTTAATTTATTGGGGTGAAATTTGTCAATAAAATTACATAAGTTTCTGGTAAGGATAACACACAAAAAGAAAACTGCAGACCAATATCGCTCATGAACACAGATGCAAAAATCCTAAATAAGATACTAGCAAACCAAATACAGCAACATATTAAAAAGATTACACATCACGATCAAGTGGGCTTCATTCCAGAGACAGAGGGATGGTTCAACATACAAAATCAATTAATATGATATACCATATAAACAAATTAAAAAATAAGAATCATATAGATGCAGAAAAAGCCTTCGACAAGATACAGCATCCATTTGTGATCAAAACACTTAACAAAATTGGTATAGAAGGAAAGTACCTTAACATAATAAAGGCCATATATGACAAACCCTCAGCCAACATTATACTTAATGGGGAAAACTAAAAACCTTCCCTCTAAGATCAGGAACAAGGCAAGGCTGTCCACTATCATCACTGTTATTCAATATAACATTGGAGGTCCTAGTGAGTGCAATCAGGCAAGAGAAAGATATAAAATGCATCTAAATAGGAAACAAAGAAGTCGAACTGTCACTATTTGCAGATGACATGATTCTCTATTTTGAAAACCCTAAAGGCTCCACAAGAACACAACTAGAAACAATAAGCAAATACAGTAAAGTCTCTGGATACAAAAATCAATGTTCAAAAATCTATAGCTTTTCTATATTCTAATAATGAAGACAGAAAAAGAAGTGGAAAAAATAATTCCTTTTGCAATTGCAACAAAAAGAATAAAATCTCTAGGAATAAATCTAACGAAACATGTGAAGGACCTATATAATGAAAACTAGAAGACCCTATTAAAAGAAATCAAAGAAGATACAAAGAAATGGAAAGATATTCCGTGTACTTGGATTGGAAGAATCCAAGAATAATGTATCCAAGTAAGCTCTCCTTTAGATATAAAGGAGTTAAAATAACCTTATTTCCTAAAGCATTATACAGATTTAATGCAGCCCTCATCAAAATCCTATTGGCATTTTTTAAAGAAATAGAACAAAAAAATCGTTGAATTTTTAGGGAAGCACAAAAGACCCTAAATTGACAAAGCCATCCTGAGAAAAAAGAACGAGACTGGAGACATCACTCTGCCTGACTTCAAATTATACTACAAAGTGACAGTAATCAAAATGGCATGGTATTGGCAGAACACACACACACACACACACACACACACACACACACACACACACACCAGTGGAACAGAATCGAGAGTCCAGAAGGAAACTCATATTTATGTGGGCAAATAATTTTTGACAAAAAAGCCAAAAATATATGATGGAGAAAGGAAATCCTCTTCAATAAATGGTGTTGGGAAAACTGGAAAGCTCCCTGCAAAAGAATGAAACTAGGCTGTTGTCTATCACCACATACCAAAATTAACTCAAAATGGATTAAGGACCTGAAGATAAGACCTAAAACAATAAAATGCATAGAAGGAAACATAGGAATTAAACTCAAGGACCTTGGACTTAAAGAGGAGTTTATGAATTTGACCTCAAAGGCAAGGACTATATCAAACTAAAAAGCTTTGCTCAGCAAAAGAAATTGTCAACAAGGTAAAGAGATAACCATCTAAATGGAAAAATATATTTGCAAGCAACGCCTTCAATAAGGGCCTAATATCCAAAATATACAAAGAAATTATATGACTCAATAACAACAACAACAACAACAACAAAAACCAAATGATCCAATCAAAAAAATGGGCAGAGGACCTGAACAGACACTTCTCCCTAGAGGACATACAGATGGCTAACAAATAGATGAAAAGATGCTCAACATTGCTAGCTATTAGGAAAATGCAAATCAAAACCACAATGAGATACCATCTTACACCTGTTAGAATAGCTATAATTAAAAAGACAAGTAATAACAAATGTTGGAGAGGATGCAGAGAAATAGGAACCCTCATACACTACTGGTAGGACTGCAAATTAGTACAACCACTATGGAAAAGAGTATGGAGGTTCCTCAAAAAACTAAGAATCCATCTACCATATGACCCAGCAATCCCTCTACTGGGTATTTACCCCCAAAATTTAAAAACCCATATCTGAAAAGATATTCGCACACTGATGTTTATAGCAGCATTATTCATGGTGGCCAGGATATGGAACCAACTGAAGTGTCCTGCAATAGATGATTGGCTAAAGAAGCTGTGATACATATATTCAATGGAATATTACTCAGTCATAAGAAGAGATGAAATACTGCCATTTGCGACAACCCTGATGGACTTCGAGATAATCATGCTAAGTGAAATAAGCCAGACAGAAAAAGCAGAAAATCCCATGATATCACATAGATATGGTATATGAACCTAAAAGCAACAAATGAGCAGGACAAACAGAGACTCATGGACATGGACTATAGACTAGTGGTTACCAGAGGACTATAGACTAGTGGTTACTAGTGGGGTAGGGGAAGAGGGGGGAGGTAGATGGGGTAAAGTGGGTCAAATATAGGGGTATAGGGAAAGGGTAAAGTGTGTAAAGGGGATCAAATATATAGTAGCTGAAGGAAACTGGACTTTGGGTGATAAACACACAGTGGAATATACAGATGTCAAATTATAATGTAGACCTGAAAATTATATAATTATATTAACCAATGTTACCTCAATAAACTTAATTTTAAAAAGTTATATAGGGTTCAAGTGTACAATTTTACAATACATCATCTGTATATTGAATACTGTATTCACCACTCAAAGTCAAATCTCCTTCTGTCATCATGTATTTGACTCCCTTTACTTTTTTTCTATCTCCCTTTTTCCTCTGGTAAGTACTATATTGTTGTCTGTGTCTATGGGTTGTTTGTTTGTCTTGTTCGTTTGTGCTTTCAGTTTTATATTCCATATATGAGTGAAATCATATGGTTCTGGACTTTTCCATCTGACTTATTTTGCTTACCGTGATATTCTCAGGCTTTATCCATGTTGTTGCAAATGGTAACATTTCACTTTTTCTTACGGCTGAGTAATATTCCATTGTATATATATACCACATCTTCTTTATCCAATCATCTATCAAGGGACACTTCTGTTGTTTCCATGTCTTGGTCATTGTGAATAATGCTGCAATGAACATTGGGGTACATACATATTTATGAATAAGTGTTTTTAAAGTTTTTGGGTAGATACTCAGAACAGCGATTTGCTGGGTCATATGGTAATTCTATTCTTAATGTTCTGAGAAACCTCCATACTGTTTTCCATAGTGCCTGTACCAATTTACATTTCCACAAGCTGTGTATGAGGGTTCCTTTTCCCCCACAAACTCTCCAATACTTTTTATTACTTGTCTTGTTGATAACAACAATTTTAATATGTGTGAGGTGGTATCTCATTGAGTTTTGATTTATATTTCTCTAACAGCTAGTGAAGTTGAGCATCTTTTCATATATCTGTTGACCATTTGTACGTTGTTTTGGGAGAAGTGTCTGTTCAGGTTGTCTGCCCATTTTTTAATTGGATTATTTATTCTTTGTTGTTGTTGAATTGTATGAGCTCTTTATGTATTTTGGATATTAGCCCCTTATTAAAGGTGTTGTTTACAAATATCATCTTCCATTTTGTTGGTTGCCTCTTTGTTTTGTTGATATTTTCTTTTGCTGTGCAGAAATTTTTATTTTGATATAATCCAATTCATTTATTTTTGCTTTTACTTTCCTTGTCTTTTAGGTAAAATTCATAAAATCCTCTTTAAAACCAAGGTCCATAAATTTAGTACCTATGTTTTCTTTGATGAATTTTATTGTTAAACGTCTAGGTCTTTGATCCATTTTGAATTAACTTTTGTGTATGGTGACAAATATTATAGTTTCATTCTTTTGCATGTGGCTTTCCAATTATTCTAATGTTTATTGCAGAAGTTTTCTTTTCTCCATTGTATGTTTTTGGCTCCTTTGTTGAAAATTATTTGCCCATATATATGTGGGTTTACTTCTGGATCCTCAATTCTGTTCCATTGGTCCATGTATCTGTTTTTATGCCAATCCATGCTGATTTGATTATTGTTGCTTTGTAGTATAATTTGAAGTCAGGGAATGTGATACCTCCAGGTTCGTTCTTTTTTCTCAGGATTGCTTTTGTTATTCAGGATCTCTCTCTCTTTTTTTTTTAACAAATCTGATGAATTTTGTTCTATTTCTTTAAAAAATACCATTGCAATTTTGATAGCGACTGCATTAAATCTATATGCTGCTTTGGGTAATATGACTATTTTAATTATGTTAATTCTTTCAATTTATGAACATGGACTATCTTTCCATTTCTATGTGTCTTCTTCAATTTTATTCAACTATGTCTTGTTGGTCCTTCACATCTTTTGCTAAGTTTATTCTTAGGTATTTATTCTTTTTGTTACAATTGCAAAAGGAATTTTTTAATTTCTTTTTCTGAAATTTCATTGTTAGTATATAGAAACACAATGAATTCTCATACATTGATTTTGTAACCTGCAACTATATTATATTTTGTTGTTTCTAATAGTTTTCTTGGTGGAGTCTTTAGAGTTTTCTACATAAAGAATCATGCCATCTATGAAAAATGACAATTTGACTTCTTCATTCCCAATTTGGATGCCTTCTATTTCTTTCTCTTGCCTGGTCATTCTGGCTAGGACTTTCAATTCTATGTTGAATAACCTTGAATAACCTTGGTGAGAGAAGGCATTTTTGTCTTGTTCCTGATTTTAGAGGAAAAGCTTCTAGTTTTTCATCATTATGTATGATATTAGCTGAGGGTTTGTTGTATATGGCCTTTATTATGTCAAGATACTTTCCTTTTAATCTTTAATCCTTTTCTTTAAGATGTAATCATAAATGGATATCGTATCTTGTCAATGCTTTTTGTTGCATTTATTGATATGATCATATGATTTTTATCCTTTATTTTGTTTATATGGTGTATGACATTGATTGATTTGGTATGTTGAACCATCCTTGCACTCCTGGAATTAACCTCACTTGATTGTGGTGTATAATCGTTTTAATGTATTGTTGTATTCAGTTTCCTAGTATTTTCTTTAGGATTTTTGCATCTGTATTCATCAGAGATATTGGTTTGTAGTTTTCTTTCCAAGTTTTGGTATCAAGGTAATGTTGGCTTCATAAAATGAGTTAGGAAGTATTGCCTCTTCTTCAATTTCTTGGAAGAGTTTGGGAAGGATAGGTATTAAATCATCTTTGGATGTTTGGCAGAATTCACTAGTGAAGCCATCTGGTCTTGGACTTTTACTCTGGAGGAGGTTTTTGATGATTGTGTCAATTTCCTTAGTGTTAATCAATCTATTTAGATTTTCCAATTCTTTGTGATTCAGTCTAGGAAGATTATATACCTCAAAGAACTTGTCCATTTCTTCTAGGTTATTGAATTTGGTGGCATATAATCTTTTATAGTATTCTTGTATGATTCTTTGTATTTCTGTGGTGTCCTTTGCAACTTCTCTTTCATTTCTGATTTTGTTTTTGAGTCTTTTCTCTTTTTTACTAGTGAGTCTAGCCAGGAGTTTGCCAATTTTATTCTTTTCAAAGAACCAGTTCTTTGTTGCACATTTTCCTATTGTCTCTTTGTTTTCTATTTCATTAATTATGCCCTAATTTTTATTATTTCCTTCCTTCTACTGACTTTTGGCTACATTTTTTCTTTTTTTTTTTTTCTAGTTTTTTAAGACGTAATCTTAAGTTGTTTATTTGGGGTTTTCTTGTTTCTTAAGATAGGCCTGTAACAATATAAATATCCTTCTTTGTACTTTTGTGCTGCATTTCAAAAGTTTTGATATGTTATTTTGTATTTTCATTTGTCTCTATGTATATTTTGATCTCTCCTTTTATTTTTTCTTTGACTCAGTCATTATTTAGTAGCATATGGTTTAATCTCCACGTATTTGTGTTTTTCCCCACTTTCATTTTGCAGCTGATTTCCAATTTCAAAGCATTGTGGTTGGGGAATATGCTTGGTATGATTTCAATTTTCTTAATACTGTTGAGCTAATTTTGTGTCCCAACAGATGTTCTATCTTTGAGAATGTACAACCATCATTATATTCATAATGTGAAGACCATTAAAATTCAAACTTGCATTATCTGATGTTCGATATTTTTTAACTCTTAAGATTGAAGAGGGAGAACTACTGTAACCATTCATTAAAATAATTTTTCTATCAAAAAGAAAATAGGGTCAAGATAGCATAATAGGTAGATGATGTGCTTGCCTCCTTTCATGACCACATCAAAATTACAACTAAACTACAAAACAACCATCATTGGGAGGCAGCTGAACAGAAGTTCTACAACTGGGGACATACATAAGAGGGTACCTCAAGACTGGTAGGTGACACTGAATGAGTTGGTCCCCATACCTAGTTGTGGCAGTTGGGATATCTCTAATGCAGAGGTCCCCCAGAGTAGCAAGGGATCCCAGCCCCACACTGGGGCCCCCAAACCAGAGTTCCAGTGCCAGGAAAAGAAGTCCCCATTCTCTCTGGCTGTGAAGACTAGTGGAGATTGTGGCTGAGTGAGACAGAAGGCTGCACGAGTCACAGATGTTCCTCTTAAAGGGCCCATGATCAGACTTACTCACTGATGAACTCACTTGCTCTGAGCTCTAGCACTGGGGCAGCTGCTTGAAAAGCACCAGAGACACACGGGGAGGAACTGAATTGTCTAACTTCAGGGCAAGGGCTGGAGGGGCAACTTTCTTCAACACAGAAGTGCTAGCAGAATCCATTGTTCCTTTGTTGAGCCCTTCCTTCTCCTGGCATGCACAAGCAGCAAGCCACCATGTCAGAGCTCCATCAACCTGGATAACACAGGTTGCTTTGCCCAGGTGATTCCTGAGACCCCACTCCACCCAACTCGCCAGTGCGCCTAAGCCACTTCCAGTGTCTTTTCCATGCAAATGGCCTGTCTTGGCTCATGCTGCAGACTCTCCTAAAATATCTCAAAGATTCACAAAACCCAAAAAAGCAGAATCTTGCCTTGGCATGCCCTATATCTCTTGCTGAGCATCCCCAAGCCCAGTACTAGAAGGCACCTCTCAAGGCACCTCTAAGGACAGCACAGGTGGTGGCCATTTGTGGATTGCTTAGTGACTCTTATCAGGTGGCCCTGGGGAGTACACAGGCTGCAGCTAAACTTGATCTGTGGTGGGGTCTCTCCCTGGAGGCCTTGGGGCCATATACCCTGTGGCTAGTTTTGACCTAAGCTGGAGAACTACCCAAGGCTCCATCTGAGGATGACACATCCAAAAAGAAGACTGGGAAGCACCAGCGCCCTGCTAAAGTGAATCCTGTTCCAAAAGTCAGCTCCTCACTGCCAGTCCTCTCAACCAATCAGCCTAAGAGTCAATCCCTTCCATTGCTGTGCAAACAGCAACCAAGGCTCAACTACAACAAGAGGGCACAAACAACTCATACAAGGGATACAGCTTGAGTACCCAGCTCAGGTGACCATGGAAGACTGCACCACTGGGCCTGGCAGGACACCTACTACATAAAGCTACTCTAAGACTGAGAGACTTAGGATACCTACCTAATATATAAAAACAAACACAGTAAAGCAGCCAAAATGGAGAGACAAAGACACATGTCCCATATGAAAGAACAGTACAAAGTTCCAGAAAAAAAGAACTAACCAAAATAGAGACAAGCAATCTACCAAATGTAGAGTTCAAATCACTGGTTATAAGGATGTTCAATGAACTTAGAGGATGAGTAGATGAATTTAGTGAGTACTTTAACACAAAACATGAAAATGGAGATAAAAACATAAAAAAGAACCAGTCAAAAATGAAGAATACAATAACTGATGAAAAAATACCTTAAGAGTAATTAACAATAGATTAAATGAAGCAGAGGATCGAATCCACAATTTATAAGAAAAGATAGCAGGAAAAAACCCAAGCAGAACAGCAACAAGAAAAAAGAATCAAAAAAATAAATGAATATAGTTTTAGGGACCTCTGGGACAACATCAGGTGTAACAACATTCTCATCACAGGGATACCAGAAGAAGAGAGAGAGCAAAGAATTGAAAACGTATTTGAAGAACAAATGACAGAAAACTTCCCTAACCTGGAAAAGGAAATAGACATACACGTTCAGGAAGTGTAGAGAGTCTCAAACAAGATGAACCCAAAGATGCCCACACCAAGACACATCATAATTAAAATGCCAAAGGTTAAAGACAAAGAAAGAATTTTAAAAGCAGCAAGAGAAGGACAACAAGTTACCTACAAGGGAGCTCCCATAAGACTGTCAACTGATTTTTCAACAGAAAATCGGTAGGTCAGAAGGGATTGACATGAAATGTTCAAAGTGATGAAAAGCAATGTTCAAAGTGATGAAAAGCAAGGACTTATAACCAAGATCACTCTACTCAGCAAACCTATCATTTAGATTTGAAGAACAGATAAAGAGGCTCTCAGATATGAAAAAGCTAAAGGAGTTCATCAATGTCAAATCAGTTTTATGAGAAATGTTAGAGGAACTTCATTAAAAAGAAGAAAGAAAAAAAAGATCAAAATATGAATAATAAGATGACAATAACTATGTATCTATCAACATTACTTCAAATGAAAAGAGATTAAATGCTCTAATCAAAAGACATTGGATGTCTGAATGCATAAAAAACTAGACCCCTACAAATGATGCCTAAAAAAAAGACTTATTTCAGATCAAAAGACACACAGAGACTGAGAGTAAAGGGATAGAAAAAAGTATTTCATAAAAATGAAAATGAATAAATAAAAAAACTAGGGTAGCAAGACTTATACCAGATAAAAGACACTTTGAAACAGAAGCTATAACAAGAGACAAAGAAGGACCCAGTAATTCCACTTCTGGAAGTTTATCCAAAGAAATCCAAAATATTATTTTGAAAGCACATGTGAATCCACATGCTTATTGTAGAATTATTTACAATAGTCAAGATATGGAGGCAACCTGGGTATCTATCAACGGATAAATGGATAAAGAAGAGGTGTTACAATATGCGATAGAATATTACTCAGTCATAAAAAAAGAATGAAATTTTGCCACCTGCAGCAAAATGGATGAACCTTGAGGGTATTATGCTGAGTGGAGTAAGTCAGACAGAGAAAGACAAATGACATATGATTTCACTTATATGTGGAATCTAAAGAACAAAATAAATAAACAAACAAAACGGAGAGAAACAATAGATACAGAAAACATTTTGAGGGTTGCCTAATGGGAGGGGCGTTGGGGATGGTGAATAAAAAGGGGGAAAGGAATTAAGAAGTACAAATTGGTAGTTACACAATAATCATGGGATGTAAAGTATAGCATAAAGAACATAGTCAATAATAGTGTAATAATTATATATGGTGTCAAGATGGGTATTAAATTTATGAGTACTAAGTGGCTAATCACTATGTTGTATGCCTGAAACTAATATAATATTGTATGCCAACTATAACTGAAAAATAAATCATTTTATAAAAATGAAAAAAGAAAAACAAAAAAAAGAAAATGCTCCTTTATGCTAGAGAATGTTTAGGATCATTGATCCTTAATGAGTAGTTATGTTAAACTAAATTTCAGCAAACATCTAATGAACACCTATTCTCTTTCAGAATGGAAGTAAGCACTTGCACATACACCAATAATCTGGCTGAGATGGGAAATGTCTTGACTTATATTTGTTTTTCTTTGTTTCTTTTTTCATAATCACTTGAGCTTTTCCACCATGCTTTTCTATCTTGAAAACATCAGAAGTCATTGTGATCTATCCATATATAGGAAAAACATAAGGGAATAGTTGGAAATTCAGCCAACGGCAGTTGCCCAAAAGTAGCCATGGAAACAAATCACGCAATCCTGCCCAAATTATCTATTTCCTTCTGTCAAATTCACCTCTCTCCCCCCATGCACTTTCTATTCCTTACCCTCAACATGGAATTTCTTGGTTTCTCAGGTACTTGCCTCTGTTCTCAAGAGGAATTCTTGCCATCCCATAATGTCTTAAAATGCATCAGGACAGGCTTATTTTTCAAGAGAAATTTAATGTGAATCTAGAGTCAAGGCCATTGCCAAATTTGCAAAGCAAAATGTACTGTACAACTTGGTCTCTGGAATGAGTTTCTGACTATGGAAATGTGCCAAGTTCCTTTCAAGAGAAGAAAAGATCAATACCTTACTTTTTAATGTATAGCACCATAAAAAGGAAACCAAGTCTGGTTTTGGAATGCTTAAGATTTCTTTGAACTGACTGACCATTCCTCCAGATTTGCTAAGATAAAAGAATTAAACCTTCATTTCATTCGATTCCTTGATTTTACCCATAGGAAAGCAACACATGATTCAGCAGGGGCAGAACTCAACCAAAAACATGGATGTCCTTCAATGCAATTCTATGCTTTTTCCTTCATCTCAATATTTTCTGTGACTTTAAACTACATCACCTTCCCCTTTTCTCTCTTCTTTTTGAAGTCTGTAAAATGTGCACTCATCAAAACATAATTAATCCAACAGCCCATCCGATGTGGGCTTCCTAAGTTGCTGCACACGTCACCCAGAGGGAAGTGCTCAGCAGCCACAGCCATGAAGCTCAAATAGAATTGAAATGGAGGCAAGGGCCACACTGGGGTTCTCAGCAATTTTAGTGCTTGGTGCTTTGGCTGCTTCCCAAAAGACAGATAGCAGTTCTTTCCTCTTCTTTCTCTGTCAAGTCAATCAGGTTTGTTGCTTCTTTTCTTAGAGGAGGTGGGCAGCAGCATTCCCAGATCCCCTAGGCTTGTTCCTGGAATGTATTCTTTCTTTTCCCAGGATTGTCTAGTGAAGTGAATTCTCATAGCTGCCAGCAACAATTTTTCAGAAAAACGTCTTGGGTGACATTTGCATTTTCCTTACTTTTCAAGACAAGTATTTCCTGATCCTAAGTAGAAACCTCCCACATTCCCCAAAGCTTCATGTTTTCCACTGTCACCTGGGCAAAGCAACCTGTATAGCCTATTGATTGTTCCAGGCTCTAAAGCCAGGCTTATCTATCTGATTCTCATTTTAGACCAAAGATGAGTCATCGAACTGGAATCACAACTCTATCAGACCAGGATACTCAACTGAATCTTTTTATCTTCAATACACATTGCTTAAAATCACATTCTGCATGTGGGCCAAATTAGTATGTTATGTGTCATTTATACACACACACACACACACACACACACACACACACACACACACTCGCATATATAAAAGGCAAAGTGCTCTTTGAATTATTCTTATATTAAATGGGAATTTATTGAAAATTAATTTTGAAGCTCTGATCCAATAGCTAAGGCTAAAGCAGGAAAGACCATGGTCCCTGACCTCTCAGAGTTCATATTCCAGCAGGGTAGTGGATACGAACCTCAAGAATCCTGCTGAATGGAAACTATCCACCCAGTACACAACTGTTTACTGATGTTAAAAGTACTTCATTGGTCAAAAGGTCAACTCCTCTGAATTCAATGGAAGCCACTCAAAGATGGATTTTCCTGAAGTGTGTTTATTCCTGTGGAAAAAAATAGCAGGTAGAATTAGAAAGCAATTGCTTTCATTGCTTTGTATTGAATTCAAAGATTGCTTATGGGGAAATTCAAATGATAATGTACAAAATAGAACTGTAAATCAACTAAGAGAACAAGGTATACTCAACACGTATTGGAAGACAAATACAAACTTAGCATTTATTCAGAACTAATTATTGGGAGATCATGATGTTAATCAGAGCTAATTACAAATATCACTGTGTATAATTTAATGTTGGAGCTCAGCACATAAGTTTTGCTGAGCACACACTTTGAGCATGGCCCTGAATGTGCTGACAGCTTATACAACCAACACACCCCGAAAGTCTATTTGTAATAAATGACATCGTATTATCTATGTAAGGTGATTCTGCAATTTAAAGAGATCCTGGTGTGATTTCACTTGCAAAGTAAAAATTCTGAAAGCAAATCTTTAGCCCTATATCAGTTAAGAGAAGCTCCCTGCAGAAACAAACAATCCTTAAATTTCAGCAGCCTAACACAATGAAAGTTTCTTTCTTGTTCACATAAGATTTCAGTGTAAGTGTGCAAAGGTAGACTTTCACATGGCGGTTCTGAAATTATTCTCCTCTAGCTTGAGGTTTTACCATCCACTGTAACCTGAAGTTCTTTTCTGAGATCTTTCTTTTCAGCTGGCAGGTGGGTGAAGAGTGTGTAGAGGATCTAGTGGGAGATTTCTGTCAGCCAGATCCAGAAGTTGCATAAAGCACTTTCACCATGTTTCATTGGCCACAAGTCACAGCTGAATTTTAATCAAGGAAGATTGAGACACGTGGTCTAGCTACTTGCCAGATGGAATGGAAACTTAATGGGTGAAAAACTCACTAGTTGCTGCCAAAATTCCTGAATGTCTCTGGTGTGGCTTTCATAAGAGAAAAAAAATCTGCATATTTAAAAAAATTAGGACAAATTAACTTCTTAAGTGTGTTCCATTGGAAATTATCTTAATCTTTAAGGGTCTTCATTGATTTGATCTTCAAACCAACAAAAATAGAAAGATCGGGAAGTTATTTTGGCCAAATTACTGTCATATAACTTGATTGACAGCCTAAGTCCATTACCAAATACTGTTGCTACTGAACTTTGATTCATGAAACATAACTTTCTTTAGAAAAGAATTCAACTAATCAAATGTCAAACTAATAGCTGTTCATAAGCATGGCTAAAGAAGATAATAATGGAATCATCTCTAGGATAGATTTTTAAATGAAGAAAAAAAAACTATAAAACAATACATATAGCATACTACTTGCATTAATTTTTGATTACTGTGCAAAAATTAACACAAACATAGCAGCTTAAAACTACACAAATTCATTTTTTACAGTTTTCAGGGGTCGGAATTCTTTATATGGGTTGGCTGAGTCCTGTGCTCAGGGTCTCCTGATACCAGACTGAAATCAGCCAGTGCTGCAGATCTCACCTGAGGTCTGTGCTTCTGTTCCAAGCACACCGGTTATTGGCAGAATTCAGTTCTTTGCTAACATGCAGCCAGGAGTCAGCTCCTGTGACTACCCTCAGTTCTACAATATGGACTTCCCTTACATGGCAGCTCATTCTTCAAAGCTATCAGGAGCATCTCCCTCTGGTCCAGTATGGTGGAGTCTGACATAAAGAAACTTACTTAATCATGGGAGTGACATCACATCAAGGAGGGGGTTACACAGGGAGCAGGAATCTTGGGGGCCTCCTACACTACTGGTTATTTTTTTAAAATAGGACAAACATATGCTGAATACACACAAAATATATCTGCATGAGTACAGGAGGAACTGAAACCTGGCTTGTCTCATGAGAGCCAAACTGGAAGCTGGAAATAGAGGAGGGGAATGTCTCTCTGTCTTTTGTTATTCCTATTTGAATATTATATCATGTTTATGTATTATCGATTCACATGAAGTAACCAATTAAGATAAGAATAGCTGGTTTGGTTGGCGCTTCTCTAGAGAAGGAAGCTTTCCTCTCAGGAACCCACAGGTGACATCAATCTTTCCTGAGATGTTGAAGAATGATTGGCACACGGCCTCTCCAGTGGGTACCTGCCTCAGCTAGCAAACCAACCCTGAGCAGAGGAAGAAAGCCCCACTACTGTTGAGGGCTCCCCTCTGGGAAGGTCCTTCCAAATCCTCATGGTTGGGTCTTTAAATGCAAACCAAAGTTGTAAAATAAGGCAATAACTTCTGTGCCCACATCTCTCAGCTCACCAAATCTGGCTAAGAAATATCTTAGATGATCAGGCACCTCAGTTTAAAGAGATCATCTTCCTAAACACCTATCTTTATGTCCAATTTTTTTAGTATGTATTTTTCAAATTTTAAGTCCTTCTTGTATAGAGTATTCAACTCATCTAGGCTACACCTAAGAAACATGTGTCCTAATGCCTACTTTTCTATTTTATTCAGTTTCATACCTGGCCTTATACTGATTGTGTCAATGTAGAATAATGCTATACTTCAGTGTCTTTATGGGACTCAAAAATAGCCTATGAGGTGAGAATTTGTTTTTATTACTTTGTATATCTAATCACATGCAAGAAACACTTTCTACAGAGGAGTACTGTCAGAAACGCGGCAGAGTGAGAAACGTTCTTAGATCTCTCCCTTTGAAACAACAATAAGCTGAACATCTAAAACTCAACAAAAAGCACCCAACTGCACACCAGCATGTCTGAGTGCAGGATCTGCGCATAAGAGCTACCACAGGTCAGAACCCTAGGTGTCGGGTGGTGGACTGGGAGAAACAAAAAAGCTGCTTCTTGCAGCCAGAGTTCCCTGTAGGAGGAGGAGTAGGGGAGAAGGTGTGATGAGTTCCCCCAACAGCCCTGTCTGCGAGAGTTGTGAGCTCCACGTGGCCCATGGCAGTGCCTAGGCATCACGGCAGAAAGCAGAGAAGCAAGAACAGCAGAGAAGTGGGGATAGCAGAGTAACAACAGTTGATTTATACGAGCCACAGTTGCAAAACTGAAGCTGAGCTGCAGTCCCCATCCCCCGACCCAGAGTGCCCCTCCCCCCATACCGGTACTCCAACACAGAACACCCTAGGGGAATCTGAGCAAACACTACCAAAACTGTCGCTAACACTGAAAGGAACTAAGACTGAAAGTAGTAAGCGTGATTAAACATCTATATATAAAAAAAAGGCATTACTAAGGCTTTATATAAAACAGGGATCCAAGAGGCTTAGAGGCCACCTACTGGAAATCAAAAGAAAAATGCCTTCTTTGCAAAAGGCTAGAGACACCTTTATATAATAAATCTTATTTCTGAAAAAAAAAAAGCAGAATACACTTCCAGGAATGCCCAGGCGGAGACATAGTTCATTAAACACCATGAGCAAACAAGGTGAGAAGGCATCTCAGAAGGGAAGAGGAAGATCTCCAGAAAATAAACTTACAGACATAGAAATATGCAACTTAAATGACAGAATTTAGGATAGTACTTCTGAAAAAACTCAATGAGATCTGAAATGAATCATATCAACAATTTCAGAAATTGATAAACAACTAGATGAGCAGAATGAATTCTTTAGCAAGGAGATTGAAACTCTCAAAAAGAACCGAATAGAACTTCTGGAAATAAAGAACACACTGCAAGAGTTGAAAAATGAAATAAAAAGCTTGGGAAATAGAGTCAACCAAATGGAGGAAAGGATCAGTGATATGGAAACAGAAATCTAGAAATAAATCAGAAGGAAGAAGAGAGAAACTGAAGAATGAAAACTAATGAAAGAGAAACACAAGAACTAGCTGGTACCATCAGGAGAGGAAACATAAAAATAATGGGCATTCTTGAAGGGGAGGAATAGGAGCAGGGATTAGACAGCATTTCAGTCTAATGTTTATGAGAATTTACCAAATCTAAGGAATGAGCTGGAGATTGGAATTCAAAAAGTCAACAGAACACCCAATTATATCAACCCAAAAAGGCCTTCACCAAGACACATTGTATTAAAATTATCAAAAATCAACAGCAAAGACAGAATTCTCAGGGCAGCCAGGGAAAAGAAGATGGTAATGTATAAAGGAAAACCCATTAGATTATCGTAAGATTTCTCAGCACAAACCTTACAAGCCAGAGAGGAGTGGAATCGAATACTGAAACTATTAAATGAAAGGAACTACCAGAAAAGAATAATGTATCCAGCTAATGTATCCAGCTAAGCTCTCCTTTAGATATGAAGGAGAAATAAAGACCTTTCAAGACATACAAAAATTAAAAGGATTCTCCCCTATGAGGCCTGCATTACAGGAAATACTGAAAGGGGGCAGCTCGCTTAAAACAAAATGACAAAAAAAAAAACTGTAATTAGGAGTAAGGTGACTAGCAGGCTGATAGAAGCAGAGGAGTGCAACCCTTACCAGGAACAGGGCATTATACTGTTAAACAATAAGAAGAGATTTGCTATAGCAAGATAATAATGAATGTTTAGCATCCATAGGGACAAATTGAGACAACAATGACTAAAAAGGGGAGGATTCAAAGATCCAAATTCACAAAGGGGAATGGAGATAAGGCATGTGCAGAAGAAAATGGATGACTATATATATCTAACTATCCTTTACATATTCATAATGGTAACCACATGCCAAAGATTCAGAGCCAGAGTATATAACATAAAACAAGAAAGACCAGAGGGAAAACCCACAAAAGACATCCAAAATAAAGAAAACAGAAACACAAGGACAAGGAAGCAATGGAAATACTGAGCTACCAGAAAGCAAAAGATAAAATGGCTATAAGAAGACCTCATATTTCAATAATTGCCCTAAATGAACTCACCAATAAAAAGGCACAGAGTTGCAGATTGGATCAAAAAAACAAAACCCAACCATATGCTACCTCTAAGAGACACATCTCAGTTCCAAAGACAAATATAGACTCAAAATGAAAGGGTGGAAAATGATATTTCAAGCAAATGGCATTCAGAGAAAAGCAGGAGTAGCGGTACTACTATTGAACAAAACAGACTTCAAAATAAAAAAGGTAAAGAAAGATATTGAGGGACACTTCATAATGGTAAAGGGAATCATGCACCAAGAAGACATAACACTTATTAATATCTATTCTCACAATCAGGGAGCCCAGAGATATGTAAAGCAATTACTGACAGAACTAAAGGAAGAAACAAACCAAAATACTATCATAGTAGGGGACCTAAATACCCCACTGTCAGATATGGACAGATCATCCAAACAGAAAATCAATAAGGAAATAACATCCTTAAATGACACATTAGACCAACTGGACAAAATTGATATTTACAGAGCCTTCCATCCCAAAACAGCTGCTTATATATTCTTCTCTAGTGCACATGGAACATTCTCAAGAATTGACCACATACTGGGACATGGAGATAGTTTCAACAAATATAAGAGGGTTGAAATCATACTAACCATATTCTCTGATCATAATGATCATAATACTTTGAAACTAGAGATCAATTGTCAAAAGAAAGTGGGAAGAACCACAAATACATGGAAGTTAAACAACATACTACTGAGGAATAACTGGGTCAGAAAAGAAATAAAATGAGATATCAAAAGATACATAGAAACGAATGATAATGATAGTACAACATATCAAAACATTTGGGACATGGACAATAGATTAGTGGCTACCAGAGGGAGGCAGGCGGTAGACGGATTAAAGGGGATCAAATATCAGGTGACAGAAAGAAATCTAACGATAGGAGGTGAACACACAGTGTAAATATATATATGCTTTACTGTTAAAATGTACAGCTGAAACTTATTGGATTTCATTAACCAATGTCACCACAAAAATTAATTAATTAATTAATTAAAATAAAATGCCTACATTTTCAAGTCTGTAAATTAGCAACTAATAGGAGGTCTCTAATGTCGCCACTTTTCAGAGATGCTTATGAGGATGGGTGCCATGTTTCTGAGGCTAGTCAAGAAGTACACATGAGTCTGCTTTTGGTTTCCATAAAAGGTTATGGGACATGGGATCCAACTAGCAGAAATCCTTGCCTCTGTCTGCTTTTGTCTCAGACACTGATGTGAGTGAGAGACAGTAATTGGCAGTGAATTAAGGAAACATCAGGAGAGCATTGGGGAAGTGAACCAAGGAAAGGAAGGGAGTTGACAAAGGGGGCACTAACATGTGTGTTTCTTAAGTGGGCAATGGAGGCTACACCTTTCTGGGGACCTGAGGCAACAGTGTAGAACACATATGGAGCCCCCTGACTCAAGAACATGGGAGCTAGCATTCTTCCACCCACACTTCTCCATCATTATTTGAAGCCTGTTCCCAGAGAAGGAGAACTTAGCTCCCTAATACTTCTGGCAAACCCTCTACTGTGGGCCAGAAAATGCCCCAACAAAGAGAAACAGATGTCTGCAGTTAGAAGCCATGGAGTGGGTACGTGAGTAGTGGGGAGCCCCGTAGGGATACAGCAGCAAGTGCTATACTCTGTGTCTAGTAATTAAAAACAAAATTTCTCCACCTTGGCTGTAATTCAACCCCATGCTTTTTGTCTGTTGATTTTTAAATTAATAAACTTTATTTTTAAGAGAATTTTTACAAAAGGTTTACAGAATCTTTACAGAACCTTAACAAGTTAATAGAAAAACTGATCAGAAAGTATAGAGTTTCCAATAGCTCCTCCCTCTCTCACAGTTTTTCCTATTATTGTTGTTGTTGTTGTTTGTTGTTGTTGTTGTTGTTGTTGTTGTTGTTGTTGTTGTTGTTAGGGTCATATATTTGTCATGATGATGATCCAATGTTGATACATTATTATTAACTAAAGTCCAAAGTTTACAGGAGGGTTTACTCTTTCTGTTGTATATTCTATAGGTTTTGACAAATGTATAACAACATGTGTCCATCATTACTATATCATACCAAATTCCCAATGCTTTAAAGAAACTTCTACTTTTAGCAATTCGTGCAGGAAGACCTCCATAAAATTTGAAAGACTTATAGAAATCCAATTTTGAAGCTGAAGAAGAAATCAATGAAGCAATTATTTTGGTTGAAGATGAAACCACCCTTACTTAATTTTTTTAGAATTGTCAGAGTGTGCTTGCTTCAAACCTTTGTAGAAATGGGTCTGTTAGAGGCTGAATTGCATCCCCCCATCTAAATATATATGTTAAAACTCTAACCCCAAATGTGACTATATTTGGAGATAGGGCCTTTAAAAGGTAATTAAGATTAATTGAAGTCCTAAGGATAGGGCCCTGTTTTGGTAGGACTGGTGTCCTATAAGAAGAGGAAGGGACACCAAAGACTTCTGTCTCTCTCTCCATGGGCCCACAGATGAAAGGCTATATGAGGACATAGCAAAAAGGAGAGAGACCTCATCAGAAAGTAATCCTACTAACATCATGATTTTGGACCTCACCTTCCAGAACTGTGAGAAAATACTTTTTTGTTATTTAAGCCATTCTGTGGTATTCTGCTATGGCAGCCCAGGTTGATCAAAACAGAATCCCTCTAGGAAAAAACCCCTAGCAAAAATTGGAAGAGTTGCACATTCTGTTTTTCTGTTAGAAACAGAAAGAGACTCTAAGGGGCACAGGGTGAAGCCCATAGCTAAGTGTTTCTGTAGCCAATATGGTAACTCTGAGGAGGAGCAGGAGGTGCCCCAGCCCCAATCTACATTAGGGCAGGGGGCCTCAAGCTCTTTCTTTGCAGTCTGCCAGTCCTGGAGAGGGCTACGTTATGCACACTGTCGGACAAATCCCCAGAAGCCAAGTAAATCATATAATAAGGCTGTCAGTCATTCTGACTGGATGACATATGGCCCCAAAAGTACAACATCCATGAAATGTCACTGTGTCACTGCCCGATAATACCCACCGAGCCCCCTGCTGAGTTCCCACCACCTCTTCTGGCACCTACATCACTGACACTGTTCTGGTCTCAGTCCTGGATGCCTAGTGTTATTTTTTTAAAGATACATTACCTCTTAAATCATAAGCAACAATTTTGGATGACAACTGGTCATCCCCACAGACACCTCTTCACCAAAATGCATCATCATATTGTATATTTCCCTCCATGTAACATGCTGCTTTTCCTCTCCCTGATTGTCAGTGCAAATAGGTTCTTTATAAAGACAAGAACTCATTTGCAAATGCCCATAAGGAGTTCTGTAGACAAGTCCAATGTGCTAGCTGGTGCTCTATTTTTAAAGTGAAGACATTTGCCAGAGGAAACACAGTGTGCTGTTTGGATTGGAGGCAACATTATTGACTATTCCAATGGTGAAATAAGTTTAATAATGAGATGAGCTACTTGGAAAGGGGTGGAAGGGGGTGTTAAGGTTATTTACTCTAAGCAGTAGATAGGAGATCAGCGTCATCTAAGCCGAAAACTGGACTCTTCTAGCAGGTTCAGTCACAGAGCTTATAAAACTGAAAGTACATCCCACCCAGACAATTCTTAGTTTATCTCATCCTTTCCTTGGGTATTAATAAGTCATTAAGTTTCTTTGAATCGAACAAGTCTCCTCATTATGATGTTTCCATAAAACCAACTTTCTATTACTCTGAGAACTGTGGATAATGGCCCCGATACATGAAAGTGTGAATACACACTGATAAAAATCAGATTTTCCACAAGCGATGGATATTAAAAACACCAAACTTCTATGATTTTTGAATGTTAAGCAGTGTCCACAGGGCCAAGGTGACCTTGCAATGTGTAGTACAGTGAAAAGAAGAAAGACAGGGCAAATGCCCTCACATCTCACATATTTAATAATTTGTCTGTTCAGCCTTCAACCACTGTCATCTTTTAATAAGGAATCTGACTGCCCACAGCTGTTTTTCATAATTTCTTAAAGCAGCTGTTTTTCTGGGGCCTTGTCAATTCACAGTCAACTTGCCATCCCAAGTTTTGCAAGAGGCCCAGCCAGACCAACTTTCATTTTGGTTTCCCCCCTGACACCAAGTTAATCTAAATTCAGGAACAAAAGCATTCATATTTGTCTTTGTAGGGCAAGGATTACCACTATTGAAAGGGTTTTCTGTGATCCGCTTGTCACTTTCTTTGCTGCTTAATCTCTTTCTTTCTCCTGCTCAATGGCCTCCTCTTACTTTTTCTCCTACTGAAGAAATAGGAGGGTTTTTTAAAATCTCTCTCTTTCTCTTCCCTTTTAAAGAAACTTAGGAAGTTAAAAGGCCAGCTCAGCCTGGCCACCTGGACTGATGGGAGGCACTGTCTAGCAGGCTCCCTGCCAGCAGCCAGCTGTGCCATTGTGCCCTGCCAGCTGTGTTATGGCCCTGACTGCAGGATTGTCTTAACTTTGTTGGCAACCATCTCCTGTTCAGCCAGTGTGCCATTTCCATTGTCTTCAATGTTCCTTGTTTATTGCTGTTTTGCAAATTATTAAGCTCTGGAAGTCTGTTAATCACAGTTCATGTCCCATGTAAGGCCACACAGGAGAGGCAGAGCTGGGTGGGGAGGCCTGCTGGCTGGGCTGAATGTCCTGGTGGTGGTCCTTTCACAGTCCTAACAAGATCATTACCACTAACTAAATACAAGCTCAGCCTCATGACCCTCTGGGGAGTCATGGTGGCCCAGGTGGAATATCAATATCATCTGGAACCCTTATTCTGCTGCCTTCTGGCACTAGAAGCTAAACCCCTGATCAAAAGGCCAGTAAACCCTCCTCTGGTTCCCCCAGTCCTTGAACCTCAGACACCTGAGTGGCAACACCAATAGGCATGCCCTCAGCCCAGCCCCAGGGTGGTTAGGAACTGTCTGGCTCAGGTTATCTGCAAACTTGAGTGCTTGGGAGGCAGACTTTAAGATGGCATGGTCCAGCCTTCCCATAGTAACCACCAAGCCCGGGGATATATCCAGGTCATCCTCAATCCGGGCCCAACATGGTCCATATTGTAAAGCCAAGGAGGTGCTCCAGTAGTGAAGACTTTGTTTTTCATAAACCACCAACATCTTCAGGATTGTTCTGAGTCTCTTTGGCAAAATTTGAAGTTTTGTTCAGGTCTCACCATATGTAAACTGAGACTGAATTTCTTCATTCACTGGAAATGTAAAGATGGTCACTTGGACCCACCCTCATAAGCAAAGGTAAAGTGTAAGTGTGTGTGTGTGTGTGTGTGTGTGTGTGTGTGTGTGCATGCCTGTGACTATACATGTGTGAGTGTGTACATGTGTGCATGTGTGAGTGTGTTATGAATATGTATGAGTGTATGACTGTGTGCTATGAGTGTGTGTGTGAGCATGTGTAATTGTGTGTTATGAGTTCCTGTTCAACAATAGTGAGGTTTAAATGTAGCAATTCTGCCTACCCCAATGAGGATAACAATCCCAGTGTGATATGCTAGGAATTAAGCTTTCTTAGGGAAGGAAAGAGCTGGTAATCAATTATTTCTTATTAACTGTAATTTTTTTCCTTCCTTCTCAAAAGAAATGGTGAAAGTTGTCACAGTAGGTAAACACTGTGCTCATCACCTCCTATGACCACATCAAAATGACAATGAAACTATAGGACAATCATTATTAAGAATCACCTGAAATCTAGCTGAACAAAAGTCCTACAGCTAAGGACAAACAAAAGAAGCCACATCAAGAATGGTAGGAGGGGCACAGAGGCAGAATGGGCTGATCCTACACCCACATATGGCAGCTAAAATTCTAGAGGGATCTCAGCTGTAGAAGTTTTCCTGGAGAAGCAAGTTGTCCTAGCCCCAAACGCTCAGGGTTCCAGTCCCAGGAAGAGAAGTCCCCACAATTTATGACTGTGAAAAACAGAGATTGTGACTGAGTGAGATGAAGGACTGCTGGGGTTCCTGGTGTTTTTCTTAAAGGGCTTGCACACAAATTTACTTGCTGATGGATTCATTCACTTTGAGCTCCAACACTGGGGCAGCAGTTTGAGGGTGACAGGGACATACAGGGAAGAATTGAGTTGTCTGGCTCAGGATGAGGGCTGGAGAGGTAGCTTTCTTTCAGACAGAAATACTGGCATAACCCATTGTTCCTTTGTTGAACCCTCCCCTCACCAAGCCTGTGCACATAGGCAGGCAGCATATCTGAGCCTCCATCAACCTGGCTAACACCATTTGTCTCACCCTGGTGATTCCCTGAGACCTGGCCCCATACAACTTGCAGGCCCACCCAAATGCTTCCATTGGCTTTTCCATACAAATGGCCTGATTTGGCTCATGCTGCAGACCTTCCAAAAATATCTCAAAGGCTCACGAACCCCGAATAAGCTGCATCTGGCTTTGGCATGCCCTGTACCTCTTTCAAAGCAGCTCCAAGCCCGGAACTAGTGGAAGCTGGCCTCGGTTCGAAGCTTAGCCTCTCCCAGGCACCTCCAAGTCTAGCACAAGTGATGACCATCTGCACATCACCTTGTAGCTTGTAACAAGTGCCCCTGAGCAGGGCACAGGCAGTGACTGAACTTGACCTGCAACAGAGCCCCTCTCAAGAGGCCCCAGAACCAATACTACCAGGGGCCAGCTTCAGACCAAGCCAGAGCACCACCTAACCATCTCCACAAATGACATACCCAAAGAGCAGACAAGCAGGCATCAGAGCTCTGCTAAAACACAACAGCTGCTCTACTGTAGCCACAGCCAGTCCTGAAGGTCAATCCCTCCAATAGACATGCAAACATCAACCAAGGCTCAACTACAACAGGAGGGCACACATAACTCACACAAGGGACATACCTGTAGCACCTAGCTCAGGTGACCGAGGAGACTGAGCAACAGAGCCCCACAGGACACCTACTATATAAGGCTACTCTACAAAGACTGGGAGACATAGCAGCTCTAGCTAATAGATAGAACAAACACAGAGAAGTAGCCAAAATTAGGAGACAAAGACACATGTTCCAAATAAAAGAACAGAACAAGAACTAAACAAAATAGAGGCAAGCAATCTAATAGTTGTAGAGTTCAAAACACTGGTTATAAGGATGTTGAATGCACTTAGGGGAAGAGTAGATGAACTTAGTAAGAACTTTAACACAGACATAGAAAACATAAAAATGGAGATAGAAAACATATAAAGAACCATTCAGAAATGAAGAATACAGTCATTGAAATGAAGAATACACTAGAAGGAATCAAGAGATTAGATAAAGCAGAAAATCGTATCAGCAATTTGGAAGATAAAGTAGCAGAAACCACCCAATTAGAACAGGAAAAAACGAAAAGAGTCTAAAAAACAAAGATAGTTTAAGGGGCTTTTGGGACAACGTCGGGCATACCAATATTCTCATCATAGGGGTATCAGAAGGAGAAGAGAGAGAGCAAGGAATTGAAAACTTATCTGAAGAAATAATGACAGAAAATAGACACACAAGTCCAGGAAGCACGGAGAATCCCAAACAAGATGAACCCAAAGAGACCAACATCAAGACACATTCAAAAGTTAAATGCCAAAAATTAAAGACAAAGAGAGACTCTTAAAAGCAGCAAGAGAAAGACAACTAGTTACCTACAAAGGAGCTCCCATAAGACTGTCAGCTGACTTCTCAACAATGGCTTTACAGTCCAGAAAGGACTGGCATGAAATATTGAAAGTGATAAAAAGCAAGGACCTACAACCAAGACTACTCTACCTAGCAAACCTATCATTTAGAATCAAAGAGCTTCTGATAAGAAAAAGCTAAAGGAATTCATCAACACCAAGCCAGTATTACAAGAAATATTAGAGGGATTTCATTAAGAAGAAGAAAGAAAAAGATAAAATATATAAATAATAAAATGACAATAACTAGATATCTACCAACAATTACTTTAAATGTAAATGGATTAAATGCTCTAATCAAAAGACATAGTGTGGCTGAATGGATAAGGAAAAAAAATCCCTTATATATGCTGCCTAAAAGAGACTCACTTCAGATTGAAAGACACACAGACTGAAAGTAAAGGGATAGAAAAATATATTTCATGAAAATGGAAATTTTAAAAAGCTGGGGCGGTAATACTTATGCCATACAAATAGACTTTAAAACAAAGGCTATAACAAAAGACAAAGAAGGACCTAGTAATTCCATATCCGGATATTACCTAAAGAAACCCAAAACACTACTTCAATGGGACATGCGAATCCATATATTTATTGCAGCACTATTTACAATAGTCAAGATATGGAAGCAAATTGGGTATCCATCAATGGATGAATGGATAAAAAAGTGGTACATAAATACAATAGAATATTATTCAGCCATAAAAAAAGAATGAAATCTTGTCATCTACAACAATATGGGTGGACCTAGAGGGTATTACACTAAGTGAAAATATGGGAGGGAATTGGAGAATGAATGAAAAGAGGGAAAGGATTAAATACTACAAATTGGTAGTTACAAAATAGTCATGGAGATGTAATGTATAGCATAAGGAATATAGTCAACTATTATAATAACTATGTATGGTGTCAGATGGGTACTAGATTTATTGGGGTGATTGCTTTGTAAATTTTATAAACATCTAATCACTATGTTGTACACCTAAAACTAACATAATATTGTATGTCAACTGTAATTGAAATACAAAAAATATTTTTAAAAAGAAAGAAATGCTGAAAAATCAAAATATTTCAAAGTAAATATTTTAAAGTACCACAAAGAAACATAGTTACCTTTTGCATTATGTTTGCAACAATTTATTTATTCCAGTAGATACTAAAATCGAATTACAATAGAATACCAAAATTCTATATAACGTTCTTTTTGGATATTAGTACTGTTTCGTATACTTATTTATATTGTAATCATATGGGACAGGTCAATAGACCCTTTTAACAGGTATGTTTTGGTTTTCTCTTTCCTTTTAACGACATACCAATGTGGAACCTCTAGTACTTTTAGGACATGGATATCCTAAAAAAATCTTAATTCTTGAGGTGTCTTATGTTTTAATTGCCACTTCCATCAAGCGGGACACAAGGACGTTTAATGCTGCATTTAAACCTTATAGATCTGTAAGCAAGAAAACTGTATAATCAAGAGAAGAAAAGGAAAGGTGAGCATGGAGGAGGAGGGCAAGACCCATAGGTATAAAAGAAGCACACAAATGCAGATGAAGTTGCTGGCATTTCTCATAAATGACTCTACTACAAATGGAGTACTGAGATACAGACCACCACAAGATTCTGGGATTAGGTTTTGTGTATAGCAAATTACTGAAAACACTCTTTTAAAAAATTAAAGACAAATAGGCATCTCTTTGATTTCTTTCTTTTCTTTTTCCTATCAGTTTGAAAGAGGCATCATCGTTTACAAGTTTCCTTGGATGTTGCTTGCGTGTGGGTAGGCTCCTCCTCAGCTAAACAACAGTGTGTTGGGGTGTGTTTGTTCATCTCTCCGGAGAAGTGATTCCTAATAGACTTCACCTAAGGCAGGCGGGGAACCATTCAGAGGTATCAAAACTCAGAACCTCTCACACAAACAGCAGTAGCCTCATGGCTGCAGATAGCAAATCATTTTAAGTTTTCATTTCATCCTGGGCATGTCCACATCCCCTGGTGATGAAAAAGCCTCTAAAACAAATTTAACTTCTTTTGTGGTGCAAGATGGGTTGGAGATTTACAAACATGAACAGCGTTGAGTATGTCTCTGGGGTACCATGTTAAACGCCACACTGGCATCCTTGACTCTGGATGGTGGGGTGGGGGTGTCTGAAGGACCCTCCCAGTGCTCATCTGAGGGGTCTCCTCACATTTCTCTCCCTATGTCCCTCCCCTTTTCTCGAAGAACAAGACTCAGTAGGGACTCAACACATCCCCCAGGGGACTGGGGGCTGGGGCTAATTAAGCACAGCCTGCTTGAGTGATGCCTCCTTCTTTATATAGCTGGGAGCTGGAATAGAGCTAAGTGAAGCAGAAACAGAGGCACGTCTGGTCTCCTAAGCTCTCTTTGGCCCTCCTGTGCATTTACAGCCACCCATAGGATGTGTTCATTCCATGTCCTCTGATAATTTCATTGCCAACACTGGCTCTGCTTATGATAAGAAAAAGGTAAGCACATGAAGAAAATGAAACAAAAAAGTAACAAACAAAACAAAAACAAATTCATAAATACAGACAACAGAATGGTGGTTACCAGAGGGGAAGAAAGGCAAGGAGAAAGTGAATTGGAGAGGAGGGTTTCAAATACATGGTAACAGAAGGAAACTAGACTTCTGGTAGTGAGAACATAATGTAGTATACGGATATCAAATTATAATGTTGTACACCTGAAATTGATATAATGTTATTAACCAATGTTACCTCAATAAATTTAATTTAAACAAAAAAGAAAGAAAATGACTCTATGGTTTATTTGAATCTGGACCAGATTCTGCGAGAAGAGCAAAGGACTGGGCCTTCCCACCCAAAGCACTAGATGATCATTGATGGAACTGGTCTCCCTCCTGGCCGATGAAAATTCTCTGGTGCTGCTCACTTATTTACCTTCGCAACACAACACCTATGCCACTCTGTTTTCACGTGGATGACCGAACTGGACAGAACCTAAGACTTAAGTTCTCTCTTTTCCAAATTTGAACAGAAGAGTCTTGTTCTCACAGGTTGGGGTAGAGAGTTAATGGTGGCATGAATCATGAAACTGCTGTCAGTGTCAGCCTCCTCACTTTGCTATGTGAAAGCGCCTTCCAGCAGAAAGTTACACATATTTAAAATAATTATTTAGTAAATAAATATTGAGGTTTTCATCAACCGAGAGTAGCTTCCTCCTCCTCATGACTTAGCTAAGCAGCATTGCTCTTCATAGACCAATGGTATTTTTAAAACGTTAAGCTTGCTTCCTCTCCTCGTCTGATAACCTCCAAGGAAATAGCTAAACTAGAACAGATAAAGAAAAGAGCAAAGATTTTTCATTAAATTCTTTTCAAGTTTTATCTCAGGCATAGGAATTTTCATGAAGTAAAAACATAATTTTCAGGTTCAGGGAATTGGAATATAATTTTGGTCAGTCTTTTAAGAGTGGATTTGTTATTTTATTATGTACTCCTACTTAATCTTGTGCCTGGCTCCTCTTTGTGCATTTTGCTGTAGCCACGGTGGCCCTTCTGTTTCTTAAACACTCTAAGGCTGATCCCACCCCAGGGCCTTTGCATTTGCTGTTCCTTCTGCCTGGCTCTCTCTTCCTCAGATTATCACATGATGCCTCCTTCTCCCACTCAGTTTTCAGCCCAAATGCCTTCTATTTGAAAATAACTTTTTGACTATCTCAGCAAAGCAGTTCCTAACTCCATCCTGTTGTCTTAGAGGCATTTTTCCCTCTTTAAATGTGTCTTATCTGATGGTTTTCTTGTTCGCCATCTGTCTCTATGAGGGCTTTGTCCTTTATTCTCCTAGAACAACAACAAAAATGCCTGGTACACAGCAGGCACTTAGTAAATATTTGTTGGAGGAATTCTACTCAGAAGATAAGGAAAAGCCACTTGATATTCTTGTTTGGAGTCCATCTGGATATTTCTTGCTTCTCTTTTAAAATTATATTTCATGGTGGCATCAAGTAAACTGGTCCACTGGATTCATCTCCATGGATACTGCAGATTAAAAAAATATATATAATAAAAATTTATATATTATATATTTGTATAACATAATATATATAATATATATTATATATTACATATTATATATATTATACACACACACACACATATTTATGTGTAATCTTGATACACTCACCTTTGGTAACCAAATGTCTGCTGTGATCTTTACCCTCAGGCTTATTATCCTTACAAGTAAGTCCACTTTGAATTGCTCCTACACTAAAAAACCATGAAAATATGTGCTACAAGAGCTTTGAAGGATCATTTCAAAAATCCATTCTACCATGTTTTTGCTCCTCTTTTCCAGAGCTCTTTTTGCACAAAAGTACCATCTCCCATGCTAAAGTAGGCTTGTAGGGAAATAAAGCACTTCAGGCCATAAAAGGTTGGGACCAACTGTTTCTCTCCATTCACTGTGGTTATGCTATTCATTTGAAATACGGTTAAGTTTGTTTCTGTTTATATTTAATTTTAAGGTATTGTTGTTTCACTTAAATTTTTCTGATTACATGAATATTAACATGGTCCAAAAGTCAAATCTTTACCAAAAGTTATTCTAAGAAAACTGGCACATCCACCTCCTATCATTTTTACTCCATTCCCACTCACCCCCAGCCTTCCAATCCACTTCCATCCCTCTTACTCCATCTACACACCCTTCCCTCCTACTTCATTCTCAACCCATTATCTCTTCTATCATATTCCAACCTACTCTCTGAAGATGATTAATTTTGTTAGTTTCTGTTTTATTCTTGCTGTATTTCTTTCTGCAAAAAATTGCAAATAAAAGCATATTTTCTTGTTTTCTGCTCTTATATAAAAGGGGGCAGAGTATAGATACTCTTTTGCTCTTGCTTTCTTCACTGAACAGCATATCCTGGAAATCACTCCATAGCAGTTCATAGTAATCTTCCTTAATATTTTTTACAGCTCCCTAGCATTCCACTGGTAGATATGCCACTCTCTTATGATTGAGCTTCTAGGCAGTTTTCAATATTTTGCAATTATAGCAGTGCTGCAATTAATAATCTTGTGTATATGTATTTTTGCATTGTTAGAAGTGTGTCTTTAGAATAAATGCCTAGAATTGGTGTTTCTGGGCTAGAGGCAAGTGCCTAAGCAGTTTAGTCAGCTATTGCCAAGTTCCCTCCTCAAGAGCAGTAGCAATTTGGATTCTCACCAACGCATGTGACAGCATCTATTTTCCCCACAGCCTCCCTCATTAACAGAGTGTGCTGTGGAGATTTTTAACTGCTTTCCAATCTCATAGATGAGAAATGGTGTCTCAGAGTAATTTTAACGTTCAATGCTCTTAATATGAATATGGTTGAATATCTTTTCATATATTTAAGGGCCATTTTTACAGCCTGTAAGTGTAAATTGTCTTTTGTCCATTTTTGTATTCAGTTTTTGCATTTTTCCTCTAAGTGTTAAGACATTTCCCTGTTTTGGAGATGTTGGCCCTAGATCTGTGATACATGTTAGAAATATTTTATCCCCATTTGTTGCTTGTATTTTGACTTTGGTTGTGGTACATTCTGCCAGGCAAACTTCAAAATTTCTTTTATGTAGTTGTACTTATCAATCTTTTCCTCTATCATCTCTGGATTTTAAGGCACAGTTAGAGAGCCTTTCCTACACTCCAGGTTATACCGAAATTCACTGCATTTTCTCCAAATGTTTGTATAGCTTCATTTATTTTTTTATTTTCAGATCTCTAATTCTTTTGGATATTATTCTTGTGTATGATGTGAGATTCCCCAAAACTATTCCATTGTCAGAGTATCACTGATTAAAAGTCCTGTTCTTTAAAAGGGTCCTTGGGAGAGAGGAGAGGTAAAGAAAGAAAAGGAAGAAAGGCAGGAAGACAAGCCTTTACATCTTTCCTCTGCATGTTCCTCATCCCAAATAAATCTTAAGTGATGAGCACATGCATAGAGGGTGTGCCTGATTCTCAAGGGTCTGTGGGCTTTGCCTGCACCACAGAGCAGCCATTCCTACTCAGGCCTGAGCTTGTGTCCAGGACCTGTGGCTAAAAGCCAAGTTCAAATAACCAGTTGTTCATGAGAAGGGGAGTCACTTCAGTGGCTCTGAAGTGACAAACAGTTCCCTGCTGAGCCTGTGTAGCATCCAGTTGGACACAGCCAGAATTTCTAATTTGCTGGATCACTACACTTTCACCTGCGCCATTGGAAGATTCATAAAAAACACACAGGCCCCCAAGTTCTGGGCTGGAAGGCTATGGACAATGAGACATTGCCTATGAAATCGGTAGCAGGAGGCCTTTGTTTTCTCAGTCACTGGGCCCCTTGTGCTTTTTGGTGCCTCATCTGACCCTTTTCAGTACGGAAATCTCTGGAAGCTTGGACAGTGACGGCTTCATGAGATGTCATGATTTTGAATTCATTTTGTTACCTGGATTGCTCTCGTAGGTCAGAATCCTATTTCAGGGTCTCTTCCAAACTGAACTCACCCAGAACAATAAGAGTACTGAAAGTATCTAACCTTCCCTGAGGACTCACCCTAGCTAGACACACAGATGGGGAAACTGAAGCTCAGATGGGTTGTATTACTTGCTGAGGTCATCCAGTGGATGGTGGTGTCTGTGGGAGCAGGATTTGAACCTAGCATCCTCCTTTGCAACTATCATGCCTGCCTCCTGGTGAGACCAGTATCTCATCATCACCATGTTTAATAAGAAAAAAAATCTGAAAGGTTTGAGATGCTGTATTTTCACTTGCTCATTTCACTACTTGCAGGAAGTCAACTGTGTTCCTTCCAATTTGCACCCCGTTCAGGATTGTTACAAACAAACCCAGGCCCATCTAGCAGTAGAGTCTGAAAGAAACCGACAGGTTGAACTGTCATCTTCAAAAATGATTGTTATGTGTTTTCCAAAGGTAATACAATATTAAGTAGAAAAAAAAATGATTTTCTAGGTAGACCAGGTACCAGTTATAAATTTAAAATGTAAATGGTGTGAGCTAGCTACACTTAGAAAGTCCTGGGGTATGGCTGACTAACATTAAATATAAAATGTCCTTCTGTCTCTGGTATTCATTTGCCAGTCACATTGTCAGTTAAAAGTAGTCATTTTGAAAGCAGTAATTCATTCTCTATGGTCCTTCTTTAACACAATTTCAGCCTGCAATTTAGATGATAGGAAAATTACAACCTCAGTGCTTTATATTATGTGATATAAATGTTATTGCAATTAAGCCTGCTAGGAACACACGCGCGCACACACACACACACACACACACACACACACATACACACATGCACACACAAAGACCCAAATACAACTAGTCCATAATTTAGTCTACGTAACCAGTTCCTATAAACCAAGGGGCATTTGGACAAAACTAGAATGGAATAGAAGCAAGTACAAGATGACCTTAGAAGGTCTGAGTTTTACCTTTACTGATCAGGATATGGGTGTACTGGACTGACTTAAGCGTTCTGAAGTTTACTAGACAGCCATTAAAGCTAGAAATGCAGAGTGATCCAAGATGCTTTCTCCTTCAACTCAAAACCCATCAGGCGCTGTGACTTAACTCCCTAGACCTCTTGATTCTACCTATTATTTATACCCCACAGCCACTTTCCTGTATCAGTGCATCACATTTTGTTCTAGATTATCACAGTCACTCCTTAACAGTCCTCTTGTCAATGAAACATATTCACTCCTTAGTTTGGCCTTAACACTGTTGTTCAAGTGATGACACAAATTTAAAAACCTTGTTAGGCTTTCCTCTGGCTCAGAACCCTTTGAAACCTCCCCAGACACTACCCCATGCCAGAGTGTCATTCTGTGTCAAGAATGCTACTCTTCAACTTACCTCCCATAAAAACCTTCCCATTTGGACATTCTTTGTCATCCTTTATCATCTGGTTCAGACCCTCCCTCTTCTGGGAAGCCTGCTCCAATAACCCCCCACTCCCAGCAGCAGAGTAAATCTCTTCCTCTATCTGTGCTTCTTCTATATCTGTTATATAGGTTCATTGTGGTGCTTAATGTAACTGTGCTTGTTTGTGTCTGGATATTTTTTGGAGCAGGGATTATTATGAAAGAATCGATACTGCTCCATTTCAGAGTATTCTTGGTATGTTGAAAAATGAAAAAAATTAAGAAATGCTAATAAAAAGTTTCAAAATATATGAGGTGTTGTATAATGAACATCTTCTTTTAATATTGTTGGATTAATTCTGTAATTATGTGTACAGCCTCATTTGGCAATAACATCAAGAGGCTAAATCTAAAGCCTCGTGGAAGGGGAGTTTTAGCCAAGCAGCTCTTTTGTTGCCTACCTTGATCTCCCACACATGATAGGTCCTATCCTTTATCCTCCATGGAGGTCCCCACCCTGGAACATTGGGATCAATCAATAAATGTTAGTTAAATTGAATTTGAAAGAACAAAGATTCCTTCAAATTCTGGTAAGTAAAAAAGGATCCATTCTTTTCATATATATTTTTAGTATATATATTTTAATCATGGCTTTTTTTCTCTAAAGAAATTAGACAAATTTAGCTGCTATAATAAATAAATTGAAAGGTGTAAAATGGCTCAAAGACTATAGAAGTTTTCCCCCTCATGAGCAAAGTTTAAAAAGAGTGCTTTGACCATCAGGCATCTCTCCTTCAAGCAGTAATTCTAGGGCCCAGAGTCCTTCTAGTCTTTGGCTCTGCTAGCTTTCACATGTGGCTTCCAATGTTGTCTGCATTCAAGTTAGAAAAAGGGGAAAGAACATGGCTATTTGTAAGTGGGAGGTTTCCACTCATATCTCATTGGCAGAATGCAGTCCATGTGTACATGTACCTGCAAGGATGCTGGGAAATGAAGTATAGCTGTGTTTAGGAAGAAGAGAAAACTGGCTTAGTGAGCTTGGAGTCAGCCTCACCAATGATTTTATATAAAATTTGTACTTTTAGGGCAAAAGGCAATTATAATTCTTAGCAAAGAAAATAATGATAATACCTATAATTTCTGGAGTGTTTATTACACATCAGGTTCTGGCCTCCATGCACATTGCCCCATTTTTGTTCTTAAATAACCTACAAGGTAGATATTGTTCTCTCTCAAAGATTAAAAAGAAATAATACTAAGAGTGGGACAGTAATTTGACTGAGGTCACACAGCAGAGAAGAAATTCAAATTTGTGTCTGACTGAGTTCAGAGTCCAGGGTTTTTCTTTGTTATCATGCAGTGTTTCCTAAAAGACTAGCTCTCAAATGGATGAGAAGTTTCAACATATTACAAAATGAATTTCAGAGAGCAACACTGTGTAACTTGTTAGAGAGAGAAGGAACTTTGGGAAGATATTCACTTAACCTCCTTACTTCATAGGTGAAAAAATTATAATTCACAGAGGACAGACACCTAATTAGTGTTAGAGCCACAATTAGTACCCATAGTTCCTGACTCTCAGGCTTTTCAAGCATAATGTCATGTCCAAGGAGTCATGAGACCAACAGATTAAGCAATAATTCTATTGTTGAAAGTAATTCTTAGCACTAATTTTTTAAGTGGCAGATACATATAGTTGTGTTAGACACTAAACAGGTTGCCTTTTCTAATATTGTTCTATGGCAGATCTTAATATAATTATCTTCAAGAAACTTCTGGAATGGCTAAGAAAAAATGATGTGGAATGGCCTAAAATTCTCAGGCTCCCTGATTACAGAACCTCTGCTTTCCAACATGGCAATGAGTTTAGCTTTTCTTGTTTGAGTTGGAAAGAGATCAGTCTTAACCTACCGAAAGACATGGTGGTTTCATTCACTGAGACTCCTTCAGTTTTCTATGCCTGTACATCAGAAACCAAGACTTGTTTATGTTTTGCTCCCTCTCACCACTCACCCTTAATCCTCCATCAAAACATTGGGTATGAGATTTTTAATACAGGTGATTGAGTTTGAGAAGAGGGAATAGAAATGCCAGTGGCATACCCCAAGTGAACTTTACTCAAATGTATACATTTCTTATTCTTCTAATACAGATGGAATGGTCTCTTCCCACCCTAACTTGCCATTTTAAATAGTCAGATTTGCTTTCTAGTATTCGCAAAAATAATAGCTAGTTTATCTTTTTGTCACTGCAGCCTGCCTTTGATCTTTACTACTTTTTCAGCCTGATTTACAAAGGAAAAATTTTTCTTGTGGCCAAGTGTGAAAGTTCAATACATTTTGCTCTGTATTCTATATGTGATATAAATATAACATTTAAACTGGAAAATGCAACAAAGAAAAAATCGTGGCAATGGACAGGATTCTAGTCCATCTTGTGTCCTGGCTTATTTTCTTCTCCCAACCTTAGAGCCACTATTGACCTGACTTAAAGTGAAGGAGGTTTCCAAAGCTATAAGAAATGCTATTAATTCAGAAAATTAGTCCCGATTACCTGGTTTTCAATTAGTCCATGGGAACTGAGCTAATTTGGATTCCGTTCAGACTTGTAAACCTTTTGCTGCAAACAGAGATGCAGCACATACTGGAATGACAACTGGCTGAGGTTTATTAGTTAGCAGGAAATGTCTTCTGAGTGAGTGTATGGTGTGAAAAGGCCCAATTTTGATAATGGATGTGCCTTTCTGAGCTTTTAATTCCATGTTTAATTGGGCACAAAATTCAGGCTCTCAGATTTAGCATGGGTGCTGGCCAGAATAATCAAAATAGCAGTAAAATGAATGGAGTGGCACAGAAACTTTCAATTTTGATTCAACAGCACCAAGAAAGTACTCACGTGGAGTTTATGGTTTTAAAGTATATTTCTAATGACCAGAACATTGTGAGACATTATCTTGATGGGCTAAGTGCCTTGCTGACATGGAAGAATGTTAAATAATGAACAAGAACCTTTCTGATTTCTGTGGTTGAGAGGGCTGCCACATTCCAAGCCACCAAATGTGGGTCAACAGTGAGCCCTCAGCTGGACCTAAGTAAGGAAAAAGTGCCAGTGCCAGAGCTGCAAGAGCCTGTCCCCCCTCCATCTTTATCTGAGAGGTCCTTTAAGTAAACATGTCAAATGCCATCTAGCTAAAATTCTCTTGTGCAGCACAACTTCTTTCTGATTAAACAAACTGAAATGTTGCCAGTTTTAAAAAGATTCACCAATAGTGTTTTGAATACATGATTTTTAATAAACTATCATAAACCATCAATTGGTAACAAAAATTTCCACAGAGAAACATAAAATGATTCATTTTCTGTTTTCTTAATTCCTGTTTCAGTTGTGATTTTTTTCCTTCTTGCTGTTCTTTCTCTTATAGTTTAAGGTATACTTACTTCCTTATTTTCTTGTTTTTCCTTCCTTCTTTCCTTCCTTCCTTCCTTCCTTTCTTCTTTTCCTTCCTTCCTTCCTTCCTTCCTTCCTTCCTTCCTTCCTTCCTTCCTTCCTTCCTTCC